>CAMTDV010000014.1:44124904-44724904 GCA_947069175.1 Scalesia atractyloides
GTTGCTTGGTATTTGTGTTTCAAATGTGTTAATGAATTGGTAGTTTTCTTCGGCCTCGTTGTCTCCACAATAGCGATAACCAGTTGTTGTACACGACTGAGTTAGGGACAACCCACCTATTCCTTCGTTAGCAATTGTAGGCGATTGAACTTTGATTTCTCTTTTTTCCTAAAGTTGTTAAAAGTTTTCGTTGGGAATTGTGGGCTGGCTAAACTTTGATGTATCATGTTGGTGTTTGGATACTTTGACATGTTTGCGTGCATTCATATTTTATGCTTTGGGTTTCGATACAAAGCACGCCCAAATTCACATAAACACTTGAAACACTAAAAAACAACTGAAAATGCTTTTCAACCAAAAACCAGTTGTTTTTATGTAAAAGAATCTGAGACGAACTTGTTTATATTGAAATCAATCTCGAACCTCACAATTAAAGGCTGATTACTCTGAAACCAATTGTAAGTCCCTATGACTGCATTGATAACAAGATTGAAACTCATCTAAGAGTGTGGAATCTCGTTAGACAATCATACAACACAATAAACAAGTAATTCGTTAAACACAAACACATAAGATCAAAAACTTATCTTCTATTGTTTATAACAAGATGATTACAATTAATTCAAGACTCAAACACAAAATTTCTCTAACTCGTAAATTGTTGGAACGAACTAGAACCACTAACTAAACCCTATATGTAATATGTGTTATATACCCTCACATGTTTGCTTGGTTTGGGCTTGCGGTTGGGACCTTGAATGAACTTACTATATGTTCATTCCCATACAAGTTCGTTCACCTAAGTTCGAACCATCAAAATTTCTCTCAAACATAATAAACAATAGAATATGATAATGAAGGTGACCTAATTTGTAAGTCCCAAAAACGGATCAAACAATGATATCAAACAAACACCAAGGGTGGGCGAAATCAAAACTAGGTGTGATTTAAGAACGAATACGAAGAACACCGGAAATACTTTCAAACTTGCACATGAGTTTATTACTACTGATCAGCAAAACCGTCTGGTACAAGTTCCTAACACCAAAATTGCAGCCTCTCTCTAACTCTCTAGAATTTCTGTAACTATGAGGCTTAAGTTTGTGAAACAAACTAGTTTATATACCCTAGGTAAGCCCATGCCCACATGGGCTCCCCACGGGTTTGCTGGCCCACATGGCCTTAGGCATGGCCCAAATGACCTATAAAGGTCCAATTCCTAATATAAACTAACTCAGTAAAGCCCAGTTCATAACTATAGCCCATTGCGTATATTTGATGCATCAGTCTCACACATTTACAGCCTAACAATCTCCCTCTAGACTGATGCCATCAAATTGTCTTCATAACATGAATTCAGCAACGTCTTTAACGGAGTCTATGGTTGTCGCTATGTTGTAGGTGTTGTGAAAGTTCTTGACTTCTGAACTCTCAGCATTGGGTCCCTTTCTTCATCTCTTGTAGTTAGCTTCATATTAGGATCATGATCAACAACTGCTGGAAAATCTTGTGAAACAGAATACGAGAGGAGGATTCTCAACAACTCTTTTCTTTTTCAATCTTTCTCTTTCAAGCAGGTTCACAGGTACTTCAAAAGTACTATCATTGTCAGACGATGACTCGTATCTGGTTCTTCTGAATCAGTGATACCTTGTTGTTGTGATGCATCATGCTTTGTCAGCAACTAACAACATCTCATTCTTCATCAACCCCTGTTTCTTGATCAAGTTCTATAATATTCTTAGAAATTTATAAGCAAACATTTCTATGCAACAGAGGAAAGTACCACGTGAACTGTAAGTCCAATAATGGATCTAACAATGATATCACAAGTAGTTTGATTGGTGGTGGAATCACACAATCAAACTAGTTCGCTTATAATCACAAGAAGTAAAGATGAAACAGAATGTGATTGATCAAAAGCTTAACTTGCGTACAATATGATTGTCAGATACAAGTTATAGCAAAAGAGTTCAAGCTAACAACCTTAAATAGAAAAACTAAACAAGATTATATAGGGAAGGTTAAGCCTATAACTCCCCCCTTTAAGCTAACCCAAATCGCCCCTAATCCCATTCCATACAAGCCCATTTCTTAAACATATTAAACTAGCCCAAATCATTAATAATAACTAATGTATAAACCTCCAGGGCCCAACAATCTCCACCTAAGTTTATAACATTAGTGCACCTTCAGCTAGAAGCTCCACCAGCTGCACTACTTCCAAACAAAGGACTAGCATCCACATATAATCTTGATCCAATCACATTTGCCACTTCACTCTCCTAAGACTTCGCACATACTTCATATTTCTCATTCGTACGAATCTGGTGTTCTCCCAAGATCTTGATATCCTCCTCATGAAAACTTATTAGATCTAACATATCAGGCAATCAATAAGCATACTCTTTAGTAACAATCACTGCTTTAATCATCTTTGGATCATATGCCAAGAACTGAAAGTCTTCAGCACACCTTTTGGAAATTTAGAAGCAGCAGGAATAATCTTTTCGATCAGAGGTCTTTGTCAGATCTTTGGGTTGAAAGTTTTCATCGAGAGGATTCACGTCTTGATTCTTCATTATAAGCATCTGCTTATTGCTTGGGTTCTTTTGTGGCAGCTTCCTCTTCTTTTTCTAAGCAGTAGTTAGATATTCATTCAAACCTGCTTCTCTTTCAGCGTCAGCTTCCACTTTCTCGTCAGCAAATTCCTTTCCAAACTTCTTTTCTACTTTAGCTTTTAAATAAAAAACCACAGACATCAGCAGATTCACATCACCTTGCATTTGATTAATTGTTTGATCTTTATTAAACACTTGGGCTTGCAACGATGAGATTTGAGCGTCTTTTGATGCAGAGGGTGAAACCCAAGCGTTAACGTTCTTATATTATGAGTTTTAGTTCATTTTAAGTGATTATATGTGCTAAATGTGATAACTACGAGAAATTGTGGTTTTGCAGGTTAATTGCTTAACTCGATGAAGTTAAAGCGGTTAGAGATGATGTGGAACACTTGTGAATGAGCTACATAGCAAAAGGCATCATTTGGAAGTTTTTCGGGGTTGAAGATGGCTTAGAAGTGTGAAGAATGAGAAGTAATGAAGGCCAGAGGTGGTTGGCCATTAATTGAAAGTTGAAATACACTTAAACATGGAGCCAGGATCTGCGACGTAGGTTATAGGTTCCTAACCGTATCTTACGGTTGAAATAAGTGAACAAATGTTTCCAGTAGATCACCACCGTAACCTACGGTGGTGGAGCGTAACCTATGGTAGAGGTAGTATCAAAGAACAGAAATAGTGCACCGTAGCTTATGGTCGTGACCGTAGCTTACGGTGGTGCTTCCAAAAAAACGCGTGGTTGACCTTGTCTTATGGATATAAAAGATATTTTGAAACCCTTCTTGTATCATCGACTTTTGGGACGAAATTAGGAAGAAAAGTAGCAAACTTTTGCCGTTTTTCAGTTCTCAACACCATCATTCCTCATCAATTCCAAATACCGATCATGAATTCAACCGGTAATCAAGCTTTTGAAGATCACGAGACCAACATGAGCGGCTAATCCTTTAGTGGTTTCCTCCGGGTGGAGGATTCTTGTAAGTGAACTGATTTATGTGTTTGAACTTGTACTTGAATTCGGTAATCTAAGCATTCGATGCTTTTTACCGTTGGATTGTTTGATTGATTTATAAATGATTGGTTTTATTTCATTCTTAAATTAAACTTATTCAATTCCCGAGATTTCTAGTAATTGGGATCTATTTGATAAGGGTTTAGGGTTGGTAATTCCAGTTGATCATTTACATGATAACCTTCCGTTGTTTACAATCGAAGTAAGTAGTTGTTAGATAATCATAGTCAATTAATCAAATTATGCAATAATGTCTATGTGATTATAACCAGTCAAACACGTAATTGAAGTTTATTTTGAATCTGAAATCCGGAGGAACCATTGTTTTCTCCCATTGTTACAACTCATTTTTTCATAATTCTTAGTTTAATCAAACAACCAAACGATAGATTTTACAATTTTTGCAATTAGTTTCCGATACTTAGTTCATAGCACTTTCCACCATACTCCTTTGGTTCGATACCCTATTTACTCTATCTATGTATTTTATCTAGGTTTTTGTATGACATTAATGACAGTCATCTTTCAAAGCAGAATCCTATTCCAACACAACAACCCTTCTCTACGGCATCCCAACATCTACATCTTCATCACTATCGGGAGTTTCAATAAACTTCATCTTCCCAATTGCTCATATCAAATCATCATCATAATCAGACACACCACCACTTGAACTTCCAATATCAAACTGAACGCCACTTGAACTTTCTGGTTCTGATCTAGCAGTCTTTGGAACTTCAAAATCAAAATTTGGTATATCTTCATCTTAAGTAGTTGACTTTCACTTCTTGGCTCGGCTTGCATAACAGGCTCCGTTTCAACATTAGGGCTCTCTTGCTCAGTAACATTTAGTTCAGGTTCAACTCGTTGTCTTTTGCTTACAATAAAATCATCAACATCATCTTCATCTTCATTTCATCTTCATCTTGTATTTCTTGAACAGGAGTATTAGTAGGTGGAGGGTTCCCAATACTATCCTTTAAAGACTCGATCAATGCAGGAAGATTTTATGTACTCATCAACAGTAAGTCTCTAATCAAAGACTCAGCTTGTTCGGAGTCCATCTGTTCCACTTCATTATCTGTTTCTTCATCATCAGTCACCAGATCTTCTGTTTCAATCACTGGTTTTACTCCAACTCCTACAAACTGAACATCGTGCTCTTCAGCAACTGTGGCATTCAACAACATTGGAGCTGGAATCTAACTCACAACTGGTCCAAACTTGTCGTGCTTCTAAAGCATACTTTCCGAGTATTCTGTATTTCTCTTCACCGTCTCAAAACAACTTGGACCCATTAGCTTTAAGTTCAACAAGTTCGTACTCTTTACCAAGTCAGGGTATTTCTCATCTAATATCATCTGAATGAAACGAGGATAAAGCTTGAATATCTTTTTCTTTGGATTTTCCAAAATCTTCCTCATGTTGTTAAAATGAAAAGCAGAGTAATTGTAATCCCAATCATTCACCAACGCAACAATGGCATACGTCTGTATTTAATTCAGCTGATCTAATCCACCCTTATTTTCTGAGATGCAGAGCATAAATACATGTATTAACAACCTCCAGTATGACGGGAATAGCTTTTTTAGAACTGTAGGGTAATCTACTTCATAACTCATTCTTCTTAACGCCTTAATCATTGTCTCTCTTCCAAAGGACGTCGGGTGACTAGTCTTATCCCCAAACTTCAAAACATCTCGTACCATTGCCTCTGTAATGACTATATCTTTCCCTCACACCTCTGCTTCGATTGCTCCAGCTCCGTTAGCTCCACTTTGATTAACTTTGGCAGATAGCCAGAAGTCTCCAATAGTATCACTACAAATCACCGAATTAACCTTTAGGGCATGCGTTAATCGACACGAATTAAGACCAAAAATCATGGAATTAAATTCCTTGAAATGTTCTGCTGGAGGATCAGAAAGATATCATGCGTGGTTGTGAAAGGCTTCAATATCTAGCTTGCATTGATATGTCATTTTATGCACAAAACTAACCAAGTTAGATTAACGATATAATTCAGATAACTTAGTTAACAGGGTCAACATGGTCAACAAGTCAAAGGGTCAACAGTTCAATTCAAATAGTCAAAGGTTCAAAAACACTGTTTCTGAAGACCAAGGGTTCAATTTAGTGACCCTTGTCAGATTATCTGAAACAGTGTGACATTTCGGATAAAACATGTAAGGGTTTCGGATGAATCAAGTTTTGAATACTGATTTCCGAAATCCATGAGTATCCGAAATCCATCAGAAACATTGAAGATCCTTATCCGAATGGCATCTGAAAAGCATGAAGATTATCAGAAATGCATGAAGATTATCCGAAATCCATAGGAAACCTGCAAACCTTGAAGATTCGAATTAGTAGTCCGAAATGATGAGAGAGAATTCAGAAAGATCATAAGTGGTTTTTTTCGAATGAGTTTCCGAAACAGTAATTCATCACTTTATATTGTTTCAAAATGGGCATGGGCCAAATTAATTCAGGCCCAATTCAGAACAATAATTTTTGAAATCAACTGAGCTTAACAGCTTAGGCCCAAATAAACAGTGCTTATTCAAAATCAAGTGGACCTTATCTAAAATAGATTGGGCCTTGGGCCTTATCCGAAATGGATTGGGCCTTGGGCCTTATCTGAAATGGATTGGTCCACATCACCTTCTAACTTGAAAGAAAACCATCTTTCTCAAAATCTACATCCGACCAACCGAGCAACTTTTTGAAACACACTCACAAACACACGTTAATTAACACAAGATCAAATATCAAGGGGCACGCTGCGGGATCAAATCGTACTAAGGAACATTTTTCAGCACATACTTAATCGGACTGGTCTAAGCGATTGCTAATACATTTTTCCTCTTAAACCTAGCGCTCAACTTTCAATTTTCAACCTCATTATACATTTAAGGTAATATTATAATATAATACCCGTGTGTCCCATACCATGACATACCCCCGCGATCACGGTAAGCACAACAATTCATTGTAGCAGGTGAGTATACTGAGTTCATCCTTTCACTTTTACAACGTTGGACTATTGGTGAACAGGTCAGTACTTTCGTACTGCAGAGTGACCAATAAACTGTCTGACGAGGGTTAGGCAAATACATTTTCGGTATGAGTTTAGCTTTTTACAAGCACATGGAATCCCCTCAATAGAGTTTGTCTTCCCTTAAGGTTTTTGGCCTGTTCTTAGGCTCTTTTAAAGATATCCTGACTGTGCCTAGGTCTGTAAAAAGTCTGGATGCAACAGAAGGACAACCATGATATCCCTGGATGACTCAAACAACATAAAGACCTGAAACCTCAAACATTGGCTATCTATCAACGCAAGATTTAAGACAATAAAATCATACGCCAATAATATGTTACCACATGATACATAGTTCGTTATGTTTATATCACTTGGTATCTTTTATCACTTTGAGCGTTGGACATATCGGCACATTACAGTAGATCCTAGTCTTTTCAGCTTTGACACCTTACACGTGTTAGAAATCTTTTAACACGAATATTTATTTCATTTCCTACAAATATTTCTCCCCCTAAATTTGTGCAAAAGTAGAATACTTTATGCTCAATTCACATGATAGACGAAAAATATTTATTATTAATTTTTTTAATTGCTCAGTCAGTTAAACGCATCATTTTCAAAAGATTCACAAGCACTTGGAATCGAGAATTGCTTTACAGGTTTTGTAAAAAAGATCCATTGTATTTACATCAGTATGGATCTCTTCAAGTTTAACAAGTCCTCCATCATAACGATCTCGAATGAAATGAACCTTAATGGCAATGTACTTGTTTCTGGAGTGAAAGACATGATTCTTTATGGTTTGGATAGCGGCATCATTATCACAATAAATAGTAGTGTTAAGATAAGTCAAACCGTAATCCTGAAGCTGGTGTTGCATAAAGAACCTAGGAACAGGAAGCAGATGCTGCAACATATTCTGCTTCCGTAATTGAGAGTGACATAGTCTGTTGCTTCTTGCATTGCCACGAGATAAGCCTATCTCCCAAGAATTGGCAACCAGTCGATGTAGACTTCATGTCCCTGTCGGTACCTACAAGGTTACTATCAGAAAAGCAAACTGACCAAATTTTGGAGCTCCTTTAAGATATCTAAAAATCCGTTTAATGGCGATAAGATGAGAAAGTTTAGGGTTAGCCTGATATCGAGCACATTGACAGACGGAAAACATAATGCCTGGCCGACTTGCAGTCAAGTACATCAATGAACCAATCATAGATCGGTACAATGTCTGATTAACCAAGTTGCCTTCAGCTTCCTCATTTTACAGTGGTCGTTCTGCGATAGGAGAGTCCATAGGCTTCGAATCTGTCATCTTGAATTTCTCAAGAACGTCATGAACATATTTTCCTTGATGAATCAGGATTCCTTCACTACTTTGATGACCAAAAAAATCGTCATCTCTCCCAACGAGCTCATCTCGAACTTTTTCTTCATCACTTCTCGAATTCTTTGCATAGACCCTCATCGGTTGAGCCAAAAATAATGTCGTCCACATAGATCTGAATAAGAATGAGATCCTTATCAACGCGTTTGATGAAAAACGTTTGATCTATGGTCCCCCGAGTATATCCATGAGCAAGCAGATGTTCTGTGAGAGTCGCATACCAAGCCTGAGGTGCTTGGTGCAATCCATACAAAGCTTTATCTAGCTTGTAGGCATAGCCTTGTTTCTCGGAATCCACAAACCCAGGGGGTTGAGCGACATATATTTCTTCTTTAACTTTTCCGTACATAAACCCCGTCTTGACATCCATTTGATAAACCATGAATCCCTTATAAGACGCATATGCCAAGAAAATGCGAATGGCTTCCAATCGTGCCACTGGTGCGGAGACCTCATCATAATCTAGACCTTTGATTTACTAGAAACCTTGTACCACTAATCATGCCTTGTTTCTCATGATCACGCAAGTGTTATCTTGTTTGTTTCGATACACCCAGCGTGTTTCGAGAGCACGTTTTCCTTGAGGTAGCTTCAGTAATTTCCAGACCCCCAATTTTTCAAATTGGTTGAGCTCTTCATGCATTGCATCGACCCATCCAGGTTACAAAGCAACATTGATACTTTTAGGTTCAATTTGTGAAATGAAGCATAAATATTAACATGTATTAATATCCTGTGATTTGCTACGTGTCTGAACACTAGCATTCACTGGACCAATGATGTTCTCAATTGGATGATCTCGTTGAAGCCTTTGTGGAATTGCTGTAACAAGTGCTTGCCAGTTTGGTTGCAAGTTTGAAACGCTTCCCGACACTATTCCAGTCCCCCCTCATTTGATGCACTGGCAGTGTTGGTCACTGGTGGATCAACAGTGCAGTCAGACGGAATCGGCTTCGGAAACACTAAAGTTCCTTGGGCATTGGGATTTGAGTTACCACATTTATTTGTTGTGTGGTAGTTTCAGTGTTTGAACTGCATCATCAGGAGAACCTGCAGTGGGTCCAGAAACCGGCTCCTGAATCGATGACTTGTGTGATGTTGCTGTAGTAGCATCGTGAAATCCTGGTGGATCCACGGTAAGTTTCTTGAATGAATCTTTTAGGGACACAACTTCATCTTCATAGGTATCACTAGGTTGGACACACCTGCATTAACAATCACATCAGGTAGAACATTAAACGAGTTAAATAAAGAAGCATAATCATATAACTAATCAGGTCCAACTCGTGCATCTTTGGGATTCTCTTCTAGCCAATCCACATTATACGCTTCCATGATTTTCTTCTTAAGCTTGTTGTAAACTTGATAAGTAGTGTTTTTCGAATAACCAATGAAATAGCATGGATCTCCTCTTGCTTCAAATTTTCTTTTGGCATCTATATGTAGAAGAACGCGCGGACAACCAAAGGTTCTGTAATGTTGTATAGACGTCTTTTGACCTTCAACTATCTCATAGGGTGTTTTCATGTGATGTTTGTTGATCAATGCATGATTCTGAACATAGCAGGCGGTGTTCACCGCTTCTGCCCAAAAGACCAACGGTAGGCCAGAATCGTTCAACGTCATTCATGTAGCTTCGATGAGAGTTCTATTTGTCTCTCAGTGAAACCATTTTGTTGAGGAGTTCGAGCTGCACTATATTGACCATCAATCCCTTTTGAGGAATAGAAAGCATTCAGGTCAACATTTTTGAACTCTGTCCATTGTCGCATAGAATGATTTTCACCCTCTCCTTTGCCTAATTTTCCCTAAGAATGATAAATTGCTTGATCAAACCTGATGTTTCACTTTTGTGTTCTAAGAAAAACACTCAGGTCAATCGAATCCTCAGTTATGACCAAGTTGTAAGCCTTTCCCCCAATACTCAGCACATTAACAGGACCAACAAGATCCATATGAAGCAGTTCGAGAACTTTTGAAGTCGAGTGCATGAGTTTAGACTTATGAGGTTTGCGATGCTGTTTCCCTCGAGCGCATGATTCACAATTTTCAACCTGCATGAAGTCCTTAATTGGCAGGTTTCTAACTAGACCACCTTTTGCAAGACGATTAAGGTTCTTCATGTTGAGATGACCCAGCCGACGATGCCATAACATCGCATCATGTTCAGCGATTTCTGAGACCAAACATGTAACTTGATCAGTAAGTGCTTTATTCATATCAATGACATAAGCGTTTCCCCTTCGTGCTGCTTCAATAAGGAACCCATCCTCGGGTATCACTATTCGTGGTTTTAGCACAACACATCCACTTTTGGTGAACGGAACCTCCAAACCTTTATCGCACATCTGAGATATGCTCAAAAGGCTATGTTTCAGTTCTGGAACATAATTCACATCTGAAAAGCAGAGAACTCCAGTTCGAACCGTACCCTTCATTGTTATTCTTCCAGTTTCCCCTCCCTCAAAGTTGACCAATCCACCGTCGAAAATTTTGACGTCATTCAACTGGGAAATGTCTCATGTCATGTGCCTGAATAGCTACTATCGACAAACCAAAGTCTGACAACAGTTCTCCAGAGTCGTTCCTGCACATACAACGCGATTAGTTAGAAACTGAAACCCAGGCCATTGTTGATCTGGGTTGACCATTACCGTCTGTATAAGTAACCTCATCGAAAGATCATAGAATTTTTAATAGAATTGAGGTTTGAGAAGAACATGATGATTGTGACGACTATGAACACTGAGACTGAGATCTAGCAAGAATTTTAGGTTTCTAGTTTTAGAATCAATGTTATTTGAAGCATGTTTAGTTGTGGGTTGTAACGCTTCGCATTTTGTACTTTCCTTATTTAGAAAGTGTAATTGTATTTCTATTTATGGAAACTTGTATTCCTATCATATTCGTATTTTATTTTCCAATCTTGTAATCCGAGAGTTTGATCATAGTGGAAATACATTTTTATTCACCCTTGTTTATGCATAATTACATGATACTTAATCAATCTGATACGTGTTTATCATATACGAAACCGAATTATACTATGTATTTAAATTAAATTCGGAGTCATACTCATACACATTCTTGATTTCATACACATATATCCATTAAGATGCCAAAAAAAATTAAAGGCCTAGCCGTAGCCTACGATAGGTGGGCGGACAGAATGTTCAAACTCGCATGTTGGCTCTCATTTCCACCTTTTTCACCACCAATCACCTCCTAACTCATTTAACTCTTACCCTAATCCATTCCTTTATAAATAGGAGCCTCCATCCTTCCATTTTTCACTTTCCAAACACTTAATCACTCTCAAAACACTCCAAAATCATTCACAAATTCTGATTTTTGGGCAGAATCATCCAAGTCCTAAAGTGAGTTCAAACTCACATTTCTTCATAATGTCTTCATCTTTTCTTCCACTATAAAGCTTGGAACACCTCTAAGAGTGTTTCTAAAGGTTTACCATGGTAAAGCAAGGTGGAACATCACCATTTTGAGGTCCAAACTTTCTGTTTTGGAAGATTACTTGTTAACTTTTATATGAAACTTTATTTTTCTTGCTTAAATCTTGTACCTACTTGTTCTTGAACCTACCTAAGGTTATGAGACTTATTAGGATTTGATTCTTATGAGTTTAAGATGTGCAAACACCTCCAAACATTTTTGTTTTTTTAGGGTTTAGACAACCCACAAGTGATGAAACCATCCAAGTTCACCATAGTTCTTATGGCAAGACTTGTGTTTTGGTAAAAGTGTGAATCTTGGAAACCTTGGCTATCCTAACATATCTCCACTACCTCACTGGATGTTTTCTATGTTTATATCACTAAAACTTGTTCAACTTTCATTTGAGTAACAACGCTACGACACGTCCCCAAACGTTGCCATGTTCGGGATGCGCGCACCTAGCTTGCTTACTTGGTTGTTCATAGTTTTAGTTGATTTAGTTGTATTTTCTTTTCATTCATGACCATCCGAATCATCCTTGTGGTGGTTTATGCATAGGTGAATCATACAATGAGGTTTAATGGATGTTATCATCCTACCTCCATGCTTGACTTCCATGAAATCTATGATATTATATGATGGACTTACTTTATAAAATATACTCTATAAATATATATATATATAAATAAATATATATATATATATATATATATATATATATATATATATATGCACATAACCGAACGTATGATGTTAACCGAATCATGGTTACATGTCATGAAAATAAGTTATATTATCTATGTTTTAAACTTCTCTTTACTATTCTAATGGGCAAGTTTGACCCATCAAATCACATGAAAACTTATAGTGTCAAAAACGAGTGTTTAAGACTAGATAATTATTTTCATATACATACTTTAATACATTTATAATTCCGAATCCGAACTCTCTACAAAATCCGAATACTCACACACCTTCGTTTCCCTATGTAGGGTAACTTCGGTGTTCCATCCTCTAAACTTAATGACTCGCGAATTACTAGGAACACTTTGCAAAAGCGTGAGTACAATCGATCCCATTTTTCGTTTTATACACTTTGGGTGCAACATGTACACTTATACAAAAATCACGAATCACGTTAAACTTGTTATAATCACACTATATCCATTTAAAACATGATGCTTGTATAATTCTTGTTAACATATGCTATGTATACTTGTGCCTATATGCTCATTAACTTTGCTAGCCTCCCTTAACAATTATACGCTATAGGATTAACGCACTGCCCGTATTCTTGTGGTATTGTTAAGTAAATTACTTTACAACCTTATCATTTCGGTGTCAATGGTATGCACGATTACTTTAGACTTTGGTTTGACATATAGTTAGCACATGTTAGTATGATTGTAACATAATATGCAAATTACCATGTTGGATATGAGACAACTTTTTCATTATTATGATATTTAACAAACTTGTATACTCGCCAACTTTTTGTTGATCATTATTTTAATACATGTTGTAGGAAACTAGTTGATGATGATGAAGAATGTTACTTAGGGTGGATTTAGATACACACCTAAATTTAAACCTATGTATTTGCTATTGTATTGTTTCATGTTTTTACTTGTTGTAGTTTTCCCTTTCGAACAATGTATTAACATTTTAGTATCAGTGAAATTCGAGACATTTAAATATTGTCACAAATAGTGTTATGAAGTCTCTTGCAACCTCGTTTTCATTCTGCCACGATGTTTCCACCATCGGTTGGGGTGTGACATGGGTGTTGTGCTTAATTTCGTTGACTGATTTTGGAAACTGCTTGAATTTGAAAACTTTTGATTGTGTTTCTTTGCTAGATTCCAGTCTCCATCAGAGGGTTTAACTTGAGCAAATCGATTTCCATAGGGTCGATAACACGTAGCTGTTTGATGTTGTGCGTTCTTTGAGTAGTAAGGCACGGAAGTACGATGAACACAATTTCTCGCTATGTGCCCTGGAACTTCACAGTTAAAAAAAGTTTGTCTTTTTGAGAAGACATCCATTTCAGCTTGTGACATTTTACGGAGCTGATTGGATCTCTTTTCTTTCCACTTGGTGTTGATGGCTTATATGCATGGTTGATCTTGGATGAAACCTGCTCACAATCATCAACACAAGAGTGAGTATCGATAATTTACCCTTTAACTGAGTTTCAGGGTGCTTCTGAGTTATGTTTCTTTTTGTTTTTCTTTTACTGCTTATGAGGAATTTTCACCCTGTGGTGTCTTTTTGTTTCGTTTTTTTTTAATTTTTGCGTGATCATTTTTTTCTTTAGAGGAGTCGATTATGCAGAATTAGTTTCTTTAGGAACATCCTCTTCAGAATCTGAACTCCTGGGATAAGATGATTCTGGTTTGTCAGATGATGAGAAATTTTTGTTTAAAACAGTTGAGCTTTCATCTGTCTCTAGAACACTCGATTCAGACTCTAGAAGTACACAATTCAAAAGTACTATTCTCATTATCTGATGTAGTAGAATTTGTAGACTGATTGCCAACTTCAACAGATTCAGACAATCCCTGTTTCATCAATTATATCATTCATACATTCAGACGCAATAATGTTCTCAACTTTATCAGATTCAGAAGATTCTGAGACATTAGTTGATGTTTCAGACACATTACGAAAGTTGTCTGAATCGTGCGGAACATAGGTTTCGAACTCATCAGCAGATGTTCAGATTCCTCTAACAACACATTCTCATCACAATCAAAATTATAAACCACAGAATTTAAACTTTTCAGTTAATTTCATCAGAAAAACCCTTAGTCCAGTAAGCAAAGACTGAACAAAGTTCCAAACGTAAAAATTATGTTCAACGCATAAAGAATCATTCAAACCAACATAAGCATTTGAATGTGGTTCATCATCCGCTTTAATTTCTCTTCAACTATCACTGATTCTGCACATGAACTAAAGCATATAGTATTGTCTATAGAGTCACAATTAGACGTATGTTCTTGATTATCCTCTGTTGGCGTTTCTACTGACGCCTTTGCTGACCCTGACTTATCAACTGATTCATTTGAAGATATTTGTGTCGAGTCCAGTTTTTGACAAAATTCATGGATTTTTGAAAATCATTGGGTCTCCCATGCTTTGGTTTAAAGGTTACCATGAGACATAATCGCGGCTTGCCATATATCATATTTTTTTCATTTTCCAAATCTTGCTCACTGGTGGCCATTCTAGAGTAGTTATGATTATACGGAGGTGGAACCTGTTTATAACCCAACCATTTTCCCTTGTTCTCTTTATATGCCAATTGCACATCGCACAGATTACGAACAATGTCACTGGAGGTATCAAACTTCTTTATGTTTAACTCATTTTGTTGATACTTACCAATCAGAAGTTCTAGCTCAGCTCTTACACATTCAAGTTCCATGTTTTTAAAATTTAATTTATTCTTATAATCATGAACCCAGCACTGCTGTAGGTTGAGATCTTTGTGGAGCTCAGCTATGTCCTTCTTCTATGCTTCAACCTTTTCATAGAGTAACTTATTGTTCTCTCTAAGGCTGATGCACTTGGACATGGCACTGTTGTAATCATTAATTAGATTAAAATTGTGCTCTCATCTGTGCAAATTTATTTCCACAATTTTTCAGAACATAAAAGAGAATTTATCGTTTCAGAAAGTGATTTAGGTTCATCTGTCTTTTCCATTAGGCAGTGATTCACTGTTGCACCTTCATATATCTTGAGAGATTCCACATGTGCCACAACATCTGACCTGTTGAAACCTGCTTGTTCTTGAACTATCAGTGTATTCCCAACTCCTTTTACTCTTGAACTTGCTGATGTTTGTGCGGGTGTAATGGGTACCGTAGAACTTTCAGCGTTCTGAGCTGCAGCATGTCACTAGGGACATATATGTAGAGGCTTTTTGCAGTCTCTAGCAAAGTGACCTGGTTCATGGCACCTGTAACATCTGAGTTTGTCTCGCATGGGCCCTGTATGAATATTCGACATTGAGCGATGACCAAACTTCTTTGAAAATTTTTAGCTCTAAAGAAAGCCATAGCCAGGTTCAAGACACATCCAACTCTTTTATGTCTTCTTCAAGAACTTTATCAATTTCAGTGGCCAAGACAGATGGGGCAATAAATCACCTGCTAGGAAAGCGTGTAGACTGTTAAGCATGGATGCAGCAAGGGCAAGTCTCTCTTCATTTTGTTTAGTGAGGAAATCTGTGTTTTGGGTTGCAATAGAGGAAACAGAGCCTTAAGTTGATGTAGGAGTAATAGGACTATAATCCACATTTTCATACTGAAGATGTTGTGTGCTGTTTTAGGAGTTGCAGGATTATTAACAGCGGTTTGTTGTGTAGGTGAAGACATACCATATACATAGTTGGATTTCCAGCTGAAAACAATGTTTGGGGTTAGCATTGGTCACTCCATGAACAGGACTAAACATGATGTTAGGATGATTTTGAGACATTAAGGCATTGTTGGAACTTGTGATACTGGCAGCCATCAGAGAGTTCTTATGGTTCATATCTCTTTGCTGATTGTCGATTTCACATGAGTTGATAGTAGCAATAAACTCAGCAACTATGGCATTATTTAAGTTCTTTGTTCGTTTTATCATAGCAACATCAGCAACCCAATTCTTAGGCAATGAGTTCAGAAGTTGATGATTCATACAACTATTTGTAATGGTAATACCAGCACTTATCATCTGTGAGACCAGCTTGACAAATCTTCTGATTTATTCTCAATGGTTTCACCATAAATGTGGTTGAAGAAGCTAAACTGCTGATTCATCATGTTCACTCGACGGGTCTTCATGTCAACATTTCTTTCATAGAGATTCTGAAGCTCATTCCATATCTCCTAAGCATTCGTACAGTTTTTAATAACAATTGAAATATCTGGACCAGGTGCTGTTGACAGAACTACCTTGGCCTTATCATCATCTTCTATAATTTTATGATCTCTTCTGTGAACAAATTCCTAGGCTTTGGGATCTGAGTTTGTGGATCAGATTCAGTAGCATACATTGTGGTTCTAGGTCCATCTCTAATACTTTTCCAAACACCGGGTTCCTTAGCTTTGCAATACTATTTATATCGAAACTTACACTCATAGTAATCATCCCCATACAGCAGCCCGTGATACTTAGTAGAAGTGCCTATGATCTTGTCGAGTTCCTGATGAAGTGCTACAGTTTGGGACTGAATGGCAGTAAGGGTAGCGTTTGTAAGGTCCGCAGCGGTCTCATCCTGTTTGAGTTCATCATTTATTTTAAAATTACCAATAATAGAATTTAGATATATTTTAAAGATTAATGTGAACAGTTCAGAAAGTCCTTTCGAAACAGTGATTCAATCCGAAACGACTATCCGAAACAGTGCAATTTTAATAGGTTATCTAAATCCTTTCCAATTAGAATAAGTTATCTGAAACAGTGCTGATCCGAAATGTTGATCCGAAATAGTACCAATCCAAAATGTTGATCCGAAACAGTGTTAATTCGAAACAGTATCCGAAATGTGTATCCGAAACAATTCGAAAAGACTTATCCGAAACGTGTATCCGAAATCCTGTAAAACAATAGCTGTCAGTAACAAACTTCCAAATTATTAGGGATTCGAAATCTTGTAAACTTAGCAACTGAAATCCCGAGAAATCCTTCAACAAATTATTTGAGATCTTCCAAGCATATATGATTCGAAATCAGCATACTTATCCGAAATAGCAATAGAATGATCAAAATCAGCAGGCTTTATCCGAAACAGCGACAAGAACAAGCCATCCTCAAACAGCTATTATCTGAAATAAACCAATATGATCCAAAAGCTGCACCAGATGATCCGAAATCAACAATTCTTCAAGCAGATTATCCGGAACAATGACCGAATTTCTTAAAACAACAAAACTTCCAAGCAGACCCCGAACACAGCAACTTAGCAACTTCCTAAACAAAACCGAAATAGTGTGATATCAATAGGAGCCTAGAAACAGGTTCAATAGGCTCTGATACCAATTGTAAGTACCAAAAACGAATCTAACAATGATATCACAAATAGTTTGATTGGTGGTAGAATCACACAATCAAATGAGTTCGATTATAATCACAAGAAATAAAGATGAATCAGAATGTGATTGATCAAAAAGCTTAACATTCCAGTCAACAACCTTAGACAGAAGAACTACACAAGATTATATAGGGAAGGTTAAGCACATAACTCCCCCTTAAGCTAAGCCCAAATCTCCCCTAAGCCCATTCCACACAAGCCCATTTCTTAAACATATTAAACTAGCCCAAATCACTAAAAATAACTAATGTATAGACCTCCATGCCCCAACATGAACATTTAGTACACCCAAGTACTTGTACTCAGATTTCATAATTCAAATTTCTTTTAAGTTCTGATGATAAGTCAAATCTTCAAGAGCGGTTAAATTTTTAATAAAAAAAATGAAACACTCTATTTTTGGATTTTTGGTTTTATGAAAAACAAGACACTATGTTTTGGATTTTCTATTTTTTTTATAAATGAGAACATAAACAGAAACGAAAGTAAACTAAGAAACAACTCAACAATTACAATATACTATTACAATTGCGATGGGATCAAATTCGTTCTCAGACAGACCAAGAAACACTTTTCGGTGCGAACTTATTCAAACAGTTCTTAGTGATTTCCAGTATGTTTGTCCACTTAAACTTTAACGTTTAACTTTCAATTTTTCAACTTCGTGATATGCTTATTATACTATAGTACCTGCGTGTCCATTCCATGACATACCCCCGCGATCAAGTTAAGCACAACAATTCATCGTAGCAGGTGAGTATACTTAGATCATCCTTTTGATTATAACGTCAGACTATTAGTGAACAGGTCAGTACTTTCGTACAACATAATGAGCAATATTTATGTCCGAAGAGGGTTAGGCAAATACCATTTTGGTACGGATTTAGCTACTTAGCTCAATGGAATTCCCTCATTTTGAGTTTATCTTCCTTTGAGGTTTTTGGCCATTTTTGGCTCTTTTAAGATATCCTGACTGTGCCTAGGTCTGCATTTAATCTGGATGCAACAGAAGGACAACCAAGATATCCCCGGATGACTCAACAATATAAAGACCCAAAACATCAGACGTTGATATCCTGACTGTGCCTAGGTCTGCATTTAATCTGGGTGCAACAGAAGGACAACCAAGATATCCCCGGATGACTCAACAATATAAAGACCCAAAACATCAGACGTTGGCTATCTATCAACGCAAGATTTAAGACCATAAAATCATACGACGATGGTATGTTACCCACATGGTACATAGTTCATTATGTTTATATCACTTGGTATCTTTTATCACTTTGAGCGTCAAGTCTATCAACATACCACATTAGATCCTAGTCCTTTCAACTACAACACCTTACATGTGTTGGTCAAAACCGTTAAAACAAACATTTGTTTCACTTCCCATATGATGCAATAAAAACTTCTTTTGTTGGATTTTTCTGTTTTTTAAATGTTTTTTTCCTCATTTTCTCCCCCTAAAACAATGCATATGTACATATATCACTCTCCCCCCCCCCTCCAATTTGTACATCACACTTTATGTGCAAATTCACCTAATAATTAAAACGTATGTACAAAGATATAAACGAAAGAAAAGTAAAATATTTTTGTTGTTTTTCCTTAACTATTCCATCATCAGATTGAAGACTAACCAATGTTAAATCAAAACACGAAATTTAAATTGTACCTTTCTTTTTGATCTTATATTACCTCCCTTATCTCCTTCAAAGGAAACATATCATCTGGAAAAAAAAATTTTTGAACTTTATGCAACAGTAAAATGTTACCCGTTATATCCCTAGAACAATCGGTATCAACATTCCAGAGATCACCAACAGCTCCCCCTTGGTTATCCCAGAATAAATAAGGAGATTAGTAAGACAATGGTACCCAGGTCATCGTGGTCCTGGGTTTTCCTGAAGCATCATAATAAGACACTTCCTTTAAACACATGCCCCATTTCGTTTCAAGGATTGGTGACGTTGCTGCTTTGCATTTGGGTTTCCAAATTTGTTTTGGTTTAACAAACGTGTTTGTTGCCTTAGGTTGAGAAACTTTAGCTCTTTCAGTTTTATTAGTTTTAGAAACAGATTTTTGTTCATGAACAGCCTTACGTATTTTTAGCAGCATTCCAATCCTCATCAGATGGTTTAACCTTGGGATTCACATTCTTCATTGCCTTAGGTGATGATACCTTCATTGGCTTAGAATGATAGTTATCCTTTGTTGTAACCCTCTGATTTTGAGCGTAATAAGGTACATAAGGACGATGTGTGCAGTTCCGAGCAATGTGACCAGGAATATTGCAATTGAAGCATGTTTGTCTCTTCATGTAGAAGACATTCTGTTTAGCTTGTGTGGCTCTTGCAGGCCCTGAAGGACGAACTAGTCCTTTCTATGCTTGATTTTCTCACACATTTCTTGCAAACGAGGATGAATTTGGATGCCTATACTTGTCGTTTACAGAGGCCTTTTGTTGTGGAGATTTCTTTTGATTCCTTTTGTGTTGCTTAGGTTACATGTCTTGTTCAGAAATCTCATCTATCTTTCTAAAAGCTTTGTTAGCATAGTCAAATGCATATTTCACATTTGCCATTATTCACAGGCTTAACAAAAGCATTTTTCGTATCACGAGCCTCTTGAGAACTATTGTTGTCTATAGATGATCTTGGGGAGCATGATTGTCTTTGATGTTTAGACTTCTCCTTCCCTCATCTTTGATATGTTAGTTTCGGTTCTTGTTGCTTACTATAACCACTGTCTGTTTTCTGAACCAGTTTGGGTTGAGACTTGTGGTCACTAATCTTATCGTTACAAACGAAGAATCAGAAGGTTCTGGTTTACGAGTTGATGTCCCAGAAACCTCATGCGAGTCTTCAACTATATGTAACACCTCGTAAATTCATGTCAATTAAATCCCGACACGTGTCCCGCTGTTCCTCTATTGCCACGTGTTGGCCGAGAGGGACCAAAAGCGTCGTTATGTTATTATTGTAACCTCTGAACAACGTATGACAAAGTTGAGGAATTAAAAGTGTCAACATGTTTAATTATACCTCTGAGTGACCATTTAATGGAACCGGAACTTAACGGTGTTCGGTTATACTTCCTAATAGTACCTAAATCTAATTTGAGGGACCAAAGGTGTTTAAAATAGAAGTTATAAGTCCAGGGGCTGAAATGGCATTGTTTAAAAGTTGTATTGCTGACCCGGGGGCGGTCGCGGCCCGCGAGAGCCCTGGACATCTCTCTCGCGGCCTGCGAGAGAGTGCCAGTGACAGCCTGCTAAGGCTAGTCGTGGCAGCTTGCATATTTGCCAATTCTTTCGCGAATTTCCACCATGTCTCAGCTTTTAGCACGTCCCTAGACACTTGTTTACCCCTGGTGTGCATGCCTAACACCTGTAGTGACCTCCTTCATCCTCCAACTCCTTAAACCCAAGCCTTGACTCCATTGAAGAACTTGCAAGTTCTTAAATACTCACTCTCACTAATTCTTGCAAGTTCTGGAGCTCAAGCTACCTGCAAGTCCATCCCAAATCCGTGCTAGGACCCTATGTAAGTGTCCTTAGTCCTCCTTGTTCATATTATTAAGCTCTTAATCCAAAAGTCAAGCTTGTCGTAAAAACGGTTTGACTTCCGGTTTAATCCTTATCGGTCCAGCCATGGTCAGGTTCAAACGTGGCTACGTGATTGTAATTGGGTAGGTGTTAATCCCTCAAAAGGGTACCTCCTGATTACCACGAATTCTTGATCAATTGATGAGTCAAACTATTTTATAAAAAGTCAAACTGGGTCAAATTTGATAATAGAAGCATAACTAGTAACATACATGTTATAAAATCAGTTTGTCACTCTAAGTACTTAGTAATAATTATAAGAACATGTGGGAACATGTTCGGCTCGTCAATTCCAGGTCTAAGGTCAGTTCGCAACCGAAAGTCGTGAAGTTTGACTTCTGCTTTGACTTTCAGTTCTGACCCGATTTAGTGTCTTCCAAGACGATTCTATGTTGCATTATGATCCTTTATATGTGTATAGCCTCTGAGGTCATATTGCTTGACTTTCAGTTCTGACCGATTAGTGTCTTCCAGACGATTCTATGTTGCATTATGATCCTTATATAATGTAGTATAAGCCTCTGAGGTCATACTACAAGGTCATAATCATAATCCGAGTTTATGCGCAAGTTTCATTAATGTGTCAAAATTGACTACTTTGCCCTTTTTGCTTAAAATGAGATTTAAACTAAAAATGAACATGCAAAAAGTTACCCATTGATATGTTAATTTGGTTGGCTTTCATGTATGTCAATAATTTGGTCATAATTTGAGTTTTTCCTAAATATCGCAAATCAAGCTTTTAAAGGACCAAAATGCCCTTTTCGGCAAATAAAATGTTTTAACCATAACTCCTACAATAAATACTTTACCTACTGATGTTATAATATATTTAGAATTATTTGGGATGTTAAATCAGTTTATAAACTGAGTTTAGGTAAAGGCTCTTGCATGATATCAATAAATGACGATAATAACCTTACGGTGCGTAAAATGAGTTTTAAAGACATCTTCATAACCAAACCTTTTACAAACTGATTATATATGTTAAATAAAATATTTTGAATAAGTAAACCTGATCAAAACTATAATTTTCCTTAAACATCGATTAAATCGTCATTTAGCGACTTTATCGCCTTTTTGACGCATAGTATGGGTTAAAACCATATCTAAGCATCAAGACTTGTTACCTACTGATTATAAAACCTATTTCTAACATTTTTACAGTAGGTACAAGTTATAAACTCAGATTCCCAAATAAGTCTTCAAATCTATGTGTGAAATGACCAAAATACACTTTCGGGGCATAGTTTGGTCTTTAAAATGTAAGCCACAATATATTTGATATCCTACTGATATAACATCATAAATTAACTATTTTTACTGAATAGTTATGACCATGACATCAGAATTATTGCAAACCTCTTTTATAAGTCGTAAAATGACCAAATTACCCTTTTGAAACTTAATTCGATTTTAAATCTACAATGGGCATACATGTTAGTATCTTACTGATATTATAACATGTTTTAAGTGTAATGGCACATGAAACTTGTATATGACTCATCCAGTTACCCGGTATCGCTTATATGAGTACGTTAAGCCTACGTGACTAGTTTACGTAAATTCACCGAAACGGGTTTAACCTTATCATTTTTATATCAAAATCCAGAATGTTATATGTTTACCCAAAATGTACAAGTCCTAGTACTTGTCGGGTCTAAACAACATTCTTTCCGGTCATCGCTTAATCTAGCGTATCTTTCCGTTACGTATCCTTTAAGCTAACTGCTTCGAGTCAACGACTCAACCTAAACCCGTTAGCATTCTAATTGGTTATTAATACCATCAATCCAGACTAGAAGCCTCCCAGTAGATTGATATTTCATTTGTCTTCTTGATTAACGGCTGAGTTACTATTCGTTAGAAGAACTAGCTCAGGTAAATACTTTAACTTATTTTCCCTATACGGGCTTGGGATACGGTATTATATTACTGCTTGGTGGGTATGGGATCATGTTTATCGGATTGTGATTTACTAAATCTTATAACCCGTTTTATTCTGTATTGTCTGATAACTTAAACATTGGGGGTTAACACGACCGTGTCTTGGATATCCTTGGCTCATTGAAGTTACTAATGGCCACGACCTAAGCGGGTGTAGGCATACACCTGACAGATGCTAATGCTAAACAAGTTATTTTATTATACTCCTCCGTGGGTTTTATTAAGTGGTGTGTCAGTTAATCAGGTTATTTGATTTTTGCACTAGACCCCATATGTATTGACAGGCTTGTAAAACTGTAAACAAGATCGTTTTGAATTGTCCAAAGTTATAAAAGATTTTCTGGCTCAAAGCACCTAAACAAAATTTTAAATATTTTCAAAATGAGTCGGTTAAATGTATTTACCAGTTAAAACTGACGTATTTTCCAAAAAGGCTAAGTGACAGGTTTCGGCGCGGAATAGGCTAGGAGCTGCTTGGTAACGACGTAGAGAATTTTGCAAGTTCTTAGTCAAGCCTAAAGTCTGTCGGAGATTATCATTTTCGTACTTTTGATCCGCCTGTTGATCTAATAATGCAAACCATGTATTTGTTTTATAGACTTTTAAATCCAATGGTTTGTAATAATATTTAATATTCAAGTCTTCCGCTGTGCTGTATATGTTTGACCATGATGATACCAATCTTACGTCACAGTACTCCCCACCCGGGCCCACCGGGATTGTGTTGGAAATACGGGGTGTAACAGGTTGGTATCAGAGCCAACGTTCGAGTGAATTAAACAATAGCCTTTTGTGTTTAATCTCGAGTATACACAATAGCACATTCCTTAAACTCCGAGTCTAGACATCAATTTAGGATTCTCCAACCCTTATTAAAATTTTTATTTATTTACAATTTGGTTTTGCTTTGTTTTCTAATTTGTTTTGGAGCAGGAAAAATGCCACCAAGATGTCGTGGTAGCAGTAGGAGAGGTGGAGGCTCAACAAGAGGAGGAGCATCTGGGAATAGGACCATCCCGTGTACCGAGCCCAAACCCATACGAAGGATCAGGAGATTCTTCGTCATCATGGCGACCGTTTGGGTACCCGCTTCCACGCGAGTACTCTCCCCCCGTTCAGACTCCCAAGACTCACACTACTCTTTCCATTCGTACCACTCGCATCACTCCGATCACTCCAACCCTCACCAAGAAGCCTCCAACCCAAACAGCTATGCGCGTTCACCATCTATAACGCCACCGGTTGACTCATCCACCCACATGGATGAAGATCCAGAAATGCCACCCTTGGGATCGTATGAATATCCTATTGAACTGTCAAGCGGTCCCCCTTCTCGCACAGGATCACCATTTGAAGGCCCCGATAGTTGGGATTTGAGATGGAGCCAATACCAGTTTTACTATACCCCTTCTCCTCATTCTTCCAAGCCACCATCACCTCCCAAAGAAGCTGAACAAATGGAAGTGGAGGAACAACAACTACAACAACAACGAACACCTCCAAGAAGAAGCGTGGAGCCCGTATGTCGGTGAGTGCAGGGCAATGGACGGGTTCGCAACCACCTATGTCCCAAATTACCCTGTTATCCCTGAGGACCCACAAATGGGTGGACCCTCAAACACATCACCAGAGGCGGTGTTGCACCTTTACCACCAGCCATTGAACCTACTGTTCAGCTGTCACTGCCAGAACCGGTAAACCCGATCCCTTCCTATCCAGATTCATCTGGGTACCACCATACACCTACACCTTTACACTATGACTATACGGCGCCGTCTGTTGATCCATATTTGGAAGCCGCCACATATAATGCTTATAACCCAACTCCTTATCTCCCATACTAAGCTACATCATATCCTGGCTATGGATACCAATACCCTTCTGCATCCCAGTATCAACCGCAACAGCAACCCCCCCGCCGCAAACACCGCAATCAACGCCACAACTAGAGGCCATTAATCAGGCCTTGGAAAGAGTTGAGCAGATACAACGCCAAACCGAGAAAAAGGAGAAGAAAACCTTCAAGGCCTTCAAGAAGCTGACAAAAATATGGAAGGGAAAGAAAGATGAGTGAGGATTGAGCTATTAGTATTAGTATTTCTATTTTAGTCCCTGCGTGGACAAGTATTTCTATTTTATTCCCTGCGTGGACGAGTATTTCTATTTTAGTCCCTGCGTGGACAAGTATCTTTATTTTAGTCCCTGCGAGGACAAGTATTTCGTTTCAGTCCCTGCGTGGACTAGTTATTCTGTTAGGCCCCTGCGAGGACCAATTAATTTCAATTAAAAGATATGTTTAAGGCCTTAATGTAATCCCTTATTTATTTTAATGAGAAAGGATTCAAAATTTTATATGTGTGTATATATATGTATTAGAATATCCTGTGTTCAAGCGATCGTCTCGACATTTCTTGAAATTTTAATGATCTGCTAAAATTCCAAAAGATCTTCTTAATGGTTTACACAACCAAATGGCAATAGATCATAATAAATTGGCAAACTATGATAAGTTAAGGACTGATAACCTTCTATCATGATAGCTAAGGAAGAGTATCCCTTCTATCCAGAGGCGGTGAACTATGTTCCACCTCAAAGCCTAATGGTTAACAAGATCATAGTGTACATCGGGAATGATAAACACTCTCCATTATCACTCCAGGATGAATGGCTTACGAACCATACATAATCATCCAAAGGAGTCAAGGACGTTGTAACCTTTAAGGTTCCCTGTTCAAGGTAGTGAGCCACGCTCCAAACCTTATTAAAATGATCATAAATACAACCTAGGCTTTATTATAAAAACCATTTTAAGACAATTAATCCTGGTCAACATCTAAATGATGATGACTCTCCTGGCAGTGTGACTTGAGGAACCACACTAGTCATCGAGGTAGTTGGGCTACGCCCAAACCTCATCGATCATAAGTGATCAATCTTATATCATCTTTTCAGATAAGCAATGACAATAAGAAAATTTGAACATCCATTAGTGATGAAATGCCTTTGAGCCATAAATCCTATGTCCAAACTGTCATACCCCGACCCGCAGCGGAAAAGGTGATTGGGGCATGATTGGGTTTTCATCAAAGCTCATGACATTTATTATAATGTTTCATATTTATTATTACAATTTAAAGGGAATCATACAATCAAATCATACAAATACAACATGTTCTATACATCTTTCTAGACTTCATTATTTTTCTTCTAAGGCAATTTCCTATGTGTTCCTTGCTTCATCCTGTTCACCTGTATCATATGTAAAATGGTTTTTGGGTCAACAAAAAGTTGGCGAGTGAATCCTATGAAAACATTTAAACGAGTTTATTGTATTGATTATAAAATAAAGTGCATAACCACATATGAGTAAATGTAGATGTAAATTTATTCACAAAACACATAATATTAAATATTGCACACACATACAACAATTGATTGTTTTGAGGCACGCGTTGTTCAACTCGTCTCCCACGAGGAACTGATGGGCCTAATGAATGAGTTTTGAGGCACGTGTTGTTCTACGAACTGATGGGCCTAATGAATGAGTTTTAAGGCACGCGTTGTTCAACTCGTCTCCCACGAGGAACTGATGGGCCTAACAAATAATTTGCATACAACTTGACAATATGTAATACATAACAACAAACAATATTTACATTCTAAGTTTAGATCATAATATGGTATCGCACGAGTTTGAATAAGCGAATTAGTTTAAGCGACACATGATACACCCCAAAACATGAATAAAAAGGGGAATTTGTAAGAATTCACTCACAGTCGGTGCGTTTCTTGGATTGATGATGAATGCGCACGAATTCGGATTTAATCGACAAGGGAACTAACCAAAATAATAACATAATAGTTTGATAAATAAATAAACTCTTATTTGAGATTAGTATTTTCAATTAGTGTTCTTTAATGGGATTGTTCGGTTTATTTTTGTGAGTTCAAGGAAATTTTCTAACTTTAAAAATGTTATTTTTAAGTATTTTTAATTGATTTTTAAATAAAATAAATAAATAAAAGAAAATAAAAATTTTTGACTTTTTGACCAGTTGACCGTTGACCGTTTGACTGTTGACCGGTTCGGTCGTGTATATGTATGCGCTGGGTGAGGCTCGAACCCGAGACCTCCCGTACGCGTGCACGCAGCTCTACCAACTGAGCTACGTGTCTAACCCGAAATATTTCTGTTTTTAATTATATTTATACACTATTTAATTTAATCAGAAATCATTTATTTTTAAAAAGGATTTAATTGTATCGGACCGGTGCACACAACAGGTCTCGAACCCGGGACCTGTTGTTTAGTGTTGCACATAGTCCACCGCTGGACTGTGTGTCTAACTTGGTTAATATACTGATTTGTATTATACTTAACATCTTACAGCGAGTTGATCCGGTTCGGTTTTAAAAAGAACATTTTTATTTCAGAGAGTGAGGTTTTGTCAAGGATCGAACTCGCGACGTGTGATAATTGTTTGCACACAGTCTACCGCTGGACTGTGTGTCTAACCCGTTTATATAACTTGTTTTAATTAATCTTATAAACATCGTCGACTTCGTCTTCTTCGCTCAAAGACTCAGACGACGATTATTCAACTGTTCTTGATTGAGTCGTTCATCGAACATATTACTGGTTGAAATGTGATGAATAAAATGAGTTAAGGAATCGAATGTACCGATCAGACTGTATTTTCTCAGAATTCCGGCAATGGACGTCGGCTCTGATTTGTGTATTCCTTCTGATTGAATCAATTAACAGTTTTGTTCGATTACTTATGAAATTGGGGTACTAAACAAGGATTAACAGAAGGTTTGAATGATTATACCGATTCACAGCGTGAGTTTGGAAATTCCAGAGGTTTTTCGGCGAGAGCAGAATATTCTGGCTACGTCGTCTGGATTGATTCTGGTTGATGGATTGAAGTTAGTAATAGTCTAACAGTGGATTGAAACCGAAAGAGTCGAGGTATTTACCGTTTTGATGAAAGTCTCGGTTTTCTGGCGACTTGCAGAGAATTCCGGCGATGTATTTCTTGCGACAGAGATTCTTCAGGGAGTTTAAGGTGAGTGTGGGTGATGTCGGTATGAGCTCTAAAAATCTTATTTTAGAGTAAGCAGAAGGGATGGAATGAATTCGGTTTTCCGGCGATAATTTCCGGTTAACTTGCAGAGGATTCCGGCGACTTGTGGCGAGGTTTTCTGAGCGAATTGGAGAGTGTAAGTTTGATAAACTCGCGAGCTCAACTGATGAATAAAGTATAACTCGGATTTAATTACATTTCCGGTTTCGAATTCAAAATTATTCGGTTATGGTTTGACGATTTGAATGAGTGACTTTAAGGTTTTTCAGTTATAACCGACGTTGATGTTAATTCATCCGTCAAGTCAATAGAAACCGTCAATGATTGGCGATATCGTCGGGATTTCCGGCGAGAGTGATTTGGGCGCGCTGAGTGACAGAATTTGACTTCGAGTTTTATTATATGTATTAATGGTTTCGATATATCAACAAGTAACACAAGTGGCGGAGTGGTGTGTTGGCTGTTTGATCTTGAGAGTGACCCGGGTTCAAAACCCGGCATCAGCAATTTATTTTATATTTCATTATTTATTATAAAATTTCAATTATAGATTTTAAATTCTAATATATTTATTAATTATGTATTGTTTAAAATTTATTTGAGCATTAAATATGCAACGAAAATTTTAACTGGATGTTCGGTTAATAAACGAAGCGGGTTTGGTTAACCCGGTTTTTTTGACGGATGTTACACAAACACCATTCATGATTCTTTAAAAAGTCTAAGCCTTTTGTGCCAAGTTTATTAAGAAACATGTACTTTAATGTACTTAAATGGTTAAGAATACCATGATACACTACGAGTCATCAACTATAATGATCGACTAATGGACTGTTAAACTGTGTAGTACCAAGATCTACAAGATGGCTGACTCTGGAGAAACCAATAGTCACCCCGAGAATGATGATCATGCTAATGTTAACATCAATGACGATGCCTTCCAAGCTCGCATTGATGAGGCTGTAAGCAAGGCCATGAACAAAGCTTTAAAAAAGCTGGGATATTTGCATTTGTCTTTTTGATTAACGGCTGAGTTACTATTCGTTAGAAGAACTAGCTCAGTTAAATACTTTAACTTATTTTCCCTATACGGGCTTGGGATACGGTATTATATTACTGCTTGGTCGGGTATGGGATCATGTTTAGCGGATTGCGATTACTAAATCTTATAACCCGTTTTATTCTGTATTGTCTGATAACTTAAACATTGGGGGTTAACACGACCGTGTCTTGGATATCCTTGGCTCATTGAAGTTACTAATGGCCACGACCTAAGCGCGGGGTGTAGGCATACACCTGACAGATCCTAATGCTAAACAAGTTATTTTATTACACTCCTCTGTGGGTATTAAGTGGTGTGTCGGTTAATCAGGTTATTCGGTTTTTGCACCGGACCCCATATGTATTGACATGCTTGTAAAACTGTAAACAAGATCGTTTTGAATTGTCCCAAGTTATAAAAGATTTTCGGGCTCAAAGCACCTAAACAAAATTTTAAATATTTTCAAAATGAGTCGGTTAAATGTATTTACCAGTGAAAACTGACGTATTTTCCAAAAAGGCTAAGTGACAGGTTTCGGCGCGGAATAGGCTAGGAGCTGCTTGGTAACGACGTAGAGAATTTTGCAAGTTCTTAGTCAAGCCTAAAGTCTGTCGGAGATTATCATTTTCGTACTTTCGATCCGCCTGTGGATCTAATAATGCAAACCATGTATTTGTTTTATAGACTTTTAAATCCAATGGTTTGTAATAATATTTAATATTCAAGTCTTCCGCTATGCTGTATATGTTTGACCATGATGATACCAATCTTACGTCACAGTACTCCCTACCCGGGCCCACCGGGATTGTGTTGGAAATATGGGGTGTGACACTTTAGCAGGAACAGAAGGTGATGCACCAGAAACCTTAGAAAGGTTATCTTTCACGACAGGTTTAACAGAATCAGAGGGTTCCGATTTATCGGATGATGTACTAGAAACCTCAAAAATGTTATCTTTCACGTATGACTTTTTAGTTTGATTCTCAGACTTAGTGCAGAAATCAGATGATCCCTCTTTGTCAACTATCCTACTGTCATTCACACAATCAGACAAGACAACATTTCCAACCACATTAGTTTCAGAGGGTTCTGACGCATCAGATGATCTGATAGTCTCCTCTGGTAAAACATTTTGATCCAATCAGAATTTGAAACCCAAGAGTTAAAACCATCAGTCTTAGCAACATCGCCAGAAAAACCATCAGTTTCAGAAAGCATAGACTTAATATAGTAAACAAATAAAGATCATGTTCAACATATAAAGATGCATTCGAATCAACAGTAGCATTCGAATGTTGTTCATCGTCCTCTTTAGACTGATCCACATAATCACTGACTCTGCACATGAACTCGAACTGTTAGTATTATTCACAGAACCACAATTGGATAAATTTCCCTGATCGCCCCCTTTTGACATCTTAACCGGTTCATTTTCAGATTCCGAACCATGAATTGATTCATTTGAAACATTTTGAGCTGAATCCATGGTTTTAACAAAGTCCGTCGTTTTTTTAAAATCAATTGATCTGGCATGTTTGGGTTTGAAGAGATCCCAAGACAGATAGTCACGTGGTTTATGATACATCATATGTTTCTCATTTTCTAGTTCTTGCTCGGTGCTGGGCATTCTAGAATAATTATGATTATATGGAGGAGCAACTTGATTATATCCCAAACCCTTCCCCTTATTTTCTTTGTATGCCAGTTGCACATTACACAAGTTTTGAACAGTCTCACTAGATGTATCAAACTTATAACTTACCCATCAGGAGCTGTACCTCAGCTCTCACAGAATCAAGTTTCATGATTTTTACATTAAGCTTGTTCTTATAATCATAGACCCAACATTGTTGTTGGTTAAGATCCTTGTGAAGTTGAGCTATATCCTTCCTTTGTGCTTCAACCTTTTTAGTAAGCAACTTCTTGCTTTCTTTAAGGCGGATGCACTTAGTCATTGCACTGTTATAGTCGTTAATCAAATTAAAGTTATGAACTCTTAGTTGTGCAAGCTTACTTCTACAAAGATCAGAACATAAGAGAGTGTTAATCGTGTCAATGAGCGATTTTGGTTCGTTAGTCTAACCCATCATGCAACGATTTAACTTGAGAGCTCAATAACTAGTTTTGAAAACTCTTTCAGATTTTGTCGAAAACTCCAAGAACCCTAACCTGGAAACACGGAAAACTCGGAAACAATAAATGGTTTTCTCGAAACACTTGTAAACTCATTGAACTCGAAACGTGTTCAACACTAATCACGATAAAAAACCGAGAGACACAAGCCAAACCAAGAACCCGTGGACACACTAATTTGAGCACTTCGCAAACGTACGAACTTGTTTCTCTTTACTGCACCACAAAAACCTGTCAAAACTTTTTCACAATACCAGCAAAACCCGTTTTTTTATTTATTTTTATTAACTAATATATTTTTAACAAATTTAATTAATTTTTATTTAATATTATCATTTTAACTAACTAATTTTATATTATTTTTATTTTTTTTATTTTATATTATTATTATTTATTATTATATTATTATTATTATTATTATTATTATTATTATTATTATTATTATTATTATAAAGAATCCTAAAAGTCACATCAATTAAAACGTATTGTCTTTTTCTTTTTCTTTACTCGACAACACAGCATTAATAACCAATGTTTGTCCTCCCTTTTAAAAATTCAACAATGACAACAACTTAATCACCCATCAAAAGTTATCGGCAGATAAAGGTTGTAGGGTGACCGGAGAGTGAACAATGGTGTCACGTTGATGTGGTCAAAGATGGTGGACGAATATGGAGGTTTTATGGTGTGACAAGGTGAGTTGTGTAGGGTGGTTAATGGTGAGGATGGTGGTTCTTCGTGGAGAAGTAGTTGAAGTGAGCTCGGGTGGTGTTTCGCGATGGTGCGATGGTTGAAGTGCGATTGTTCAGGTGGTGTTTCATGATGGGTTATGGTTGAACGGCGGTGCGTGAATGTTGTTATTGTGATTTTTGTATTAAATAAACGATATGGTTTTGTTAAATTTATTGATAATTATTAGTCTTTGGCTATGAATGGTCAGTCACTGGTGATTGTTATGTAAGTCTGATATTATGCAAATTGATTTCCACTTTGACGGCATCCTAGCACATGTTCTTGTTTAGTTATAGATCGTTAGGTTAATGCAACAGGATTCCTTTGGCGATGTGGTTATCCTTTTAAAGCCATGTGTAGTCAAAAAGCCTCTGAAGGGGCGTTGTCTGACATATGACGCCCACGTCAGTATGGGCGTTTTGACATTAGATGCCGTAATCAAAACGCCCCTACGTCATCATTACTCAATTATTAATTTCCATTATTTAATATTAATTTGTAACTATATAAAAATAAAAACAAATTTTCATTAAAATAAAAAATTACACTAAAAATAAAAATTTAAAACTACACTAGAAAAAAAAACATTACACTAAAAATAAAAATAAAAACATTACACTAAAAATAAAAAAAAACTCAAAGATTATATTTCTTTCGATTCGCTCCTTTTGTGCCAACGCCATCTTCAACGCTTTGCCGGTAAGGTGGTCATGCGGTTTCGAGTAGAACTCAAAGTCATGAGCTCATTGTCTATCCCGCATAATCTCGGTCACTTCACGGTTCTCCTCCAAACGTTTGTCCCAAGTTCGTGTATGTCTTGAAGGCGTCAGTTTACCTCCAAGAATGCGTTACTCATGTCGGATGACATCGATGATGACTCGGGCCATTTCGACCTTCTTCCGGCGGCTCTTCCGATGGGTCGTGGAAGCTCTTGCACCGGCTCTTCCGTCGGGTCCTCTTGAATATCATCGTTTACGTCAATGTTTCGCTCGTCGGATGTCGGCGTTTCGGGTTCACCCGATTCGTTTGTTTTTTTATCTTTTCGACGGTCTTTTATTTGCCGACCGACCCGAATTCGCTCCAAAGGCAGGGACGTTGGCCCATTTGGGACTATGCCGGAGAATTTCCAACACCTCATGTACAAGAAACTGCCATTTTTCGCTTGATACTCGATCAAAGCGGCTTGCGTAATGTCCTCATCTTCGTTCCCACTTTTCCAACCGTTTCTCGTCCGTAGGTAAACGTATGAAAATTTGTGCACTTTTTATTGATGTCGGTCCATTTGCCCGATAGTGAGTCCTCCGGTCGGTAATCGTCTCCCCTACCCATTAGGTCGAAAAATAGTGTTCGGATACGGTTCCAAAGAACGGTTTTACTTTGATTGTTGGCTATAAAAAAAACAAATAATTATCATAAAAAAGACACAAAAAAATAATAATAAGACGCAAAAAAATAATAATAATAAGATGCAAAAAAAATATCGATTACGGGGTCCTCCGACACGTCGACAAAAGCTCGGGTTAACGCGTAATACTATCATCACTCCATCGGTTAACGTTTTTTTTTTGTCGGCTATCGGTGTTCTCGGGTTTCTTTTTATGCGAAGCGTTTTGCTTTACCCTTTTGTGTCTCCACTATGTCCGGTTGTGTCTCCGGAACAACCTCGGGCTCTCGTAAGGGCGACCCGAATGCTTGTGCGGAACCGAATGCTTGAGAGGAACCAATTTCCCCTCATGTTTTGGTTCGGGTTCCAACCGTACATGTTGGGGTCCCAAGTAAGTGGTTGGTTCAAAAGGTTCAAGAACCCGTTTGATTTTGATTAAACTCGACGAAACCGGATCCGTATGGGGTGGACCGAGTGGGTACCGGAGAAACGGGATGGGTAGAGTGGCTAGCTTGATTCGTATCGCCGCTTGAACATGGAGGAATAAAACCTCGGTTGAAAGGATTCATGGTTAAAAACTTGTAAGTTTTTATAAAAAATGGGAAAAGAATAGGATGAAAGTAAGAGAGGTGTGTTGAATTTTTTAAAAAAAATGAGAGATGAGGGAGAATATATAGTTTAATTGTGGTATTTTAAAATATTTTTTTTACATTTGACCGTTTGTAACGGTAATATTTTTTATAAAATAACTCCAAAACGCTGCCTTGATGGCAACGGCGGTTCAAGAAAAAACACCCAAAGCGCCCGGCGTAGTGGTGTGGCCAGCGCTTTAAGGCGTTTTCGCCACAAAAAACCAACCAAACCGCCCCACTACGGGCGCCTAATAAGGTTCATCAAAATTATGCATATGTAATTCTCTAATTTGGGTGATCCAACTTTCTATTTCTATTTACAACATCAATTTCAATCTTTTTTTCTAAGTCAAAATTAATTGCATTTTATCTTTAAACTAATCTTGATTGATTTCATTATTCAAAACCAATTTTGAAAGTCAAACGAAATTTAGAAGTAGCTTAATTAAATAATTATATGCTTTAAAACAAACTCTTTGTAGTTTGATATCATACTTGTCCTAACTAGTTAAGGTAATAAGACATACATTCTTTTATCTTTGGCACGTTTTTTTAGAGGTGTAAATAAATTGAGCTACTCGCGAGCTTGTCTCGAAAAAAGACCGAACAAGATCGTTTAGTTAACGAGCCCGTGCCCAAGCTTCGGTTATCAAGCTCGAATCGGCTCACGAACCTAAACAAGCCTACTATTTAAATAAGTTTTTATTGATATATTAAATATATATCTAAAAAGTTATAATTTACTGAATTTATATAAATATGAAAAAAATAACTACTTTATCTATAAAATAATAATTATAGTTAATTTAAATTAATAAATAGTAAACGAATAGAACCTGAGCCGAGCTTGAGCTCAAGCCTAGTTGAGCTTGGACTCGGCTCAACTGTTTGCACCCGTACTTTATTTATTTATTTATTTTTAATTTTTTACACCAATCAGGGAGAAGATAAAAGCAGAGAAAAGGCATTATTGGAGCAAGTCAACATAGATGCTTCTATCATTTCCACAAAATAAAAAATAAAAAAACTTTTGTTCTATCTAGTTGTGTTTTGTTTCTTGATTATAATTATTTATTTACTTTTAGAATTATCTTGAAAAAATAAAAAAGTTTTATTTTGAGTTATAATATTTTTTATATGGCTTAGTATACTAGTATTTAGTTTATAAAAAAAATCATAAAAATATATCTACATCTTAAATATGAAACATATACAAACATGTTAGCAATTGGGTGATGTTAAGAGCTTAGTTTCTTTAAGATCTTAAGTTCGAACCTAACTTAAGGGGGTTTCTTACAGTGATGGGTGTACTATATGGGTTGGCAACATATTCCTAGTTTCTATAAACCAATTTAAACATCGATTAATGCAGTACCCGGTGAACGTAGGAAGTTTCTTCGGAGTGAGATAATACCGGCGCCGATCGGTGTGCCGGGATTACTGTAATCCAAATATGAAAAAAAAAACAGAGTATGTTTAGAAAGAATTTGTTCTTACCGATTGAAGACAAATTAAAAAATTGTAATCCAGCTATGAGAAAGTATCTTCTGGATCTTCATTGGGAATGCTTTCATGAAACGTCCATTTTCTCCGATCAACAGAGAAATTATATCCTGCAGAAGTAGTTTCAAGATCTAGGGTAAAGTATTTAAAAGGAAAGATAACAAATATTTAAAATGATAGGAAACCTGTGATTTCTCAAATACGTTAACAATACTATAATTTAGGGTTCGTTAACATTTTAATCCTTGTTGCTCGATTGAAAAGCAGGTTAAACAACTTTCCACAAACAACACATAATCCACACTTCATTAAACATCGTATTCAATAATTCTTCCTCTTTGGGCTCTAAATTCACAATCAATAATCATTTACACAAAGTCTAGAGAGGGATTAAAATCAAAACAACACATGAAATCAAAGTAAAAAACTATACACATTATGTATTGAGAAAACATACCACGATCAAGATGATAAAGATTGTAGATGAAATCGTCATAGTGAAAATCAACAATGTAGAAGACGGTTTGTTGGTGATGGAGAATAAGGATTGATAATAAAGAGGGTTTGTTGTAATTTTAGGGTTTCTCAATAGAAGAAAAAGCGTGCAAAAAGAACTCGGTTTGGTTGGGGGAAAGATTTTTGGCCCAATGAATATTATTGCAGGCATCTTAATTAGTCTTGGTTATTGTTTAAAATGTAAAATTAAGTTAATTATTTTTTCTTTTCTTTATTGTTTAAAATTCAAATAAAAGATGACATCATTAATTTAAGAATTGACATTAACTTTTGAAATTACAGCCTTATATTTGGTGAATTTGATTTCATTATTCAAAACCAATCTTGAATGTCAAACGAAATTTAGAAGTGGCTTAGTTAAATAATTACTTAAGCTTTAAAACTGGACATAAACTCTTTGTAGTTTGACATCATACTTGCCCTAACTAGTTAAGGTGAATAAGACACACATTCTCTTTATTTTTGACGCGTTTTTTTTTTGTAGGGATGCAAATGAGTTGAGCTACTCGCGAGCTTGTCTCGAAAAACAAGCTCGTTTAGTTAACGAGCCCGCGCCCGAGCTTCGCTCATCGAGCTCGAATCGGCTCGCGAGCCTAAACAAGCCTACTGTTTATATAAGTTTTTATTAATATATTAAATATATATCTAAATAGTTATAATTACTATTTATATAAATATGAAAAAAATAACTAATTTATCTATAAAATAATAATTATAGTTAATTTAAATTATTAAATAGTAAACGAACAGAACCTGAGCCGAGTTCGAGCTTTAGCCTAGTTGAGCTCGGACTCAACTCAACGGTTTGCACTCGTAGTTTATTTATTTATTTTATTTTTTTACACCAATCAGGGAGAAGATAAAAATCAGAGAAAAGCATTATCTAGCAAGTCAACTAAGATGCTTCTATCATTTCCATAAAGTAAACAAAAAAAACTTTTTTTTTCTTTCTAGTTGTTTTTTATTTCTTGATTATTATATTTATTTACTTTTAGAATTATCTTAAAAAATAATAAAAAAGTTTTATTTTGAGTTATAACAATTTTTATATGTCGTACTATTCTAGTATTTAGTTTATAAAAAAAATCATAAAAATATAACTACATTTTAAATATGAAACATACACAAACATGTTAGCAATTGGCCTTCTGGTCTAATAATATGGGGTGATGTTAAAAGTTTGGAATCTTTAAAATCTCAAGTTCAAACCTAACTCAAGGGTTTCCGTACTGATGGGTGTAGTATGTGGGTTGGCAACATATTCCCAGTTTCTATTGCGTGGGACCAATATTCTTTGTTCCATACATACATATATATTCATGATATATGTTGTGCGTTAGCAAAACCAAGAGGTATGCTTGCTGGCCCAATAGGCCCACGACACTTGTTAAGCACCCATCAAATGCGATCTCAACTCTACGATGTACATCATGCGTATAATATTCATTCGTTATGAAGACATCTCAACATGTCAAACATGTATTCCATGTGAGCTTCAACTATCATTGGCAGTCAAACTAGCTCTTAAAAAGAAAAATGAATTGGTAGGTAATACAAATTAAATTTGGGATTACATGTAGGGGTAAAAAAGCTTAACCGCTAATTGTAATAACCGAACCAAATTAGGGATAACCAATATTAACTATCAGTTATGATTAAGGTTATTTGATTAACCGACTAATCACTTAAGGTTATGGTTAAGGGTGTCTCATAACCGAATATTAACCAAACGCAACAAAAAAAAAGAATTAAGACATGCTTGTGTCGAAATTAATATGTATACATGACTATATATGGATTGGGTACGTGTCAATGTTGTAATGAAAAAAACTTGAGAATTCAGAAGTTGTTTGTCCGAGTAGATTCAAATGTGTTATATGAAAAGGACTGCGATAGAATTGTTTCCATAAAATGGGTTAATTTACCTTATTTTAGATCATGGCATGTGATTCCTGTTTGATGTCAATTTTTTCCATGTTTATTTACTTCAAAGTTTAGTTCAAACTAGCGTGGATAAGTAACTGAACTATAAATGAGCTTCATATCCGACTAACCAACCAAAATTCCGTTATGATTTTGGTTAAGAAGCTAGCGTTAGGGTTATGATTAAAGGGCAAGTGCTAGACTCTTTCAACTTAAAAAGGCTCGAGCTTGATTTATGAATATTTTACAAGGTTAAGCTTGAGTCAGGAATAAAACTAAAGCTTTGATGAGACTCAACTCTTTTGTTATTTTATTAATTAATTATATTAACTAGTCTTATGTATGGATATAACTATTATTATAATTGTACACATATTATATACAGTGTGAGGTTTAGTGGGAACATAAAAAAGTGGAAAACTGAAGAACAATGCATTTAACATGTTAAAATATATTATAAAAATTCAATTTAAAATGCCCCTAAATATTATTTTTTTCTATTTTTTTTTCAAATCTTGTGTATAAAAATGTGTAGAAAACGATTCCAATAAAAAATCATTGTTGTAAATATTTTACGTATTTTTTTGGTTTTTGAATTGTTTTTCATTAAAAAGACTTCTACACGTATCTATATGCGAAAGCTTCGAATTTAAAAAATTAATATTTAAAATGTTAAATGCACGGTTCCCCGATTCCCCATTGAACCCAATCCTATATATGTGTCTGTATGTATGTATATATATATATATATATATATATATTATATATAGAAAAGTGTAACGTACAATAGGGCTTATCCTACGAGCGTACGCAATTGTGAAATCGCATGTTATAAAAAAGCGTTGATGAAATCGCATCTTATAAAAAAGCGTCGATGAAATCGCATGTTGGAAAGTTTGATGAAATCGCATGTTGGTTTGGTTGATGAAATCGCATGGTATGCAATTCAAATTCGCATGTTGTATTGTCTGGGAAAATCGCATGTTGAAGATTGAATTCGCACTAGCTTGTACGGCTGGGATGATCGCGTACGAAATGTATGATAAGCCATTTTGTACGTTAAATGGCCTATATGTATATATGTTTTAATATATATATTATTATATATATATATAAGGTTCATGCGAGAACCACCCTTATTGTGAGAACCGCGAGAACCACTTTTATTGCAAAATAAAATCTAAAAAAAATAAAAAAAGCACTCAAATTATTTTAATGTTTTTTTAATCTCTATATTTCTTACCCAAAAAAAATAAAAAATAAATAAATAAATAAATTTTCGAGTAACAGTTATCCATGCACATGTACATATATATCATAACTTCGACAAATTCCATAATACATTACAAACATTGTACAATTGCACTTTAATTTACAATACCATCTGTAATACAATACTTTTTACATTACCAATATTCAAAATGCACATGTGCATCATTATGTATAACCACTATATAACGTGTTTTGATACAAAAAGTTTGTGATTTTGAATGATAAAGTAGGCCCATATACATATTTTTTGGTTAGTTATATCTAGTGGTTGATAGTTTGTTGTAGTTGTCACTTTATGGTGTAATATATTGATTGGATGGTATAAATGGTGATGATATACATGTAATAAAGTGAAAATATTGGTATTGGTATTGTATTATAGATGGTACGAGGTAATGGTATTGTATTATGCATGTAGGAGGTAATGGAAGTATATTATGGATGGTACGATAGATGAAAGAAAAAGTGTATTCAAAGTAGTGTAACAAAACACTTTATTTCATGTTGATACATATAGATGCACCTGTGCATTTCTAATATTGGTAACGTAAAAAGTGGTGCAATTGTCTAATATTTGTAACGTATCACGAATTTGTCAAAGAAATGATACATATACACATGTGCATGGTAGTGTATTATGGATGAAATGATAGATGAAAGAGAACGTGTATTCAAAGTAGTGTACCAAAACACCTTATTTCATGTTGATATATATAGATGCACATGTGCATTTCTAATATTGGTAACGTAAAAAGTAGTGTATTAAACGTGGTAGTGTAAATGGAAATACAATTGTTCTGGTTGTAATGTATTACGGAATTTGTCAAAGAAATGATAAAAATGCACATGTGCATGGATAATTGTTACTCAAATTTTATTTTTTTTTGAATTTTTTTTATTGTTGACAAAATATAGCGAATTTTTCAAAAAAAATATTAAAAAAATAAAAAAAAATTGGGTGTTTTTTAGATTTTTTTAGGTATTACTGTTTGTGTTCACACTGGTTCTCGCGGTTCTCACAATAAAGGGTGATTCCTAACGGATCATTCTTCTATATATATAGGATTAGGATCAAGGAAAAACCACCTCGAGTTTGAGAACTTAGAAAACTCGACCATCCCTTGCGAGGTTCGACCCCATTTTTTTTTCAAAAACCCTAGATCAAAATGTTAGAAAACACTCCCGTAAAAAAATATAAAAAAAATTCGAATTGGTGTTTTTCGGCCCCTTACAGTGTCTGTAAAAAGGTGATGACATAAGCATGACATCACCTTTTACAGCATTTACGGCGGCCATAAATGAAAAAAACAAGGTTTTTTTGGAAAAGTTGATTTTTTAGGAGTTTTTGTCAAAAAAAATTAAAAAATCTTTCGTAAGGTCGAGTTCTCTAAGTTCTCACAACTCGTATGAGTTTTCATTTTACCCTAACCCTATATATATATATATAGGATCAAGATCAAGGGAAAACCCTTCCGAGTTGTGAGAACTTAGAGAACTCGGCCTTCATGTGCGAGTTTTGCCCTATTTTTTCACACCCCTACATTAAAATGTTACAAAAGACTGCCGTAAAAGAATAATTAATAAAATTTGAAGTGGTGTTTTTCGGCCCTTTACACCAGCTGTAAAAAACTGATAACATAAGCATGACATCACTTTTTACAGCATTTACGGTTGCCGTAAGTGGAAATAAAACTAGTTTTTTTTTTTGGAAAAGTTGATTTTTTAGGACTTTTGGTACAAAAAAAATTGCAAAAACCTTTCGTGAGGTCTAGTTCTCTAAGTTCTCATAACTCGTATGAGTTTTCATTTTACCCTAACCCTATATTTATATAGGGATGGTTCATTGGGGAACACTAAAAAAGTATGGAACCGACTCATACGAACTCCGATTGGACTCATTCCAGCGGCATTGGAACCGGCTCGTCGAACATTAACTAGGTTCTCTAAACCCTAAACTCTAAACATAAGCCCCAAGCTAAATATAAGGCTAAAACTTAAGCTAAATCGTAAAATCTAAACTATAAACCCTAAATGATCAACCTTAAAGGCTAAACCCTAAAGCTAAACCCTAAAGCTAAACCCCTAAAACTAAACCCTAAATACAAATGATTAACCATAAAACAAAACTCTAATATAAGACCCTATAAGCCAAATCCTATTATATTTAGGGTTAAGAGATCTTAGTTAAGGTTCGACGAGCTGGTTCTAACGTCGTTGGAATGAGTCCAATCGAAATTCGTTTGAGTCGGTTCCCCAATGAACCTCACTAAATGAGAAGAAATTTTTTGTAGGAATAAAAAAAGAATAAACTTCACCCAATAATAATGCTTCATTATTCATCATTTAATTTTTGTACTTATTATTAGTGTAAGAGTATATTGGTAAACTTAGATAGATCATTAATTGGTAGTCTTCCTTTTAATAGTTAACTACATAAAATTAATTTAATGTGTAGGATAAATTCCAAAGTGTGTAGCATGAATTACAAGTTGTGTATGATTAATTTCAATATGTGTAAGATAAATTTCAAAACGTGCAGGATAAATGAAATGTCTAGAAAAAAATTCTAGTGTACAGAATGATAGTCTTTATGACTAATTAATAGTCAAAGATGATTGCGGCATTTTTAATTTGTTTTCATTTTTGCTGAAAAAGTGTTTTTTCTTAAAGATCTTTGATAAAAAAAAAATTGGAAAAACCTTTTGGAAAGCTTAGTTCTCATGGTTCTGACAATTTTAGTTGGTTCTCATTTTATCCTAACCATAAAATGAAAACCTATATGAGTTGTGAGAATTTATAGAACTCGGCCTTACGAAAAGTTTTTTCAAAAAAACTCTTTATCAAAAATCATAAAAAAGTCAACTTTTCACAAAAAAAAACTTGTTTTTTTTCATTGCGGCAGCCGTAAATGCTGTAAAACGTGATATCATGCTTATGTCATCACATTTTTACAGCTAATGTAAGGGCCAAAAAACGCCACTTCGATAATTTTTTTTTAATTTTTTTACGACAGTCTTTCTAAACATTTTCATCTAAGGGTGTGAAAAAATCGGGGCAAAACTTGCACGGAAAGACCGAGTTCTCTAAGTTTTCAACTCGAGGTAGTTTTCCCTTGATCTTGATCCTATAATATATAGAGTATATATATAGAGAGAGAAACATGATCAAGAGAAAACGCCTCAAAGTGTGAAGACGCTAAGAACGATTTTCAGCCACAAGACCTTAGTGGTTTATGGTTGAGATTGATGTGGTGATATTTTTGTAAATACTAGGGGTCTTGGAACTACCAGGAGGGGTAAAATAGGAAGATCCAAACAAGGGTACAGATGCTAATCACATGTTTCCCCGATCATATTTAAACGCAAATAACTTTTTTATATGTGATTATTTTTTCAAAAAAACCACACCATAAAATGCAGCGTTTTTTTATCTTTTCAACGAGTATACTATTGATATATTTTTCAAAAAAAAAATGAAGTGTATTATTTATGGCGTTTTGAACTTTGTTATTTTACGGCGTTTTCAACTAGATTTTTATGGCGTTTGTCTGTAGTGGGTGTTTTTATGGCGTTTTATTAACTAAGTGTTTTTATGGCGTTTTCAACTGAGTTTTTATCGTGTTTTTCTGAACTAGGTGTTGTATGGCGTTTTCAACTGGGTATTTTCATAGTGTTTTTCTGAACTGGGTGTTTTTATGGCGTTTCAACTAGGTATTTTCATGATGTTTTCTGAACTATGTGTTTTTATGGCGTTTTATTTGAACACACAGTTCATGTTATTTTTTAAATTAAAAGTATAGCAATAGTATACTCGTTAGAAAGATAATAAAACACTCGATTTTATGGTGTAATTTTTTTAAAAAAATAACCACGTATAGAAAAGTTACGAGAGTTTAAAAAAGATGGTGGAATATGCATGTAAGTGTCATTTGCATGGTCATTGACATGTGAGGGGCATGTGCATGAGCTTTTTGACAATATTATCCTTAGTGTATGTTAGCATCAACACCACATGTTAAAACAAAAATCGTTCTCACCGTTTTCACACTTTTTGGCGTTTTCTCTTAATCTGCCCATATATATATATATATATATATATATATATATATAGAGTTAAATTGTGAATTTTCGGGTCATTGATACAGTTAATAAACTAAGAGAAAGTCACACCCATTAAAGCCATCATTTTGATTGACGGTCCAACTTTTAAAGATTAGTGGAAAATAATATTTTCATTCCATCTTTCCAATTATAAGGTTATTTTAAGTGATATGTATGACTTTATACAAATAGAAGCACGCTTAAAATTAACTTTTAAACTTAAAGCATATAAACGTGTTCATCCATTAAGGCTATGCGGTGTACCATAACTCCCCCATAAGCAATTTTAGCACCACATAGTCACTTCTTAGGCATCAAATGGGGGAGCTATTGGGAGGGCTTTATTGCAGTAACACCTTTTAAAGAGGCTTTAAAGGTGTGGTCCATCTTTTCTACCAATAAAATCTTTTCAATTTATTTTTTTTATTTTGTTTAATAAGGGGCTTTAAAGTGACTTTAGACCATTGCATGCAAGTTAAAGGAAGAGGCTTTAAAGCCTCTGATGTGACATGGCTGATGCGACGCTGAGGTGGCATGATAAAGCCCCTAGGAGCTTTATACCACACCCTGTAACCTAAGTGCCTCAAAAACTTTTTATTTTATTTTAAGTCTTAATCACATATATCATTTAGAACTCTCTCTCTACCCCTCTTTTTTATAGCATTCAATTAGAACTCATCACCTATAAAATATGATAAGTAAAAAAAAAAAAAAGAGACATAAGGCTATGTGTTATGATTTCATTATTTTTTATTGTCACGTAGGCATGAGTTCTTACTTACTTATTTCACTTTTATGTGTAATGGTTTCACATAAAAGTAATAAAAATCACGCCCGTGAAACTGACAACGCCTCACTTATTTCACTTTTATGTGTAATGGTTTCACAGAAAAGTAATAAAACTCATGCCCGTGAAACTAGCAACGACTCCCCCACCCCCACCCCCAATCATACTGGAAATCTGACCAGGTAGGCGTGGCGTGACACACAGTGTAATGGGTCTTTAACCCATTTCTGATTACTTAGGTGCTGTTTGTTTTTCAGAGGTAAAACATTTGCAGTCTGTGGACCACATCTACAGACATTTGTAGTAGAAGAGCTGGACCAAACCTTTGCAGTCTGCAAGAAGAAGACTGTTTGTTTTATTTACTTCTGCAAACTGCTGAAATAAACTGAAACTATACCTAATTACCTTTTGTTAAAAGAAAAAAAGTATTAACTTAAAAATTAACATTTTTTACCCAATTAAAACAAAACATAACTGAATTAACAAGTTAAAAGGAAAGAAGATAATTAGATGGAGTTGGTAATGGATCTAATGTAATATCGATATAGTTTATAATGGACATAATGTTTTTAATATGTATATTTTATAGTTTCTAAAAAATATTGATTATTTGATTATTTCCTAATTTAGTTAATTCGTATGGGAATTAATTTTACAGATTTGACCATTTTTAGTTTTTGACTTTTCATATTTTTTAAGGATTAAATTAAATTAAAAAAAATTCCTATCAAAATTGTAACTAATTTCCATCGTTAAAACAAAAGTTATAAATGCTTATTTGTTTCTAAATATTTTTATTTAAAAATAGATGTTTAAAAATATAACATGAAATTTATCACTTAAACATAATGCAAATTGCAAAATCCATGCTCAGAAGCCCCGTGGATTAAAAAAAGCCCCGGTTTATAAATTCTACCTTAAAATAGGTGTTTAAAAATATAACATGAAATTTATCACTTAAACATAATGCAAATTGCAAAATCCATGCTCAGAAGCCCCGTGGATTAAAGAAAGCTCCGGTTTATAAATTGTCACAGACTTTAAAGACTTGACTGACATTGATTCGAGATCAAAATTTGGTAAGTTGAACGAAAATTAATTTCTTAATATTGGTAGAAACACTTTCATTTATTTGCTTATTTTAAGTAACGTAATTTTGACATTTTAGTCAAAATAACTGTTTTATATAAAATTATTAATTTTATCATCACTTTTTTAATAAATTGCGTAGTCAAATTTCTGAAAAAAGAAGGCATGTTGGTATCTCGGAACTAATCATATACTAAAAATTGATTATCTTAAACTAAAACTTTCTAATGTTTAAAAAGGTTTTAGCTTTTAAAATTATTTTTAATTAATTTATTTTGCCCTTAAAATTATATTAATAGATGTTTTTGGCATTAATACAGACGTTTATTTATTTTATTTTGTTTTTATAAATTTAAGCTAACAAATTAAATATTTAAAGATTGAAATTGATAACATGTAAACTTATTTCCAGATTTAACTTAAACTATTTTTATAATTAATTCAAACGTTTTATTTTTTTTTATTTTGAATTTTATGCTAACAATTAAGTTTATAAAGTTTTAAATTAATAATGTTTGAATTTTTTCCCCTAATTTAAGCTACCAATTCTATATTTTAGATAATATAAATAATTGTTCTCACCTAAATACGGTAAATATTAGTTTTAACTTTCAAACTACTTTTAAAATTCGAAAAGATGTTTAAATATTTTGGTACCATTCGGTATTTTAAACCGAATATTTTAATATTATTTAAATTGTTCCTTCCAAGTAAGAGAATTTATAAAAGCTTATTTAAATAGGAATATTTCAACACTTTTCATACAAATACATTTTCTACTTTATTCGCATCTCAAGAATACATCATCTATTCACATCATAGTCAAATAATTTTAAATTTTATTTTAGTGTTTTATTACCTCCAAGAAAATATGTAACATCCGGCCCCTCGTATCACCAATATTGTCCGCTTTGCCCCAGATGGTTTGTCTATCCATGAACTCACGGCTTTGTTTTTTGTTGCCCTTAGTGGAGACTTCCCAGGAGGTCACCCATCCTGGTACTACTCTCACCTAAGCACGCTTAACTGTGGAGTTATCCTCTTATCCACTAGCGTTAAGCCCAAAACGCGTTGGTGATTTAAGAGACAATACATTCCTTATGAACCAAGATCTCTCCTGGCCACGGCCGATGTGGGATTTTCCTAGCGTGTCACAATGGTCCATGTTAATATATTCGGTAGTCGGTATCGGTATCGTTACAATATCTGAGCGACGCAGGGCTGAATCTCAGTGGATCGTGGCAGCAAGGCCACTCTGCCACTTACAATACCCCGTCACGTATTTAAGTCGTTTGCAAACGACTCTACCCGTCGCTTGATGGGAATTGTACTTCAAGGCGGCCCGCGCGGCTCTTCCGCCGCGCGAGCTTAGCCTACGACACGTGCCTTTGGGGGCTGAGGCCCCTACTGCTGGTCGGCAAACAGGCGACGGGCACACGCGTCGCTTCTAGCCTGGATTCTGACTTAGAGGCGTTCAGTCATAATCCAGCGCACGGTAGCTTCGCGCCACTGGCTTTTCAACCAAGCGTGATGACCAATTGTGCGAATCAACGGTTCCTCTCGTACTCGGTTGAATTACTACTACGACACTGTCATCAGTAGGGTAAAACTAACATGTCTCACGACGGTCTAACATGGACCATTGTGACACCCTAGACAAATCCCACATCGGTCGTGGCCAGGAGAGATCTTGGTTCATAAGCAATGTCTTGCCTCTTAAAATAACCAACGCGTTTTCGGCTTAACGCTAGTGGATGAGATGATAACTCCACAGTTAAGTGTGCTCAGGTGGGAGTAGTACCAGGATGGGTGACCTCCTGGGAAGTCTCCACTGAGGGCAACAAAAAACAAAGCCGTTAGTTCCTGGATGGGCAAACCATCGGGGGCAAAGCGGACAATATTGGTGATACGAGGGGCCGGATGTTACAAAATATTTAATTCTTTTATTATATTTATGAATTATAGTAATTGTAATAAGTATGTTGGTTTGTTTAATTTTTAACGCCATAACTTCATTGTTATTGTGTTCACAAAAACTTTAATATTATATATTCTTTTTAGGGGCTGTTTGTTTACCTCTTAATAAGGCTCTGAATGGTTCAGAACTCTTACTGGTTTAGCACTTAATGGTTCAGACTTTTTGTTTCGCGAGCAAATGTCTGAATAGTTAAGACATTTGTCTCTGAATGGTTAAGACCTTTAATCTGAATTGGTCAGCCATTTGCCTCTTAACGGTTAATCATTATACTAGCTCTTAATGGTTCAGACCTCTTACTGGTTCAGCACTTAACCATTCAGAAGTTTCCAAACAGCCCCTTAGTATACAAAGTTACGGTTGGAAAACTAGTAATTGGATATTTAGTTAATTTATAATTGAGTGAAATTATAATTACTAATTAAACTCTCATATGGTGAAACTCTTGAGTAGATTTAGACTGATGACATTTGATGATGTTTATTAGAGTTTAAGTCTATAATTATGAGACTCTTAACTCTTCATATGGTGAAACTCTTGAGTAGAGTTTTATTGATGAGTTTTATTAGAGTTCAAGTATATAATTATTGAGACTCTTAACTCATGTAACACTCTTGAATACTTAGAAGACTATGTATCTCTTATGTAAAGGACATTAGAGAAATACAAGGGATATGATACAAGGAAAATTTATTAATACATGGAGAGTTTTTAGAAAAGATAAAATACTTGAAGACCCATGTGTTGGGCACTTAGAGAGATATTTTTTCTCTATACGATTTCATCCCATTCGTATCATAATTTTTCACAAGTTCTAACACTATATTTTATCCGGTGTAACCTCGGACGCGTGGCCATCTCCGGCAGTACAAACTGCTTCGGCTTTTGTACCCTGGGAGACAGACGCGTCGTCTTGGGTAGAAGCGTGAAGTCTGTTTTAAGGGAAACTTGTTGAACACGTGCCTCAACCAAAATCGTCAACGTTTTAGTGTGTTCTTTGTTGCAGTCAAGGAGTATTTTTCAAGACTCAAGATAATGAATACTCGAGTCTAGGATGCTATCAAGTGCGCGTGAAGGACCCACCAGAGATGTGGCTTGAATCAAGATTGGTATATATAATTATGTTTTATATTTTTAGTTATTGCAACCGGTATTGTACTATGATATTTCCTACGAATAACGAGAGTCTCGTTATTATATATTTTGTAATTATATTTTAGAGGTGAACCTAGTTTCTACAAACTTAAAACAGATTTCATGAGATTGTTGCTACAATCTTAAAACCTTATTTATAAGGATTTTGGGTTCACAAAAAGATTTATAATAATTTTTTTTTAGAGATTATGATTGAAGAAACGTGGACCTAACAGATCGGAATCTGGTTAGATCTAGGGTTTGGTTTCTTGCATAAAGAGGTTAATCCTTCATTTGGTTACGCGACGATGATGGTTGCAATTATATTCCGACTGATCCTGCAAAACAGAACACCATCAGCCTCGCCACGAGGAGAAGGGGGGTTCTCTCCGTGACCACCCTCCGGCGTGAGAATAAGTACGGGTAGTCGGAAATAGTTTTAAGTGAAGTAAGAGAGAGAGCAAGTGAGAGTGAATGACTTCTTTGTACCTGAAGTTACCTATTTATAGCCAGATTTTGGGCGCCAAAAAGGAGAGGTAAAAACTTAACGGAATCTTTGCCATTCCGTTAAGTGTTGTCGTTACTGTTAATGCACATGGGCTGATTATCAACGGTTAGGGAGAGGCCACGTGTCATGATGAGATCATTCCATTTCCTTGATGCAACCATGCCATCACACGTGATCTTTCCTGTCGTCTCAGATGCTGCCACGTGGCATTTGGTTATAACCGAAAGATGCCCTGCACGATTGTGCATTAATGGTTTCTAGAAGGTTTCACAGCTGTAACATATCTCTTGCTTGCCACGTGTGCATTCTGTTACAACAGAAAAGATTCTTTTTGCCTCTGCAACATTTCTTGGCTAAGGAGAAGTCTTTCAAGATTAACAGTTTCCTTGCACGAGCGGCGCAAGGTAGTTAAATGATCATTTTCCCATTTAGATGCTTGGCGCAAAGAGTTGTAAATCTCCTCTGTTGTGCTGTGAGTTGCGCCAGGTTTCTGGGAACCAACAAAGACATGGAATTCTCGAGATTAACTATCTTCCTTATGCAAGCCAGCGTAAGGTAGCTAAATGATCTTTTCCCTTCTTTGCTATGTAGCGCAACGTCTGCTGAGTTCCTTCTTTGGAACAAATGTCTGCGCAAGGTCTAGGGATGAAGTATTACCTAAGGAAACCAATCAAGGTTAACTTTGAACTTTGCGCGTGTCACACTTCGACCCGCAGCGGAATAAGAGTCGGGGCATAATTGGGTTATCACCAAAGCTCATGATATTTACTAATATGTTCCATATATATTAAAGTCAAATTACATTCTCAATAATCCAAACATGTCCATACAAATACAAAGAAAAATAACCAACTAAACAATTCCAAGCTCTAAATCATTTTATTCTTCTAGGCCAATCCTATGTGTTTCTTGCTGCAGCTGGTTCACCTGTATCATGTGTAAAAATGGGAGTTTTTGGGTCAACATAAGTTGGCGAGTGAACCTTGTTAGATAAACATTTTTTATTGATTTTTTGTTATTTTATCAAGAAAAAATTGTGCATAATCATAAGGGAGCAAATGTAAATAATCAATCAGTAACAATGACAACCACAACTATAACATACAATAACATACAATAACATATCAACAGCATACAATAACATATCAACTTGCATAAATATATAACATGAATGAAACTGTGCGATCAAGGCTCAATCAAACGGAGCCGATCGTATTGCATGTACTGAAAATGATGAATGTCTGTGCAATCAAGGCTCAATCAAACGGAGCCGATCGTATGTTGGCACGCCAGGTTCACGCTCATAATGTAATGGGGAACATGCTCAACGCTCATAATGTAATGGGGAGCGGCGGCCTATGAAATCGCATGTACTGAAAATAATAAATTGAATCTAACAATAACCACACAAACAGTTGAAACAAGCTGAATACACATTTGTTCATGATATGATGTATGCACAATGATTTAAATATAATAAATGGCAAGACACATGATACACCCCAAAAACGTGATTAAAACGGGGAATTTGTAAAGATTCACTCACATTGGGTGCGTTTGGTTGGAGAGGATGAGATGCGCACGAGTTGGAAAGGATTGAACAACGAGTATTAACTAACCTAAATAATAACGGAAAATAAAGTAAATGAGTGGATTTTATTGATAATTTTAATGGGATTTTTAGATATATTTTTGTGAGTTTAAGGCTATTTTCTAACTTTAAAAACATTATTTTTAAGTATTTTTAATTGATTTTTAAATTAAATTAAATAAATAAAAATATAAAAATATGTTGACTTTTGCATTGACCGTTGACCGTTGACCGTTTGACTTGTTGACCGGTTTTATTGTGTAATTGTATGCGCCGGGTGAGGCTCGAACCCGAGACCTCCCGTTCGCGTGCACGCAGCTCTACCAACTGAGCTACGTGTCTAACCTGAAATAATTCTGTTTTTAATTATACTTATATACTAACTCAGTTAATTCAAAATTCTTTTATTTTCAAAAATATTTTAAATCATCGAACCGGTGTCACTAACAGGTCTCGAACCCGGGACCTGTGCTTTATCGTTACACACAGTCCACCGCTGGACTGTGTGTCTAACTTGTTTAATATACAGATTTTTATTATACTTAACATCTAACGTAAGTTAATCCGGTTCAGTTAGAAAAATAAAACATCCTTATTACAGAGAGGGTGTGTGTATCAGGGATCGAACTCGCGGCGTGTGCGTATTGTTTGCACACAGTCCACCGCTGGACTGTGTGTCTAACCTGTTTAAAATACCGATTTTTATTATCCTTATAATGTTAACACAGTTCATCTTCTTCGCTAATTTTTACAGACTGCAATTTACCCAACTGTTTCTTGTTTTAAAACGATTAACAACATTCCTAAGACTAAAATGAAATGACAGAGACGGTGTTGGAAGCAAACATACCGGAGGAATGATTTGTCTCAGAATTCCGGCAAGGCGTCGGCTCTGTTTTTATGAACTTCAACTGAGCGAGCAATTTAACAGTTTTGATTAGCTAATTGTGGAATTGAAGTGTTAAACAAGAATTAACAGAAGGTTTGAATGTCCATACCGTTTTACAGCGGAAGATAAGAACTTTCAGAGATTTTCCGGCGAGCAGGAATTATCCGATAACGACGTCTGAATTCGATTCCGATTGAAAGGTTTGGGTTAGCAATAGCTTAACAATTGATTGACTACGAAAGAATTGAAAGACTTACTGTTTTGATGGAGAATACGGTTTTTTGGCGAAAGTTCGGCGAGTCCAGTTAGATTCTCCGGCGAACTGAAAATTGTGCGGAAATGTAATTGAGAGCTTTCCGAGTGTGTTTGAGTCGTGAGAGAGAACAAAGATTGAAGTAATTCTGGAATTGAAAGTTTTCGGTTATAAAAACCGATTCACTTCTAGAATTCAAGTTCATTCAAAGCAACTTGATTGAAAACGTCGGTGTAGCGGTTGTAATCGGTAAACCGCGTATTATCAAACGTTTTTGGACGTTTGGTGACCGATTTCGGTTACAGTTGGCGTAACCGGATTTATTTGTGATAGATAATAAAATTTAATTGTTTCCTAATGCTTACAGAAAACAACAAGTGGCGGAGTGGTGATATGTGTGTGTGATTAAGCTTTGAGTTTCAAAACCCGGCTGACCCGGGTTCGAGTCCCGGCAGCCTCATTTTATTTTTAATTATTTTATTTTTACTTTTTATCAATTATAACTCTTATAGTTTAGTTTGTTTATTAATTATGCATCATTAAAAATTAAAATAGCCATAAATACGCAACGTGACATTTATAACTTGATATTCGATTACAAAACGGAGCGGGTTTGGAAACCCGTTTTTGACAAATGTTACAGTATCCCCTACTTTTAGGAATTTCGTCCCGAAATTTAAGTAGTAGTAGGAAAAAGAGGTGGTATTTTTCGCGCATTGAGTCTTCACGTTCCCAAGTAAACTCAGGTCCCCGTTTCGACTCCCAACGTACCCTAACAATTGGAATGCGACTTCGTCGAAGACGTTTTTCTCCGAAATCCATGATCTCTACAGGTCTTTCAATAAAATGCATAGATTCATCAATCTGAATATCTTCCAGAGGAATGTGGAGGTTTTCATCAGCGAGGCACTTCTTCAAGTTTGATACGTGGAATGTGGGATGAATCCTGTTGAGTTCTTCTGGTAGATCAAGCTTGTATGCTACAGGTCCTACTCTTTCGAGTATCTTGAAAGGTCCTACGTAGCGTGGTGCTAGCTTGCCTTTTTGACCAAAACGAACTACTCCCTTCCACGGTGATACTTTTAAAAGTACATGATCACCAATGTTAAACTCCAAAGGCTTCCGTCGTTTATCTGCATAACTCTTTTGACGACTTTGAGCCGCTAGAAGATTGTTTCGAATTTGATGGATCTTGTCTGTGGTTTCTTGAATCAATTCTGGACCAGTGATTTGAGCTTCCCCAATTTCGTGCCAACATACTGGAGATCGGCACTTACGACCATATAAAGCTTCAAAAGGTGCCATGCCGATACTTGAATGATAGCTGTTGTTGTACGAAAATTCAACTAATGGTAGATGAGCGTCCCAATTTACCTTGAAGTCTATGACACATGCTTGAAGCATATCTTCAAGAGTTTGAATGGTGCGTTCAGATTGTTCATCAGTTTGAGGATGATAGGCGGTAATGAGATCTAATCGTGTACCCAAAGCGGCTTGTACTGCTTGCCATGTTCGTGAAGTGAAACAACCATCACGATCTGAAATAATGCTTAACGGCACACCATGTCGGCTTACGATTTCGCTAATATAAATACGAGCTAGCTTTTCGTTCTTGAAATCTTCGGGGATAGGAATAAAGTGAGCTGATTTTGTAAGTCGATCAATGAATACCCATATAGTGTCGTACCCACCAGAAGTGCGAGGTAACCCGGTAATGAAGTCCATGGTTATGTTTTCCCACTTCCATACAGGTATTTCGGGTTGGACCAGAAGTCCTGAGGGTCTTTGGTGTTCAGCTTTCACCTTGGAACATGTAAGGCACTTAGAAACAAAAACAGCAATATCCTTTTTCATTCCAGGCCACCAATAGTGTATCGAAGGTCTTGATACATCTTATCGGCTCCTGGGTGTATAGAGTATCGTGTTTTGTGAGCCTCATTCATAAGAATTTCACGAAGGTTGTTGTGGTCAGGAATCCATATGCGATCTAGATAGTACAGAATACCGTCAGATTTAGTTTCAATTTTAAGTTCAGCTCCACAGGACAGCTCCTTTCGTACGTCGTCTTCCGTTACTGAAACGTGTTGGGCTTCTCGAATTTGATCTTTAATGTCGGTTATGATTTGCGAACATAGAAGATGAATGGAGTTCACATAACCCTTTCGACTGAGTGCATCAGCCACCACATTTGCCTTGCCAGGGTGGTACCGAATTTCACAGTCGTAGTCATTTAGAAGTTCGACCCATCTTCGTTGCCTCATGTTTAACTCCTTTTGATTGAAGATATGTTGAAGACTCTTGTGGTCAGTGTATATTTCACACTTAGTACCGTAGAGATAATGTCTCCATATCTTAAGAGCGAACACAACGGCTCCAAGTTCTAGGTCATGGGTGGTGTAGTTCTTCTCATGAATCTTGAGTTGTCTCGAAGCATAAGCTATAACTTTTCCTCTTTGCATTAGGACACAGCCTAATCCTTGCCCTGACGTGTCGCAATAAACCACGAAAATCATCACGACCTTCAGGCAGAGTGAGGATTGGTGCATCACAGAGTTTTTGTTTAAGAGTTTGGAAGGCTTCTTCTTGCTTGGGTCCCCATATGAAAGGTTTTCCCTTATGAGTTAAAGCCGTGAGTGGTACAGCAATGCGTGAGAAGTTTGAAATGAAACGACGATAATAACTAGCCAAACCAAGAAAAGATCTTACTTCAGTTGGTGTACGTGGTGCTTGCCATTCTTGTACCGCTTTGATCTTTGAGGGGTCAACATGTATTCCCTTGTCATTGACTACATGCCCAAGGAATTGTACCTCTTTTAACCAGAATTCGCATTTGGAGAATTTGGCGTAAAGCTTTTCATTTTCTAGGAGTGTAAGGATGAGTCGAAGATGGCGCTCATGATCAGACTTAGACTTTGAATAAATGAGGATGTCGTCGATGAAAACTATAACAAAACGATCGAGATAGGGTTTGCAGACTCTGTTCATTAGATCCATGAAGACAGCTGGAGCGTTGGTTAAACCAAATGGCATGACCATGAATTCATAATGACCATAACGAGTTCGGAAAGCGGTTTTTGGGACGTCTTCTTCATGTACTCTAAGTTGATGATAACCAGATCGAAGGTCGATTTTTGAAAAGTAGCTGGCACCTTGAAGTTGGTCAAGAAGATCATCAATGCGAGGTAATGGATAGCGATTCTTGATTGTTAACTTGTTGAGTTCTCTGTAGTCGATGCACATGCGAAATGATCCATCTTTCTTCTTTACAAAAAGGACAGGTGCACCCCAAGGCGAGGAGCTAGGAGTATGAATCCCTTGTCAGTCAACTCTTGCAATTGACTGGCTAGCTCTTGCATTTCAGAGGGGGCTAACCTATAAGGAGACTTTGCAACTGGTGTAGCACCAGGTATAAGATCGATACGAAATTCGACTTCTCTCACAGGAGGAAGTCCTGAGATGTCGTCAGGAAAAACTTGCGGGAAATCTTTTACTACAGGAATGTCTTCAAGTTTCTTCTCCATGGTTCCCTTTTTGACGATATGAGCTAAAAACGCGACATAATTCTTGCGAAGATATTTTTGAGCTTGAAGACAGGACATTAATCTGAGCCCTTTCGACGAGGTTTCTCCAAAGATTCGTAGAGTCTGACCGTATGAAAGAGGAATGCGTTATAAACTTTTCGCGACATACAACTTCAGCCTGATGTTGGCTGAGCCAGTCCATACCAATTATAATGTCAAAGCTTCCCAACTTCATTGGAATGAGGTCAACTAGAAAGTTGTGATCGTTTAGAGTAAGAGTACAATTGCGTATAATAGAGTTCAATGAGACTGGTTTCCCGTCAGCAACTTCTACTGTTATGGATTCCATGAGCTTATCACGATTTTGGTTTAAGATGGGTTCAAACTCTAAGGACACAAAACTTTTATCCGCGCCGGTATCAAACAACATGGATGCATATTTACCATTGATAAGGAACGTACCGTTAACCACATTGCCGTCAGCTCTAGCCTGATTAGCGTTGATGTTGAAAGCTCTTCCTCTTGCAGGTGGAGGAGCTTGGTTCGCTTGATTCACCGGATTGGCTTGGGCTTGAGCATGAATAATGTTCACCAACCTTGGACAAGTGTTTCTAAAATGGCTTGGGTCTCCACAATTGTAGCAATCCCGCATAGGTTGTACCATGGGATAGTTGGGTTGGTAGTATGTTTGGGCTAAATGTTGGGTAGGTGGTAATAGTAGGGGTTGTTGGGCTTGACCCATTATTTGTTGGTGGGTTTGGGTTGAAGGCTAGGTGGCGGTTCGTTCGCTGAGGCATGCGACAGGTTTGAACAGTATGACCTGCGCGACCACAGCCGGTGCAATGTTGGCAGGGATGATCAGGAAAATGGTGGTATTGGCAACTGTTGCATTTTGGTAACGGGCTAGAGTATGGCCTTTTGTATGGTGCGGTGAAGGGGCAACTTGGGTAATGGGTGCAGCAGGAATAGGGAAATTAGTTTGTGTAACAGCGAAGTTTCTGGTGTTACGCTTCCTCTTGTTAGCAAACTTAGAGGAGGAGGTGGAATGGTTTGATGTTTGGCCCTCAACGGGGGCTTTCTTTTCTCCTCTTTAAACTTACCGTTGCGAATTCGATTCTCGGTCAGTTCAGTCGCTAGTTCCATAGCAGCTTCAAGTGTTGCTGGCGAAGTGCTGAGGACTGAATCTTGAATTTTCGAGGGAAGACCTCGAATATAATGCTCGATTAAGCGATAAACTAGGGTAAACAAGTTAGGGACCATTTGGTTCAACTCTAAGAACCTCTTGTTGTAGGAAGTATGATCTCCCTCCTTTTGCTTCAAAGAATGAAACTCGTCTTCCAACTTTTTAATCTCACTCCTAGGACAGAATCGCCTCGTCATGATTTCCCTTAACTCCCCCACGTCAAGGCCATTGCATCATCAATTCCCCTCTTCCCCTTTTCAGTATTCCACCAGGTGAGAGCTACCCCAAATAGTCTCCCGGTTGCGTATCGAACCTTGCGATCCTCAGGACAATCGCAGTTGAGGAAGGTGTTTTCCATTTCCTCAAACCAGTGGAGGAGAGCAGTGACACCTTCGGTCCCTTCAAATTTAGGAAGATCGCAAGACTTGAAATGTTTGTATGAGCACTTGCTGGTAGGAGGGTTGCTGATGTTCTGGTCATTTTGTTGGGGAGGATTAGTGGGATTGGTGGCGAGAGCTTGTTGTACTTGAACCACAATGTCAGGGAGCACCGCGGCCATTTGGTTCGCGATTTGTGTGGCCAAGCGTTCGTGAGACCTTCCTGATCTTTTACCCCCTCGTTGTTGTCTAGCCGACATCTACAGGAAAATACATAAGAATATTGTGAGTTTATGGAGTCTTTTTAGGTGTCATGTGTCTTTAAGAAAATGAAAATAACATAAATATCAATAATGCAACTACATCCATAGGATGTCTTGGGTTTGCTCATGTTGGGCCTCAAATGTCCCCCATACCTTCACCTGTATAATCATGTGGGCCCCCATGACTATTGGCTTGGTAGGATTCACATTAGTATTGGCGATTTAACACTCTCATTACCCGAATGCAAACCACAAAATATGTTTACGAGATGTATGGTCGGAATGTGTCCAGGTGTAGACACAATGACAACTCAAAGTGGGGTTAGCTCACACGACGTTTGGTATAGCATGCTTTGGCCTAATAGGTACTTCGTACTCTCATCGTTAGTCCCCAGGTAGGCAAACTGGTCCTTTATTTTGGATTTATACGAATGACAGCCTAGACAGGACGTTCCGACTACCGGTACTGGTACTCTTCCAGTTACTACATGCCCGTCATGAGAACTCACTTTGATGAGATTTGAAAATACAAAATCATTGTAAAAGCAATCATGAAAATGATGTGGTGTGTGCTTTCATGGATATGATATGTTATGAGAATATGATTCATGATAGGCATTATATGATAATATATACTTATGAACATGCTTGCATAACATTGAATGTAACATTTAACATAAAACATATAAACATCATGAAATTTGGCATGTAACACACAAAAATCTTAAAAATTTCTAGTCAACTATAGTATAGGCTCTAAGGGTCTAATAACCTATCCTATATCCCGATAGTCATGGCTCTGATACCAATCTGTCACACCCCGACCCGCAGCGGAATAAGAGTCGGGGCATAATTGGGTTATCACCAAAGCTCATGATATTTACTAATATGTTCCATATATATTAAAGTCAAATTACATTCTCAATAATCCAAACATGTCCATACAAATACAAAGAAAAATAACCAACTAAACAATTCCAAACTCTAAATCATTTTATTCTTCTAGGCCAATCCTATGTGTTTCTTGCTGCAGCTGGTTCACCTGTATCATGTGTAAAAATGGGAGTTTTTGGGTCAAGATAAGTTGGCGAGTGAACCTTGTTAGATAAACATTTATTATTGATTTTCTTGTTATTTTATCAAGGAAAAATTGTGCATAATCATAAGGGAGCAAATGTAAATAATCAATCAGTAACAATGACAACCACAACTATAACATACAATAACATATCAACTTGCATAAATAATATAACATGAATGAAACTGTGCGATCAAGGCTCAATCAAACGGAGCCGATCGTATTGCATGTACTGAAAATGATGAATGTCTGTGCGATCAAGGCTCAATCAAACGGAGCCGATCGTATGTTGGCACGCCAGGTTCACGCTCATAATGTAATGGGGAACATGCTCAACGCTCATAATGTAATGGGGAGCGCGGCCTATGAAATTGCATGTACTGAAAATAATAAATTGAATCTAACAATAACCACACAAACAGTTGAAACAAGCTGAATACACATTTGTTCATGATATGATGTATGCACAATGATTTAAATATAATAAATGGCAAGACACATGATACACCCCAAAAACGTGATTAAAACGGGGAATTTGTAAAGATTCACTCACATTGGGTGCGTTTGGTTGGAGAGGATGAGATGCGCACGAGTTGGAAAGGATTGAACAACGAGTATTAACTAACCTAAATAATAACGGAAAATATAGTAAATGAGTGGATTTTATTGATAATTTTAATGGGATTTTTAGATATATTTTTGTGAGTTTAAGGCTATTTCCTAACTTTAAAAACATTATTTTTAAGTATTTTTAATTGATTTTTAAATTAAATTAAATAAATAAAAATATAAAAATATGTTGACTTTGCATTGACTGTTGACCGTTGACCGTTTGACTTGTTGACCGGTTTTATTGTGTAATTGTATGCGCCGGGTGAGGCTCGAACCCGAGACCTCCCGTTCGCGTGCAAGCAGCTCTACCAACTGAGCTACGTGTCTAACCTGAAATAATTCTGTTTTTAATTATACTTATATACTAACTCAGTTTATTCAAAATTCTTTTATTTTCAAAAATATTTTAAATCATCGAACCGGTGTCACTAACAAGTCTCGAACCCGGGACCTGTGCTTTATCGTTACACACAGTCCACCGCTGGACTGTGTGTCTAACTTGTTTAATATACAGATTTTTATTATACTTAATATCTGACGTAAGTTAATCCGGTTCAGTTAGAAAAATAAAACATCCTTATTACAGAGAGGGTCTGTGTATCAGGGATCGAACTCGCGGCGTGTGCGTATTGTTTGCACACAGTCCACCGCTGGACTGTGTGTCTAACCCGTTTAAAATACCGATTTTTATTATCCTTATAATGTTAACACAGTTCATCTTCTTCGCTAATTTTTACAGACGGCAATTTACCCAACTGTTTCTTGTTTTAAAACGATTAACAACATTCCTAAGACTAAAATGAAATGACAGAGACGGTGTTGGAAGCAAACATACCGGAGGAATGATTTGTCTCAGAATTCCGGCAAGGCGTCGGCTCTGTGCTTTATCGTTAACAGGTCTCGAACCCGGGACCTGTGCTTTATCGTTACACACAGTCCACCGCTGGACTGTGTGTCTAACTTGTTTAATATACAGATTTTTATTATACTTAACATCTAACGTAAGTTAATCCGGTTCATTAGAAAAATAAAACATCCTTATTACAAAGAGGGTGTGTGTATCAGGGATCGAACTCGCGGCGTGTGCGTATTGTTTGCACACAGTGTGTCTAACCTGTTTAAAATACCAATTTTTATTATCCTTATAATGTTAACACAGTTCATCTTCTTCGCTAATTTTTACAGACGGCAATTTACCCAATTGTTTCTTGTTTTAAAACGATTAACAACATTCCTAAGACTAAAATGAAATGACAGAGACGGTGTTGGAAGCAAACATACCGGAGGAATGATTTGTCTCAGAATTCGGCAAGGCGTCGGCTCTGTGCTTTATCGTTAACAGGTCTCGAACCCGGGACCTGTGCTTTATCGTTACACACAGTCCACCGCTGGACTGTGTGTCTAACTTGTTTAATATACAGATTTTTATTATACTTAACATCTAACGTAAGTTAATCCGGTTCAGTTAGAAAAATAAAACATCCTTATTACAGAGAGGGTGTGTGTATCAGGGATCGAACTCGCGGCGTTTGCGTATTGTTTGCACACAGTCCACCACTGGACTGTGTGTCTAACCTGTTTAAAATACCGATTTTTATTATCCTTATAATGTTAACACAGTTCATCTTCTTCGCTAATTTTTACACACGGCAATTTACCCAACTGTTTCTTGTTTTAAAACGATTAACAACATTCCTAAGACTAAAATGAAATGACAGAGACGGTGTTGGAAGCAAACATACCGGAGGAATGATTTGTCTCAGAATTCCGCAAGGCGTCGGCTCTGTGCTTTATCGTTAACAGGTCTCGAACCGGGACCTGTGCTTTATCGTTACACACAGTCCACCGCTGACTGTGTGTCTAACTTGTTTAATATACAGATTTTTATTATACTTAACATCTAACGTAAGTTAATCGGTTCATTAGAAAAATAAAACATCCGGTTTTTATGAACTTCAACTGAGCGAGCATTTAACAGTTTTGATTAGCTAATTGTGGAATTGAAGTGTTAAACAAGAGTTAACAGAAGGTTTGAATGTCCATACCGTTTTACAGCGGAAGATAAGAACTTTCAGAGATTTTCCGGCGAGCAGGAATTATCCGATAACGACGTCTGAATTCGATTCCGATTGAAAGGTTTGGGTTAGCAATAGCTTAACAATTGATTGACCACGAAAGAATTGAAAGACTTACTGTTTTGATGGAGAATACGGTTTTTCGGCGAAAGTCCGGCGAGTCCAATTAGATTCTCCGGCGAACTGAAATTGTGCGGAAATGTAATTGAGAGCTTTCCGAGTGTGTTTGAGTCGTGAGAGAGAACAAAGATTGAAGTAATTCTGGAATTGAAAGTTTTCGGTTATAAAAACCGATTCACTTCTAGAATTCAAGTTCATTCAAAGCAACTTGATTGAAAACGTCGGTGTAGCGGTTGTAATCGGTAAACCACGTATTATCAAACGTTTTTGGACGTTTGGTGACCGATTTCGGTTACAGTTGGCGTAACCGGATTTATTTGTGATAGATAATAAAATTTAATTGTTTCCTAATGTTTACAGAAAACAACAAGTGGCGGAGTGGTGATATGTGTGTGTGATAAAGCTTTGAGTTTCAAAACCCGGCTGACCCGGGTTCGAGTCCCGCAGCCTCATTTTATTTTTAATTATTTTATTTTTATTTTTATCAATTATAACTCTTATAGTTTAGTTTGTTTATTAATTATGCATCATTAAAAATTAAAATAGCCATAAATACGCAACGTGACATTTATAACTTGATATTCGATTACAAAACGGAGCGGGTTTGGAAACCCGTTTTTGACAAATGTTACAGCGCGAGCCGTGCAAGGTGGTTAAATGATCCTTTCCTTCTTTGGATACCTGGTGCAAAGTTTAGTGAAGTCTTTCTTTGGCATAAATGTCTGCGCAATGTTTCTTTGGCAGTTAATAGTGGGTATGGTTCCCTTGCTTGGCGCAAGGTTTTTGGGACCATACCCCTTCAAGTCCCCTCAGTCCAGTGTTGCTCCTATGCGCAAGTAGCAAGTAGGTGGAGCACTGGACTAAATAAAATGGTGTGTTGTATGCTTATAGATAGTTGCATTGAAGGCAAAAAGAAACTCCGTGGAGAATAAATCCTCAGGATAAGGAGAGGCAATTTTGAATTTTTGAAAAAACTGTCTTGTGTCAGGGGTTGGTGAGAGAACACGTGCTGCTGTGACGTTTTGAGCACTGTTTGACAGCTGTCAACAGTTCTCAATCGTACAACATTAATTGCCTAACGGCAAAAGTGACTTACACGCACCCGTGAGGGATGTTACTGTTCCCCACTCGCCCTTCTAGTGCCTTGGATTTGTAAAAAGCATGGAGGCTGTTACACTTTTACCGAGACATTTATTGCGATCCCTATAAATAAAGGATGATCCATCGCCTTTTTCCCTGTGCTTTCAAAATCTCTTCGTCTTCTTCACTGAAATTCCCTCTTCTTCTTCTCTGATATTTCCCCCTTGTAAGAAATTCATCTTCATAGATCCATGGCGACTGGTACTAGTTCCGGGAAGACCGAGATGCAAGCAACGTCATCACTTCCTCCGTTAAAGTGGAAGAAAGAAGATTTCGATGCTTTGATTAATAATTTCTTGTTCGCCAAATCTTCGGGAGCATTTTACCCTAAGTAGGGTGCTACGACGGCGGATGCTCCGGCCGGTTATATCACTTTGTTCTACGATTATTTTGCCGAGGGTAACTTCCGGCTGCCGGTGACCCATTTTATGTTAGAAATTCTTGATTTCTACAAGTTCCACATCTCCCAATTAAATCCAATGGGGATGGTGAGGATTAGGCATTTTGAGTTTGTTTGCCGGTCGATGCAGATCATCCCGACGGTTGAGAAGTTTCGAGTTTTTTTATCAATTCCATTGCTTGTTGGGTTTCTACTCTTTTCAACAACGCTTACAAGCAAAACGACTGTTGCTTGTGCCTCCTAAATGTTATCATGATTGGAAGCAAAAAATTTTCTATGTTAAGGCGGCGGTGATCCTGATGTCGATGACGTTCAGGGCCGGAAAGAGATAGAGTTGGAAACTTTGGCTATTCCGACCAAAGAGGTGTGGTACCAGAATATCAAGGACGTGCCCAATATTGTCTTGCAAGAAAAGGCATTGATTGCTGTTGGAATGAGCATCATGGGGAAGAAAGAACGTCAAGAGAAACAGGTCTATACTGAAGATGGAGTTGGTATGCTACTTCATAACTCTTCTAGAATCATTTTCTATAAATGTATATTGATGATGTTTATTGCTGTGCTTTGTGATACAGTTGCGCCGTTATATTTGGTCTCTTTCAAGAGAGATAATGGGAAGATGGCTGCTGTGCCACTTGAAGAGAATGGGAGCCATGGTTTGATCAGATCCTGGGAAATTTTGAACTTCCCAATAAAGAAAATCTTAATGCGCAACCTTCCTCCACTACTGGTATGTAGTATGTTGTAAAGCCGGAGTTAGTATTGCAATATTACTATTAGATACTAATTCTAAGCAATATTGCAATGTAACTTAAGGCGTAATGTTTTCCCTTTATCATTGATTATGTAGGTGATTTGCTAAACTTGGGCGTAGGCCCTGATTCAAAGAAGAAGAAAAAGACAACTGCTGCTGCTGCGCCGCCTCCGACAAAACCAGATGCCCCCAAAACTAAGACATCTGCGGCTGTAAAACCTGAGGGAAAGAAAGGTACGCGTCTTGTATTTGATTCTGGTGTGAATATGTGGTGGTGTCAGACTCATTAGAGGGTCTCGCGCATGTAGGTTTGAGGAAGCCCAAGGAAGAGCCTATAGATACATCATCCATTCCTGCTTCTAACCCGGATGATCCTTTGGAAATCCCTTCAAGCCCAGAGATGGCGTTGAAGCGTCCTTCAAAGAAGAGTAAGGATCCTGAGAGTGCACCACCCTCTCCGCCGAAAAAGGCTGCGCGGCCGCGCATCGGCAAGAAAAGCAACTTAGATGCTTTAGCCAAGAAATTTTCTCCTCGTATGTTTACTTTTTTGAACATTCTGTTGTGATTGCTGTGCGTTGTCTTATATTTGGAAATCTGTTCTGAGTACTGCATTTATTGCAGAGAAACCTGTGAAAGCTGCGCCAACCACATCAACCTCTGAACCAACCTCGCGCCATCCTGAAGGTACAGAAGGAGATGAAGTGACTCTCGGCGCAACTCCTTCAGGCGTAGACCCTATTATTCCTGATGTGCCAGAGAAGATTTCTCCTGAAGAGGAGCAACAAAAACTTATGTTGAAAATCCTGCTGGCGAGCAGGTAAAAGATACTGGCCCCCTTCTGCGGAGACTGAAACTACAACACAAGAGATGATTGTCTCCCCCACTCATGCTGAAAAAATTGCTTCAATGATTAAGGGAGTGGGTCCCTCTAGCTGGCCAAGGGTTTTCCTCTTTTTTTGACAATCCTGAAAGATGAGTCGCCTGTTCGTCCCGAGGAGACTCTTGGGGATTATTACTACCGAACTTACTCCGACAAGAGGGCCTCTACCATACACGAGCCGGTGTGGAAACTGAAACAAAGTGACACCTTTACCGATCTGCAAGCTTGCAGGGAATGGTATAAGGGAATCTATCCACCAGCGGAGGTAAAGCGCCATGAAGAAAAAACCCATGACCAAATTTACCAAGCCTATCTTTTGGAGACGGCGCATGAAGAAACCCTAGATCAACTAGACCGGAATCTAAGTAGATCTATGGAATGGGCTCTGCATAAAAGGGTTAACCCTTCGTTCGGTTTCACGATGGTGATGAATAAAACAATACTCCGGCTGAACCTGCAAAACAGAACACCGTTAGCTCGCCACGGGGAGAAGGGGGGTTCTCTCCGTGACCACCCTCCGGCGTGAGAATAAGTACAGGTAGTCGGAAGTAAGTATTGTAAGAGTGAGAGTAGTTGAGAGTGAATACCTTTCCTTGAACTCCAAGTTACTTATTTATAGCTGGTGTTTGGCGCCAAAAGGAGAGATTGTTAACTTTAACGGAATCTTTTGTTATTCCGTTAATGTTTGTTGGCAATCCGTTAGTGCACACGGATCGTGAGCTCATCAGCGGTTAGGGAGGTGCCACGTGTCAACATGAGATCACTACATCTTATAAATGTGAGCATGCCATCACCGTGATCTTCCTCGGCCGTCCAGATGCTGCCATGTGGCAATTGGTTATAACCGAAAAGATGCTTGCACGATTGGGTGTTAATGGCTTCTAGAAGGTTTCACAGCTGTTACCCATCTATTATTCGCCACGTTTACATTCTATTACAACAGAAAAGATTCACTTTGCTTCTGCACCAAGTCAAGGATTTTGCTAAGGGAAAGTTTCTCAGGATTTACTGTTTCCTTGCGCGAGAAGCGCAAGTTAGTTAATTGATCTTCCTTCTTCTCCTTGCTGCTTATCGCAACGTTTGGTGGATACTTGCTTTAATATAAATATTTGCGCAAGGTTTATGCATGAAGCATTATCCAACGAGAATGTTCAAGGTTAACTTTGAACCTTGCGTGAGCCCGCGCAAGGTAGTTAAATGAAGCATTATCAAACGAGAATGTTCAAGTTAACTTTGAACCTTGCGAACCCGCGCAAGGTAGTTAAATGAAGCATTATCAAACGAGAATGTTCAAGGTTAACTTTGAACCTTGCGCGAGCCCGCGCAAGATAGTTAAATGAAGCATTATCAAACAAGAATGTTCAAGGTTAACTTTGATCCTTGCGCGAGCCCGCGCAAGGTAGTTAAAGGAAGCATTTATCCAAAGAGAATGCTTAGGCTTTTAACTTTGAACCTTGTGCGAGCCCGCTCAAGGTAGTTATAAGATCCTTTACTCTCTTGGATATTTGGCGCAGAGTTCTAATAAATCTTATTTTGGCGAAGAAGTCTGCGCGCAGTTTTCTTAGAAGTTATTAATGGGTATGGTTTCCTTGATTGGCGCAAGGTTTTTGGGACCATACCCCTTCAAGTCCCCCCAGTCCAGTGTTGCTCCTATGTAAGAATAAAAAGTAGGTGGAGCACTGGACTTAAGATAAATGTGCTGCGCTAGGTAAGGACTAGCTTTTTGTTGCTTTATGCATCTTGGTGACGTGTCGTAAGTGAATTTTGAAAAAGTATTTGAATTTCAAATATATTTAGACACGTGTCACTTATCCGGATGGTGTAGTTGGTGACGACGCACGTTCTTGAGATGTGGTGGTACTGTTAACAGGCTGTCAACAGTACATGTCTTACGGTATTTAATGTTATTTCGGCGACACTCGCGCGCGTGGGGCGGTTACTGTTCCCCACTCGCCCCTGCGGTTACTTGGGGATACGTGACTGTCGCAAAAGTCGCTGCAGTCAAATCGTGCATTAATTGCGATTAGTATATAAAGGGATCAACGATCCATTTGCTTTCTCACCAAATTAAATCTTGAGAGAAACTTGTGTTCATATCTTCCGGCGACCTTCAAAGTTTTCTAAATATTCTTCAAAGTTCGAGTTATGGCCACCGGTGCAAGTTCTGCTGAGATACCGTCGAAATCAAGTTTGCCAATGTTAAAGTGTCGAAGAAAGATTTCGATAATCTTGCTACCAACTTTCTTTTTGCTCCGTCCTGGAAAGTGTTTTTTTCCGGTGGCGAATGCCACGGCGGCTGATGCGCCGGCCGGCTACATCACGTTATTTTATGATTATTTTGTCGAAGGGAACTTCAGGCTTCCGGTGACCCATTTCTTGCTGGAAAGTCTTGGTTTTTACAGGCTTCATATTTCTCAGTTGAGCCCGATGGGAATGGTGAGGATCCGGCATTTTGAGTTTGTTTGCCGGTCGATGCAGATCATACCGACGGTTGAGAAGTTTAGAGTCTTCTACCAGTTGCACGGTTTGTTGGTTTTTTATTCATTCCAACAACGTGTGCAAGCCAAACGATTGCTGTTAGTGCCGCCCAAATCTTACCACGACTGGAAATAGAAGTTTTTCTTCATAAAGGCGGCGGTGATCCCGATGAAGATGACATTCCGGGCCGGTGATGAGATCGAGCTGGAGACCCTTCCCATACCTGCCGACGAGGTGTGGTATCAGGATATTAAAGATGTGCCCAACATTGTTTTGCCGGAGAGGGCCCTCATCGCCGGCTGGATGAGTATTTTTTGGAAGAAAGAACGCCGGGAAAAACCGGTGTATACCGAAGATGGAACCGGTACGTAACCTTTTAACTTCCTAGCAATATCTTTTAATAGATATGTACTGATGCAAAAATGTATGTTATATAGCTGTGCCGCTCTACTTGGTCTCTTTCAAGAGAGAGAAAGGGAAAATGGCTGTCGTGCCTATTGCTGAGGGTGAGGAAACTTGGTTCTCATAAATCTTGGGGAACTTTGAGTTGCACAAGAAGGAAGATCTGGAGGCGCAACCATCTTCGAAGACTGGTAAATAAATTCTTACAAAGCCTAAGTTGATATTGCAATATTACTCTTGAACATTTTTTTCTAAGTAATATTGCAATATAACTAATGGCGCAACCTTTGCTCAATATGATTGAGTATGTAGGTGATTTGCTAAACTTGGGCGTAGGCCTGATTCGAAGAAGAAGAAGAAGAAACCAACTGCTGCTGCAGCTACTGCGCCTCCCCCTTCCAACCCAGATCAGAAAACCAAGCCATCAGCTGCTGCGAAAGCTGAGGGTAAGAAAGGTACGCGTCCCGTATCTGACTCTTGGTGCAATTATGTGGTGGTGTTGGACTCACTGGAGGTTCTTGCGCCTGTAGGTTTGAAGAAACCGAAGCCAGAACCCATTGACACCTCCTCTCTTCCAGCTGCAAACCCAGATGATCCCTTGGAAGTACCTTCTAGCCCGGAAGAGGCGTTGAAGCGCACTTCTAAGAAGAAGAAGGAGGCGGAAACTAAAACTCCTGCGCCAATAAAAGTTGCGCGCCCGCGCATTGGCAAGAAGGGCATCTGGATGCCTTTGCAAAGAAGTTCTCACCTGGTACGTTTAGTTTGTTGCGCATTTCTGTCAAAAAGTTGCGCAGAGTCTTATACTTGGTATTTGTTAATATGTTTTGCAGAGAAAATGGTGAAGGCTGCGCCGTCCACCTCATCTGCTATACCATCTCCGCGCAGCCTGAGAACGTTGAGGAGGGAGATGCGGGGCAAGAAACTCCTGTTTTTGATGCCGACCCCATCGTTCCGGAAAATATTGAGAAGGTGGCTCCGGAAGAAGAGCCCAAAAATTTTGATGCTGAGAATCCTGCTGGCGAGCAGGTGAAAGATACACTATAGATGTTGGGGTGAGAGATACTGCTTCCGTAGAACAAGAAAAAATATATTCCCTTGTGCCGGAACCGTCAAAGTTGATATCCAAGGGAGCTGGACCTTCAATACAAAGCGAAGGCTTTGTGTTTGTTGAGGATTCGGAGGAGGAGTCGCCCATTCGCCCAGAGGGAGACGCTTGGGGACTATTATTATCGTTCTTATTCTGAGAGGCGGGCCTCTGCGATTCATCAGCCCTTTTGGAAAGTTAAACAGGGTGATGTTTTTACGGATTGGCACTCCTGCAGGGAGTGGTATAAGGGCATCTTCCCGCCAGCGGAGATGAAGCGCCAGGAAGAAAAAGACCACGAGGCTACTTACGAGTCATATCTGCAAGAGTCTGCCCTTGCCTCTTCCACAATGAATAGAATCGTGCACGAATGGCACAGCATGAACAAGGAGTGGGATGAGGTTGAGCTTGAAAAGGCGAAGGCCAAACTTGAGAAAGAGAAGACGTTAAAGATGCTCGTCGATTTTGAGGCAGAAAAGGCCCAGTTTGAGAAGGAGAAGAAGACCGAAGAGTGGTCTGCGCTGTCGTGGAAGCGCAAGTGTGAGGCCTCTGCTGCGCAATATGCGAACGAGCGCAAGCGCTTTGTGGAGGCTTGTGATCGTGATAACAAAGAAAAGATATCTCTGCGCAACGAAATTGAGAAACTCAAGAAAGAGAAAGCTGATGCTGTTGCGGCAGCAGAAGAGGCACGCTCACACAGAGAAAGGAGCGAGCAGAATGAGGTATCAACCAAAATGACTCTCCTTCTTAAGAATAAAGAAATTGATGATCTAAATGCTATGCTATTTGACCAGGCGCGGCTGCAAGATGAGGTTGATAGTTTGAAAAAAGATATCAACCTTCACCGAACAGAGAAAGCCGAGTTGATCCGCCGTTTAACTGAAAGTGAACAAAAACTTAACTACACGGAGGTCGCTCGCGCTACAGCAGAAAACCTGACCGAATCCCTCATGAACCAGCTTACCTGGTTGCGGGAGTACGGGATTGTGGAGGTAATACCCCATTTTCTTTATACATGTCTGGTTTGATTGTCGCAACATATACTAATAAATGTCATCCTTAACTCTACGGAGTTAGATGAGAGAGTGGCAGAATTGATGATGGCGGCGCGCAATGACGGGCATGCCGAGGGTTATAGAGAGTGTACTTTGCACGTGGCACATGCGCTGAAGACCGAATGGGATACAAGCCGTGCTGCCACGCATGGGCTAAATACTGCCGCCATTTATTCTACTGCTAAAGAAAAATATGATCAATTGTAGATTCCGATTATGGACCTTGTGGATGCCGCACTGCAGCAAGATAACTTTGTTGATAAACTCAAGGAGATGTTTTCTTCAACAGAGAAGCAGGCGGGAACCAAATCCATAGAATATGAAATTTATAATTTTTTACTTTGTGATAACTTGTAACGTTGCGCTGCTGCGCAAGTATTGTGGATGTGAATATAATATATTTCAGCTTTACAATGTTTGCATGGGACTAATTACTTGTGTAGGATAGACAAATGAACAATTTCTTTTCTCATGTGTGAGCGTAAGTATTAAGTTAGCTTGTGGCTCATGAGTTTGTGTTTTTGTTTATCCAAAGGAATTGCATGCATTTGTAACTGAACATATACAAGACTGTAAGTAGTGGCAAAGTATTTTATTCATACTGATAAAGCGTAAAGCTATGGCTGCCACTAAGGTTACATAACAAAATAAAGTAAGCAGTCTCGTTATGCAACGCTTAGAAGTTACTTAGAGGACTGAGATTACATATAACATCGGCGTAGTTGTTGGGCGTTCTAGGTTCGAGGAACGCTGGATCCGTCCATACGTTTCAGAGTGTACGCGCCTTTTCCCAATACTTCATTTATCACGTACGGACCTTCCCATCGCGGGCTAACTTCCCCGGTTTTTTGGCATTCAACGCTTCATTATCGCGAAGAACAAAGTCACCAGGCAAAAAGGAATAGATGCGCACCCTTTTATTGTAATACTTTTCAAGCTGGGACTTGTATTTAGCTTCGCGAATCGCTGCATTTTCTCGTCGTTCTTCCAATAAGTCTAGGTCGATGCGCCTTTGTTCTTCGTTATCTTGTTTTTCCAAAGCTAGCATTCTTGGAGATGGTAACCCAATTTCGGCCGGAATCACAGCTTCCGTGCCGTACACAAGGCTAAAAGGAGTTTCTCCAGTACTAGTCTTGGGCATATTTCGGTGTGCCCACAAGATGCTAGGCAATTCGTCAACCCACCCCCGCCGTGCCCTTCCAAGGCAGGCCTTGATACCATCGACCAACTGTTTGTTTATGCTTTCAACTTGACCTTTGCTTGTGGGTGCCAACAGAAGCGAAAACATGCTGGATTCCTATTTCGGTCATCCATGTTTGCAATTCTTCAGCCATTAAATTTGGACGGTTGTCTGTAATAATGCGCATGGGCAGACCAAAACGGCAAATAATGTATTCCCAGATGAATTTGCGAATTACCATCGCTGTAGTGGAAGCTAAAGGTTTGGCTTCAACCCATTTGGTGAAGTAATCGACCGCAACAATGATAAACTTTACTGCGCCGGGCGCATCCGGAAATGGTCCCACTAAATCAATGGCTCGATTGTTGAAATGGCCAAGTTGTTGTGACGGGTACCAAAGGATTCTTTGGGCGCAACATTTTAGGGGCATGCCTTTGGCAGGACATGCATTTCCGCAAGATCTCTACCGCGTCAACGTACATTCCGGGCCAATAATACCTGCGCTTTTCACTTTGGCTACTACCATGCGCGGCCCAGAATGTATGCCACATAGCCCCTCACGAACCTCCCTGATCAGGTATTGCGCGTCATGTTTGTTAACACAGCGGAGCGAAGGACCCATGTAAGAGTGTCGGTACAGAATACCGTCAATCATTTCGTAATTGAGGGCTTTGCATCGTAACTTACGTGCTTGCGCTTTATCTTCTGGTAAAGAACCATGTAACAGATACATCATTATTGGAGACATCCATGATGGATCTCCTACTTCGACCATTGTCACTTGTCTGAGAGGGACCGATGGATTACTTAAAACCTCGATGCGAACTTCCTTTGCCAAATGTTCGAAACTAGTTGTTGCGAGTTTACTTAAAGCGTCAGCATGTTTGTTTTCACTTCGCTTGACGTGTGTGACTTTAAATTGTTGGAACTGTGCTATAAGAGCCTTGGCTTGCGCCAAGTATAAAGCCATGATATCTCCCTCTGCATCGTACATTCCAATTACTTGCTCAGCAACTAGTAATGAATCAACATGGGCTTCTAAATTTGTTGCACCCATTTTGATAGCGAGGCGTAGGCCTGCTAGGAAAGCTTCCTATTCGGCCTCGTTGTTGGTGCTTTTAAAATCCAGCCGAATTGCATATGTGAATTCTGCTCCCTCTGGACTCATTAATCAAAGACCTGCTCCAGCCCCATCACTGTTTGACGCGCCATCGGTAAACAATGTCCAGGCTCTATTGTCTATGACTGGGACTGGGTTTTGAATTGCTTGCCATTCTTCAAGTTTATCAGCGGGAATCTCAGCGATGAAATCCGCCAAAACTTGGCCTTTGATAGCTGGTCTAGGTTTATAACAGATGTTATAACCTCCCAATTCTATTGCTCACTTCGCAAGTCGTCCAGAAACATCTGGTTTGCCCAGGACTTGGCCAATGTGAAAATTTGTTAAAACTGTAATAACATGTCCTGAAAAGTATCTTCGCAGCCTGCACGAAGCATGGACCAATGCTAAAATAATTTCTCCATAATTGAATACCTTGTCTCTTGATCGTTCAACATCTTGCTGATATAATAAATTGGAGATTGGACCCCTTCGCGTTCTACCAACAAGACAGCACCTACTGCTACCTCAGATGCAGCAAGATATAAGACCATGGGTTCTTTTTCACGAGAGCAGTAAGTGTGGGAAGTTGAACTAATCAATCTTTCATCTGCTGGAAAGCTTGATCAGCTTCAGGAGTCCATGCGAACTCTTTGCTCTTCCTACAATTGCGCAAGGTTTGAATAAATGGATAAGACTTTGCAGCATGATTGGCGAGGAAGCGGTTTAGCGCATCTAACCTTCCAGCCAAACGTTGCATCTCTTTGATGGTAGTAGGAGAAGACAGTTTTTGTATTGCCTCGACCTTCTCAGGATTAACTTTGAAACCGTCTTTGGTGACGATTAAACCCAAAAATTTTCCCTCCTCCATGCCAAAGGAGCATTTGCTTGGATTTAACTTTAGATTTACCTCTCGCAGAGAATCAAAAGTTCGTTGGATGTTGTCTAACATAGTGTCTTCTGAATTACTCATAATGACCAAATCATCAATGTAGACTTCCACAGTTTTCCCGATGTCGTCTCCAAACACTGTATCCATCAATCTTTGATAAGTAGCTCCTGCATTGCGGAGACCAAAAGGCATCTTGGTATAACAAAAATGCCTTTCTCCGTGCGAAAAGCGGTTTTATGTTCGTCCTCTTTTTCATCAAGACTTGATGATAATCTTTATAACAATCTAGAAAACATTTCCAGTGAAAGGAAGAAAATGAGTCAACCTTTTTGTCAATCTCAGGAAGAGAATAACAATCTTTTGGACACGCCTTGTTAAGATCTTTAAAATCTATGCACATCCGCCATCCGCCATTATGTTTCTTTACCATGACTGGGTTTGCCATCCAGGTATGGTATTTGACTTCGCGCAGAATACCAGCATTTAATAACTCGGTGACTTGTTCGTTCATCGCCTCTTCTTTTCTGACCCGAGGCTTCCTTTTTCTGTACAACTGGTTCTGCTGACGGAAATACATTCAGACAATGTTCCGCAATGTTGCACGGGACACCGACCATTCGGCAGGTGTCCAGGCGAAAATTTTATTGTTGCGAAACAACAGTAGTTTAAGCTTTGCGCGTTCAATACTGACTGCAGGCCCTTAATAAGATTGTTTGCTCAGGATACTTATTGTTGAATACCCACTTTTCTGGTTCGTTACTTGGCAATGCCTTGACAGCCTTCATAACTGGTTCTTCAATTGACATGATTTCTTTCCGCGCGTAAAGTATAGCTATACCATTTGGTTTCGGAAAACCACAAGCAGCATGCAGAGCGGAAGTAATCATACTAAAATGACGTTGCGCGCGGCGTCCCAATAGTACATCGTGACGGGAACTTGCCGGCATCACCATGAAGTTGACGTTACTCGTTCGAGAACACCTCCCACCAGATAAAGTAACAGGAAAAAGATTTGATCCTAGAGGAAAGACAGCCTCATTGCAGAACCCAGTTAATGGAAAATCAACTGGTTCCAATCGTGCCTTATCTTTAGGATCTAGCTGTTTAAAGCACTGCTCATACATAATATCCATGGAACTACCCGGATCTATAAACATATAGTCTGTTTGGTAGTGCCCAAAGATACCAGTGATAACTATTGGCCGGTCTTCTTGAGGACCTCCTGGAACGATAGGAAAAATGGCTTGCTGTTCGCGCCAAGTGTTGGTTTGAAAATGTTGAAGGCTGTACTTGCGCGATGATCCACCTTGAATCATGGAAACGTGTTGTTTCATTTTCTTGTTGCTAGGCCCTTCGTTCTCGCGCGTAATCTGTTTAATCTCTTTGCACACATTCTGGACTAGATTGTAAGCTTCCCACTCTTTAATGCTTTTTCAATCTCCATGCGCAGACTGATGCAGTTATCTGTTGTGTGGCCTGTGTCTCTATGATAGTCACAGAACAAATTTGGGTCTTGCCCTTTTTGGTTTTTCATTGGTTGCGGTTGTTTGAACTGATAATTCTCAGTGCTGAGAACCTCAGCCGGAGATTTCGTTAAGGGAGTCCACTGACGCTCCCTATTCTCTTGCTTAATCGCTTTTTGAGTTGTTATCTTGTTGATTGTTTCTCTCACATCAATTGGTGAATAAGGAGAGTACGAATTCTGACTTGACTCTTTCCAATTTCTCTTATACTTGCGACTACCTCTACTCAGGTCTTGCGGACGATTCTGAGGTAGAGGTGGCCTGTTAGAACTTAAGTTCGCTCAGTCTGGGCGTAGACCTTGGCTGCCGCCATGAGTTTATCCCAGTTTTTTGGAAGGCCAGTTGTACCGGACAACACTTTAATCATTTCGTCACACCTTACCGCATACTTGAACTTCGCGCGTATAAGGTCTTCATGGACATCTCCATCTCCAACACCTCTTTATTGTAACGCGATTATAAAATCTTCGAGGCTTTCATCATCCCTCTGCCAGATGTTCATTACATCTGAGGAATCGCGCACGTATCACCGTTGCTGACTAAAGTGTGTAAGAAAATTTTCTTTTTAAGTCATTCCAAGAGGAAAGTTTACCTGTCGGCAAATTATAAACCAAAGGCGCGCAGCGCCGGTAAGGGTCTGTACAAATAGGTGACACCACATTGGCAATGTCCAAACCCAAATAACCCTGCACCGGTAAAGAGGCACATGTGATCATCAGGATCGGTCAAACCGTTAAACTTTCCAACGTTGGATGGTAATTTCGCTCGCTCCAATGGAGCCAGTGCTATCTCTCTGGTAAACTTTGATTGTTCAGCTGCTTCGGTTGGGCGATACACCAAATTGTAATCATGCTCAGCTTCTGGATTGTATACTGCACGTACTTTTGGCCTGTAACTAGCATGATCTGCAAATATTCGATTGAAAATACTTGCACTATCCCCTTCTTCATAGGTTCTATCGAGCTCATCGTGTTGGGTGTCTCGTTTCTGCGAGGACCACGGGCCCAAACGAGAGTGGACAGATACGCGACGCTGAACGTTGTCCTCTTGCCTTCTATTACCAGAATGAACAGGATCATTCCTGGTTTTAGAATACATTTATGTTCCATTTTCAGGCATGTGCGAAGGGGAACGAGCATGACTTTGAGTATTATAACTCAAAACTCGAGGTGCCGGCGAAGCACGATCCTGAGGAGCGTTAACCGGAGCTTGAAAAGCTGGAGTTCCGGTTTGGGCACATAACTGAGCATACATAGCATTTAGAGTCGCTTGAGATTTGATTAACCGCGATAATGGAGTCTCTCCAGGTGGTAAAATCGACGTAACATCAACCTGAGGAGCCGCCGGTGTTACAGGAATACTCGCATGATTAGGATCATACTAAGCATTAGCTTCGCCGGAAGAATCCTCAACTATTTGTCCGTCGACCTGAGGTCCGACAACAACGCGTCGAATCCCTGATCGAGGACCTTGAAAAGTTATCCGTCAGCCATGATGCTGCAGATCTAAGTGAAACGAAACAAAAGATGAGAAAGAATTGAAATCGGTGGGCGCCAATTAAGAAACCCTAGATCAACTAGACCGGAATCTAAGTAGATCTATGGAATGGGCTCTGCATAAAAGGGTTAACCCTTCATTCGGTTTCACGATGGTGATGAATAAAACAATACTTCGGCTGAACCTGCAAAACAGAACACCGTTAGCTCGCCACGGGGAGAAGGGGGGTTCTCTCTGTGACCACCCTCCGGCGTGAGAATAAGTACAGGTAGTAGGAAGTAAGTATTGTAAGAGAGAGAGTAGTTGAGAGTGAATACCTTTCCTTGAACTCCAAGTTACTTATTTATAGCCGGTGTTTGGCGCCAAAAGCAGAGATTGTTAACTTTAATGGAATCTTGGTATTCCGTTAATGTTTGTTGGCAATCCGTTAGTGCACACGGATTGTGAGCTCATCAGCGGTTAGGGAGGTTCCACGTGTCAACATGAGATCACTACATCTTATAAATGTGAGCATGCCATCACCGTGATCTTCCTCGGCCGTCCAGATGCTGCCATGTGGCAATTGGTTATAACCGAAAAGATGCTTGCACGATTGGGTGTTAATGGCTTCTAGAAGGTTTCACAGCTGTTACCCATCTATTATTCGCCACATGTACATTCTGTTACAACAGAAAAGATTCCCTTTGCTTCTGCACCAAGTCAAGGATTTTGCTAAGGGAAAGTTTCTCAGGATTTACTGTTTCCTTGCGCGAGAAGCGCAAGTTAGTTAATTGATCTTCCTTCTTCTCCTTGCTGCTTAGCGTAACATTTGGTGGTACTTGCTTTGATGTAAATATCTGCGCAAAGTTTATGCATGAAGCATTATCCAACGAGAATGTTCAAGGTTAACTTTGAACCTTGCGCGAGCCCGCGCAAGGTAGTTAAATGAAGCATTATCAAACGAGAATGTTCAGGTTAACTTTGAACCTTGCGCGAGCCCGCGCAAGGTAGTTAAATGAAGCATTATCAAACGAGAATGTTCAAGGTTAACTTTGAACCTTGCGCGAACCCATGCAAGGTAGTTAAATGAAGCATTATCAAACGAGAATGTTCAAGGTTAACTTTAAACCTTGCGCGAGCCCGCGCAAGGTAGTTAAATGAAGCATTATCAAACGAGAATGTTCAAGGTTAACTTTGATCCTTACACGAGCCTGCACAAGGTAGTTAAATGAAGCATTTATCCAAAGAGAATGTTTTGGCTTTTAACTTTGAACCTTGCGCGAGCCTGCGCATGGTTGTTATATGATCCTTTCCTCTCTTGGATATTTGGCGCAGAGTTCTAATAAATCTTATTTTGGCGAAGAAGTCTGCGCGCAGTTTTCTTAGAAGTTATTAATGGGTATGGTTTCCTTGATTGGCGCAAGGTTTTTTCGGCCTCGTCGGTTACACACCGGATTGTACGCGAGTGGCGCAGTATGAATAAGGAGTGGGATGAGTTTGAATCCAAACGATTCAAGGTTGGGACATAGAGTGAGAAATTGGGAAAGATGAGGGTTGACCTTGAGTCAGAGAGGAGTAAGTTTGAAGATGAGAAGAAGACCAAAGAATGGTCGGCGCTTGCCTGGAAAAGGAAGTATGAGTCCGCTGTTGCGCAGCACGTTGAGGATCGCAAGCACTTTGTAGAGGCTTGTGATCGTGATAATAATGAAAAAATTTCTCTTCGCAACGAAATTGATAAGTTTAAAAAAGAGAAAACCGATGCGGTTGCTGCGGCGGAGGAGGCTCGTTCTCATAGGGAAAGGAGCGAGCAGAATGAGGTAGCGACCAAAATGACTCTCCTCCTTAAGAATAAAGAGATTGATGAGCTAACCTCTATGTTGTTTGATCAGGAGCGACTGCAGGCGGAGGTTGATTCCTTGAAAAAGGATATCAAACTTCATCAAACTGAGAAAGCCGAGTTGACCCGCCGTTTGACTGAAGGCGAGCAAAAGATTAATAATGCGGAGGTTGCTCGTGCCACAGCTGAAAGCGTGCCACATCTGAAAGCCTAGCAGAGTCGTTGATGAATCAACTCACCTGGCTGCGTGAGTACGGGATTGTAGAGGTATTACTCTTATCTTGCAGTATATATCTTGATTAATTATCATAGCTCATACTGACACGCTTGTATACAGATTGCAAATGTCATCTTAAACTCTACGGAGTTAGATGAAAGAGTGGCGGAGCTGATGGTAACGGCGCGCAATGACGGTCATGCCGAGGGCTATAAGGAGTGCACACTGCACGTGGCACATGCCTTGCAGACCAAATGGGATACAAGCCGAGCTGCCACTAATGGGATTAATACTTCCAGCTATCTACACTGCTGCAAAAGAAAATTATGATCATTTGCAAATCCTAATCATGAACCTTGTGGATGCTGCGCTGCAACATGATGATTTTGTAGACATATTAAAAGAAATCTTTGCAATGGCGGAGAAGCAATCAAGCAAAAAGATGTAGAAAGGGCAACTAGATTGTTAGAATTTTCCAGATGTTGTATATATTTTTGATGTATCGTTGCGCGGAAGCGCAAGTACTTTCCAATGTGAATATAATTATTTAGTTTACAATATTTGCATGTGATCAATTACTTGTTTAGGATAGACAAATGAACGATAATCAATCTCATGTGTGAGCGTAAGCATTGTTTTATCTTGTGGCTCATGAGTATGTGTTTTTGTTTATCCAAAGGAATTGCATGCGTTTGTAATAAATAAATATATAAAAGAATGTAAGTAGCGACAGAAAGTATTTTATTTCATCGATAAAGCATAAAGCTACAACTGTCACTAAGATTACAAGCAAGAATAAATGTAAGCAGGCTCGTGGAAAGCGCAAGGCTATCGAGCTCTGAGATTACATGTAACATCTGCGCAATTGCTGGGCGTTCCTGGTCCGCGGGACGCTAGAACCGTCCAAGCGCTTCAACGTGTATGCTCCTTTGCCAAGGACTTCATGGATCACATAGGGGCCTTCCCACCTTGGCGCAAGTTTACCCGGTTTTTCAGCATTGGATGCTTCATTATCGCGGAGGACGAAATCCCCCGGTAAAAATGTGCAAATGCGCACCCGCTTGTTATAATATTTCTCCAGCTGAGATTTATATTTCGCTTCGCGGATGGCTACGTTTTCGCGTCTTTCTTCAACCAAGTCCAAATCCAAGCGGCGTTGCTCTTCATTGTTTTGTTTTTCTAGCGCAAGCATTCTTGGCGATGGGAGACCTATCTCGGCAGGGATCACCGCCTCCATACCATATACCAAACTAAATGAGGTTTCTCTCGTACTTGTCTTTGGATTGTTCGATGTGCCCATAGAATGTTGGGCAACTCATCGACCCAACCACGTCGCGCCGAGCCAAGGCGGGCTTTAATGTCGTCTACTATCTGTTTTTAACACTTTCGACTTGTCCGTTCGCCTGAGGGTGCGCAACGGATGAAAACACATGTTCAATCTGCATTTCCTGTATCCACTTTTGCAGATCTTCAGATGCTAAATTGGGACCATTATCTGTGACTATGCGCATGGGTAGTCCGAAACGACAAATAATGTGTTCCCAGATAAACTTCTGGATTACCATGGCTGTTGTCGAGGCTAATGGTTTTGCTTCGACCAACTTTGTGAAGTAGTCGACGGCAACAACAATGAATTTTACCGCGCCTAGCGCATCAGGAAAGGGCCCCACCAAATCGATGGCCCATTGCTGAAACGACCACCGTTGTAACTAGGACCAATGGATTTTTGGGGCGCAACGTTTTGGGTGCATGTCTTTGGCAAGCCATGCATTTGCGCAGCGTGTCCACAGCATCCACGTACATCCCAGGCCAATAGTAACCTGCGCTCATCACCTTAGCGACGACCATCGTGGCCCGCATGTATGCCACACATCCTTCATGGATTTCTCGGATCAGATATTGCGCATAATTCTTATCAACACATCTCAATAAAGGGCCCATGTACGACCTGCTATACAGAATGCCATCTGTCATTTCATAGTTTAAGCCTTGCATCGGATCTTTCGTGCCTGCGCCTTGTTGTCAGGAAGTTGGCCATGTTGTAAAAACAAGATAATCGGAGACATCCAGAATGGACTCCCCATTTCGACCATGGTAACTTGCTTCAGCGAACCAGATGGATTTTTTAGAACTTCAATCCTGACTTCCTTTGCAAGATGCTGAAAACTCGTTGCTGCAAGTTTGCTTAGTGCGTCAGCATGTTTGTTATCACTTCTGTTGACGTGTACAACTTTAAACTGTCGGAACTAATTGATTAACGATTTGGCTTGTTCCAGGTATAATGCCATAACATCTCCGCGCGCATCATAAGTGCCATTGATTTGTTCAGCTACCAGTCGAGAATCAACATGCGCTGTTAAATTTGTCGCGCCCATTTTTATAGCAAGGCGCAACCCTGCCAGAAATGCCTCATACTCGGCCTCATTGTTTGTGCTTTTGAAATCCAGGCGTATAGCATAAGTGAACTCTTGGTTATCTGGATTGACTAGTCGGAGGCCTGCGCCTACTCCATCACTATTAGATGCGCCATCTGTATGTAATAGCCATTTCCTATCATCCGTAATTGGAACTGGATTTTGAATTTCTTCCATTCTAACGCTTTATCCGCTGGAACTTCGGCTATAAAATCGGCAAGGATTTGCCCTTTAATTGCTGGTCTTGGTTTGTAGATAATATTGTGACCGCCTAGTTCGATAGCCCATTTGGCTAATCGTCCCGAGACGTCTGGTTTAGAAAGAACTTGACCAAGATGATAATTTGTGAAGACATTGATGACATGCCCTGAGAAATACCTGCAAAGCCTGCGCGACGCGTGAACAAGCACAAGTACCAGTTTTTCCATCATTGAGTATCGAGATTTGGGTCATTTAGCATTTTGCTGATGTAATAAATAGGCGTTTGAACACCTTGTCGTTCAACAAGCAAAACTGCTCCTACTGCCAATTCAGATGCAACAAGATAGAGAATCAGACGTTCTTTGTTGCGCGGGGCTGTCAAAGTTGGTAACTGAATCAAGCAATCCTTCATGTCTTGGAAAGCTTTCTCCGCCTCTGACGTCCATTGAAATTTATCCTTCTTCACGCAGTTGCGCAAAGTACGAATGAAAGGATAAGATTTTGCCGCATGGTTTTGCTAGAAAACGATTGAGAGCAGCTAATCGCCCCGCCAATCTCTGCATCTCCTTTACGCTCGCCGGAGATGTCATACTTTTAATTGCCTCAACTTTCTCTGGATTGACTTTAAACCCATTCTTTGTGACGATAAATCCGAGGAACTTGCCCTTTTCCATGCCAAAAGAGCACTTGCTTGGGTTTAATTTCAGATTCACACTTCGTAAAGAATCAAAAGTTTTCTGAATGTTTTCTAACATCGTTTCTTCTGTATGGCTCATGATGACTAGGTCATCAATATACACTTCAACGGTTTTCCCGGTGTCATCTCCAAAAACAGAATCCATAAGTCGCTGATACGTGGCTCCCGCATTGCGGAGCCCAAAAGGCATTTTTGTATAACAGAAAATACCTTTCTCTGTGCGGAAAGCCGTCTTGTCTTCATCCTCTTGTTTCATCAGCACTTGATGGTACCCTTTGTAACAGTCAAGAAAACATTTCCAGCGAAATGATGTTAAGAAGTCCACTTTTTTTGTCAATTTCTAGAAGCGAGTAACAATCTTTGGGACATGCCTTGTTTAAATCCTTAAAATCAACACTCATGCGCCACCCGCCGTTATGTTTTTTGACCATAACAGGGTTCGCCACCCAGGTTTGGTACTTGACTTCGCGCATAATACCAGCTTTAAGTAACTCGGCAACTTGTTCATTCATTGCCTCCGTTTTTTCGGTACCCAGGCTGCGCTTTTTCTGGAATACTGGTTCCGCTGATGGGAAGACATTTAAACAATGTTCTGCGATGTTGCGCGGAACCCCCACTATGTCTGCAGGTGTCCAGGAAAAAATATCCATATTTCGAAACAACAAAGTTTTGAGTTTTGTGCGAACTGCCATAGATATCGCAGGACCAAGAGTAATTGGCCGCTCTGGATATTTGTTGTTTAGAACCCATTTCTCAGGTTCATTTGATGTCGTTGGTTTAGCAGCCTTAACCACTGGCTCTTCGATAGACATGATCTCTTTTCGAGCAAATATGATAGCTACTCCAGTTGGTGTCGGGAAACCACATGCAGCGTGAGGCGCAGACGTGACCATGCTGAAATCTCGTTGCGCTCGACGCCCTAATAAAACGTCGTGACGGGATGTTGCTGGCATTACCATGAAGTTTACTTGAATAGTTCGTGAATTTTTACCGTCTGAAAGAATCATGGGAAAAACTATCTGTCCAAGAGGAAAGACAGCCTCGTTGCAGAATCCAGTGAACGGAAGTCAACTAGTTCCAGGCGTGCCTTATCTTCTGGATCTAACTGTTTGAAACATTGTTCATATATGATATCCATAGAACTTCCCGGATCTATGAACATATAGTCAGTCTGGTAATGGAAAAAGATACATGTGATTACCACTGGTCTTTCTTCCTGATGTTCGCCGGGAACCACAGGAAATATCACTTGCTGCTCGCGCCATTTCTCCCCTTGAAATCGTTGAAAGTTGCGCTTGCGTGACGATCCTCCTTGAATCATGGCAACTTGTTTCATCTTTTTGTTGCTTGGCCCTCATCGCCGCACGTGAGTTGCCTAACCTCTTTTCGAACTGATTGCACTAAGTGTGTCAACTTACCACTTTTCAAAGCCTTTTCAATTTTTGTGCGTAGGCTAATGCAATTGTCAGTTGTATGCCCTGTGTCTTTGTGGAAATCACAGAAGAGGTTTGGGTCTTGACCCTTCTTGTTCTTCATAGGCTGAGGTTGTTTAAATTGATAATTCTCAATGCTCAAGACTTCCGCGGGAGACTTCGTTAAGGGAGTCCATTGTCGATCCCGATTTTCCTGTTTGATTGCCTTCTGGTTAGCAATCTTATTAATTGTTGCGCGAGCGTCTACAGGCGAATACAGGGAGTATGAGCTTTGGTTGGAGTCCTTCCATCCTTTCTTGAATTTTCGACCACCTCTACTCAGATCTTGAGGACGATTCTGAGGTAATGGTGGCCTACTAGAATTGAGGTTCTGTTCCGTCTGCGCGTAAACCTTGGCTGCTGCCATTAGCTTATCCCAGCTCTTCGGAAGGCCAGTTGTTCTAGAATGTACTTTGATCATTTCATCGCACCTTACCGCGTATTTGAATTGCGCGCGTATAAGGTCCTCATGAACGTCTCCAATCTCCAAAACTTATTTTTTGTAGCGCGTAATAAAATCATCAAGGTTTTAATCATCCCTCCGCCAGATATTCATCACATCTGAGGAGTCGCGCACATATCGCCTTTGTTGACTAAAGTGTGTAAGGAACTTCTCCTCAAGATCGTTCCAAGAAGACAATTTACCCGTAGGTAGGTTATCAAACCAGAGGCACGCGGTGCCTGTAAGTGTTTGTACGAACAGATGGCACCACATTGGTAATGTCCATCCTCCAATTAGCCCTGCGCCAGTGAAGAGGCGCATGTGATCATTAGGATCAGTTAAACCGTTAAACTTACCTACGTTGGATGGTAACTTTGCTCGCTCTAGCGGAGCCAACGCTATTTCTCTTACAAACTTAAATTATTCCGCTGCTTCGGCTGGTCGATATACCAAATTGTAATCCTGCTCAGCCTCCGGATTGTATATTGCATGTATTTTGGGCATATAACTAACATGATATGTAGACAGATGATTAAAAATACTTGAACTATCTCCTTCTTCATAAGTCTTATCATTTTCATCGTGTCGGGTGTCCCGCTTTTGTGACGATTGCGGGCCCAGACGCGAATGAACAGATGTGCGATGTTGAATGTTTTCTTCTTGTTTTCTACTACCAGAATGAACAGAATCATTCCTGATTTTAGAGTACATCTCGGTCCCATCTAAAGATACATCCGAAGGCGCACGAGCATGGTTTTGAGTATTATAACTCAACACTCAAGGTTCCGGCGAAGCACGGACCTGAGGAGCGTTAACCGGAGCTTGAAAAGCTGGAGTTCCGGTCTGAGCACATAGTTGAGCATATATAGCGTTTAAAGCAGTTTGAGATTTGATTAACCACGATAATGGAGTCTCTCCAGGTGGTAAAATTGACGCGACATCAACATGAGGAGCCGCCAGCGTTACTGGAATGCTCGCATGATCTGGATCATACGGAACATCAGCTTCATCGAACGAATCTTCAACAAATTGTCCGTCGACCTGAGGTCCGCCAGCGACACGAGGGATCTCCGATCGAGGACCTGGAAACGATGATCCATCAGCCATGATGCTGCAGATCTAAGTGAAAACGAAACGAAAGATGAAAATAGAATTGAAAATCAGTGGGCACCAATGAATAAACATGGACCTAACAGATCGGAATCTGGTTAGATCTAGGGTTTGGTTTCTTGCATAAAGAGGTTAATCCTTCATTTGGTTACGCGATGATGATGGTTGCAATTATATTCCGACTGATCCTGCAAAACAGAACACCGTCAGCCTCGCCACGGGGAGAAGGGGGTTCTTTCCGTGACCACCCACCGGTGTGAGAATAAGTACAGGTAGTCGGAAATAGTTTTAAGTGAAGTAAGAGAGAGAGTAAGTGAGAGTGAATGACTTCCTTGTACCTGAAGTTACCTATTTATAGCCAGATTTTGGGCGCCAAAAAGGAGAGGTAAAAACTTAACGGAATCTTTGCCATTCCGTCAAGTGTTGTCGTTACCGTTAATGCACATGAGCTGATTTATTATCAACGGTTAGGGAGAGGCCACGTGTCATGATGAGATCATTCCATTTCCTTGATGCAACCATGCCATCACCGTGATCTTTCCTGGTCGTCTCAAATGCTGCCACGTGGCATTTGGTTATAACCGAAAGATGCCCTGCACGATTGTGCATTAATGGTTTCTAGAAGGTTTCACAGCTGTAACCTATATCTTGCTTGCCACGTGTGCATTCTGTTACAACAGAAAAGATTATTTTTGCCTCTGCAACATTTCTTGGCTAAGGAAAAGTCTTTCAAGATTAACTGTTTCCTTGCGCGAGCGGCGCAAGGTAGTTAAATGATCCTTTTCCCTTTTAGATGCTTGGCGCAGAGAGTTGTAAACCTCCTCTGTTGTGCTGTGAGTTGCGCCAGGTTTCTGGGAACCAACAAAGACAGTGAATTCTCGAGATTAACTATCTTCCTTATGCGAGCCGGCGCAAGGTAGCTAAATGATCTTTTCCCTTCTTTGCTATGTAGCGCAACTTCTGCTGAGTTCCTTCTTTGGAACAAATGTCTGCGCAAGGTCTAGGGATGAAGTATTACCTAAGGAAACCAATCAAGGTTAACTTTGAACTTTGCGCGAGCCCGCGCAAGGTAGTTAAATGATCCTTTCCTTCTTTGGATACCAGGTTCAGAGTTTAGTGAAGTCTTTCTTTGGCATAAATGTCTGCGCAAGGTTTCTTTGGCAGTTAATAGTGGGTATAGTTCCCTTGCTTAGCGCAAGGTTTTTGGGACCATACCTCTTCAATGATCTTCTAAATATTTTTTTAGGAAATATGTATGCAGTACAACTTGTTGTGTTTGGATTTATTGAGATTGATATACAATCTTAAATCCTATATCGTGGTACAAAACAAATATGTTTGGTTCAACCATTTGGTTTTTGAAACGATTTTGGAATCGTTAATTTTTCTAACCTTTGTGTTAGATCAGGTTTATTAGTGTAAACCATATGTTTTTTTGTAAACGTTAAATTCTCTAATTTATGCATTAGACCAACTTAATTTTTATAACAATACGTTTTTGTAAACGTTTCATGTTCTAACATGCTTATTAGAAATGATCATATTATTTATGTAATATGATTTTAAGAATGAGTGTTAAAAATAAGTTTATTTTATATAAACTAATAAGACTTATAATGATTTTTGTAATCATTTGTCTTCTAACATGTGTGTTAGAAACGTTCATTGAAAGCGTTAGTTTAGAAGCAATTTTTAATTGTTTATTTTCTAACGTGTGTATTGGAGATGATCTAGTTATTTGAACCGTATATGTGTTTATAACAAGTCGAATTAACATTTGTGGAAATGTTAATATTTCTAACGTGCGCATTAGATTTTCTTTCATTTTAACATGATTGTTAAAAATGGTTAAAACAAAACACTTATGTTATGCTTTGTATGGTTTAGAAATAGAAGGTCGTACATTGAAGTTGATTGGCTTCAAGAATTAAATCACCTTAAAGTGATGGTGTTGTTATTTATATGAATTTAATGAAATTAAAATCATTTTACTAGACTCTTCATATGGAAGTTAAACTCTTCAGTAGAGTTTTATGTCAATTTATTAGTTTTTATTAGAGTGTATGTCTCTAATAAAATCTCTAATTAAGTGAGACTATTCTTCACCCCATGTCTCTTGTATTAAAAGTAGGCTATGTACCTAACTTGATAAGATTGGAAAACACCAAGAGTAAGAATTAAATCACAATAAAGTGATGGTGTAGTTGTGTGAGATTTATTACCAACTTTAATTTGTGATTTCTAAATCCAAATGGTCATGTTTATATATAAAATGACTTAATTTTCTAACATGTGTGTTAGAAAATGTGTATCACAAAGACAATGTTAGAGATTGTACATTTTATAAGCCATAATGAATAAAAATGTTTTATGTAAACATTTAATTGTCTTTGTGTGCATTAAAAACGATGAGAAATGATTTATATTATAAACTTTATCATTGGAAAACGTTTTATGTAAACGTTCGATTCTATAACGTGCCCGTTATAACATATATTTTTTTTCCTAACATGCGTGTTAGAAAACGTTTAGTACATGTGTAGAAAGATTAAACAATATAAAACCGTTTAATATTTTGGGTTTTGATTTATGTTATCATAAACTGTAATTGATATTATTAATATTGTACATTGCAAAACTAAGTAACTACTTTTAAATGATTTTTAAAAAGTTTTGCATATTTTTAGAATTCAAATGGTTTGCGACTATTGCTAGAAGTAGCATTTGTTGAACAAAGTTATAATCACGTGGATATTATTTGATGGAAAACAACTTAGTGTTGTTGTGAACAAATTTAATTGTTCAAGTATTCCACGAATGGAATTGAGGGCACAATTCCTAGAGCTCTCGCAGAACCAGGAAAGTATTCCACGACCATTATTGGACACGACTATGAGGAGATGACCCGGCTAAGGAGAGTCTTGTGTGAAGTGTATTGTCATCTACACAAACGGCAGACGAGTTCAAAGACATCGAGATCTACTCAAAGCTAGTGGGCTAAGTGCATTTCATGAGCGAAGGTTCAAAGGGTAACACCTACCTATCGTATGCGAAACTCAAGTGTCCAGGTTACATGGAAATTTTATGTGTTTTGAACGATCTCCATTCATGTGGGGTTTGTTGGAAAATTAGTGAATGGATATTTAATTAATTTATAATTGAGTGGACTTATAATTACTAATTAAAGTCTTCATATGGTGAAACTCTTGAGTAGAGTTTTATGGATGACATTTGATGATGTTTATTAGAGTTTAAGTCTATAATTATGAGACTCTTAACTCTTCATATGGTGAAACTCTTGAGTAGCGTTTTATTGATGAGTTTTATTAGAGTTCAAGTATATAACTCTTCACTTGGCTGCACTGGATCCCTAAGAAAGTGAACTGTTTTTTGTGGCGTGTTGTACTAGATCGTATCCCGACCAGAGAAGCATTGTTACGACGGTATGTTGCGCTCCCCTCGTCCGAATGCGTCTTGTGTAACGAAGCCATGGAAACGGCAGACCATCTCTTAGTCTCCTGTGACTTCGCTCAGCGGGTATGGGTATTGATTTTCCAGTGGCTGAAGATACCACTACCGCGCTTCATCCCGAGTGTTGTACAAATATTTTAATACATTTCATCCTACAATTCTCATAAGGCTTTGAAAAGGACGGTCGGCGTGGTCCTAGTTGCAACTTCTGGAACATATGGCGAACAAGAAATGATCTTATTTTCAAAAAACAAGGCACCTCAGATGACAAAATTGATTGGCGACATCAAGGCTGGTTCGTTCCTCTAGGTGAAATCTCGTGCTAGATATTCCGAACTAGCCTGGGAGAAATGGAGGGGTTTCTATTTTCCGGACTTTCCTTTATAACATGGTCCACTGTTCAGCTTCTAGTACTTATATCTGTATTTTTTTTCATTGTTTCTGTATTGTACATCTTGAGCCTCTTGCTTAAGTTTTTTAATGAATTCTTGCCTTTCGTTAAAAAAAATATATATAATTATTGAGACTCTTAACTCATGTGACACTCTTGAATACTTAGAAGACTATGTGTCTCTTATGTAAAGGACACTAAAGAAATACAAGGGATATGATACAAAGAAAATTCATGAATACATGGAGAGTTTTTAGAAAAGATGAAATACTTGAAGACCCATATGTTGGGCACTTAGAGAGATGTTTTCTCTATACGATTTCATCCCCTTCGTATCATAATTTTCCACAAGTTCTAACACTATAATTTTATCCGGTGTAACCTCGGGCGCGCGGCCATCTCCGGCAGTACAGACTGCTTCGGCTGTTGTACCCTGGGAGACAGACGCGTCGTCTTGGATAGAGGCATGAAATCTGTTTTAAGGGAAACATCTTGAACACGTGGCTCAACCAAAATCGTCAATATTTTAGCGATCTCCGGTAGTACAGACGGCTTCGGCTGTTGTACCCTGGGAGACAGACGCGTCGTCTTGGGTAGATACGTGAATCTGTTTTAAGGGAAACGTGTTGAACACGTGCCTCAACCAAAATCGTCAACGTTTTAGTGTGTTCTTTGTTGCAGTCAATGAGTATTTTTCAAGACTTAGGATGATGAATATTGTCTAAGATGCTATCAAGTGAGCGTGAAGGACCCACCAGATATGTGGCTTGAATCAAGATTGGTATATATAATTATGTTTTATATTCTTTTTATTTAGTTATTGCAACCGATATTGTATTATGATATTTCCTACGAATAACGAGAGCCTTATTATTATATATTTTGTAATTATATTTTATAAAAAGGTGAACCTAGTTCCTACAGTTACTACTATACACCTTTATTTTCTTATCTAATGTAATTAAAAAATGTTTTTTACTTTCATCGTATAATATATGGAATTACCTTTATACCACCTACATTAATACTTAGTCTCGGTTTTCAACTATATCATGTTATGTTCAAACGATCAAATGACTATAATTTTCTTCCATTCTTGAAATTTCTACATGCAAGATTGTTTATATTTTATTATGTATACAAAAAATTTAGAAACTTTAAATCGTATAACATTTCATAAACCACTATAATAACTTAAACTATTATTTTGAAGATGATGCTACAAGAACTCTTATATCTAACATTTCCAATGGTATTTTTTTACTTTACTACATTTTATAATTTATAATATTCTTAATATTATACACGTGTCAATTATATATTGTACTAAATGTTGAAGTTTATTAAGTTTTTTTCTATCATTCTATTTATAATTGTTGTACAGCAGCCTCTATTGATGTCATTTATCGAAAGCCTTGCGAATGTTATAAGTTTAGAAAACTACAAGTGGATGCTAAAAGACGTAGTGTGAAGAATAAACAACCAGTATGTGCTACAAGGAATTTCTTTTAGAAAAATTTGAATCATTTATTGATTTTTTCTTTTCCGGTGTATTAATCCTAAATATTTTTATTTATTAAACCGCGTATATACACGTATAGTATATAAATAAAGGAACTTTGTAGTTATTTCTTGCAGTACTCCAATGATGAACATATATTAAATATATATTAAATATGTAAATTTGGATACAAGCATAGTCCTTTACAATAAAGTATTGGTCCGAGTAGGCGAGTAAGCTTGTCAAAAGTTTTAGAGAAAACTGTCATTTTGGTCTCTGAAGTTTGGGCAGTTTTGTTACTAGTTTAAATCTCAAACTTTTTGTATCAGGATCCCTGTGGTTTCAGTTTTATTGTCATTTTGGTTCAAAAGTGATATTTGTCTTCTAAAATCCTACTATTCTGTCATTTTCCTTGGGGACTAAAATGGTCATTTTATGCATTAATATATATTATATATAAAAATAAACCTCAAACTCTGCTTAAAATGACCATTTTGCCCCTGAGGAAAAGGACAAAATAGCAGGATTTTAGAAGACAAAAATCACTTTTAGACCAAAATGACAATAAAACTAAAACCTTAGAGACCCAGATACAAAAAGTTTAAGATTTAGACTAAAGTGATAAAACTATTCAAACCACAGGGACCAAAATGACACTTTACTCAAAGTTTTATTTTTACATGATCTTCAGAAAGAAACATTTGAAAATTATGGACGACCTGAACGTGTCTACTTTAAAGCATCATCCACGTATTATATATTCTAGATAACCTACATTCAGAAGCTTGATCAAACTTTCTTTTTATTTTATCTTTTACCTTTCCATTAACTATTGACATTTTTAATCCTTCGATTTTTTAAAAACTATATAATTATTTATTTTAAAGTAGGTTTTTTATATTTTTAGCCTTTACCTTTTAACATTTAGTATTCACACTTACAACCGTTCGGCATTTTAAAAACTATATAATCCATTTTTTAAGTAAGTTTTTGTTTATTTTTAATTTTACCCTTCAACATTTAGTATTGGTACTTACAACCCTCCGGCTTTTTAAAAACTCTATAAGCATTGTTTTCGTGCTTATATCTATGTACCTGTCCTTATAAATTCAAATTAATTACATTTTTTTGTCATTTAGTAAGTTTTTGTTTATTTTAGTCTTTAACCGTGACGAATAAATCGATGTCGACCGAACAATGACCATACCGGTATCGGTAACTATTTAGTTTATTTGATTTGATTTTCGTTTGATAACTCGCGTACATTATCATTTTTTATAAAGTTGAATACCTACTTTGTTAATAAAGTTGTTTTCTCATAACCTACATTTACAAGATTCAACAACAGTGGCAGGCTGTTGATGTAACATCCGTCAAAAACGGATTTACCAAACCCGCTCCGTTTATCAACCGAACAGTCAGTCAAATTTTTCGTTGCGAATTAAATGGCCAAAATAATTTTAAACGATCCGTAATCAATTATTATGCGGGGATATATATTTAGTTTTTGAAAAACTGATAAAAATAACAAAATAAAAATGTTTTACCCATGCCGGGTTTCGAACTCGGGTCTGTATCCGGTTCAACCAAACAAACTATCACTCAGCCAAACAACCGCTCCGCCACTTTGTTTTTCTGGTAACACAAGGAAACACTTAATTCAAATATCAAGTTTCAAAGTTAAAATCAGTAAATTGCGCCCAAATTAGCAGTCGTCGGAAATCCCGACGACTTCGCCGTTTAATTACGTTTTCGCCCAATTTAACCGATAACTTAACTATTACGACGGTTATAACCGACGTCTGAACCGCGACATCAGCCATAACCGCCGGAGTACGGTTGACTTCGAATTAAGACCGAATTCAGACCCCATTCATCCCAATACTACCCTATAAATACACCCACAACTCGCCAGAAACCTTTCACACTCAAATCGCACCTTTTCTCGGCGAAAAATCACTCGCCGGAAATATCTTATACTTCGCCGGAAAACCGTATCAGTAATCTCTGAGCTTTACTGAACCTCCTAAACCTTTACCGAAGTCATCCACACCCTTTGTAAGCTTTCGGAGGACTCTCTGCTGCAAGATACTATCGCCGGAAAAAGATTTCTGTCGCCGGAGTTCTGCCGGAAAACAGAGTAAAACCAGCCGGTACTTCTCACGCCTAATTCCTTTCCTTTTTACTTTTATCTCGTCTGTAATTGATCATTAAACGCTAAAGGAACATGAATCAACCTTTCGAACCAGTCAGTCGTCACTTCCGGTTAAAAACAGTGAAGAAGACGACATTTCGGTAATGGTTAAGTATAATTAAAATCAAGTTATTTACCGGGTTAGACACACAGTCCAGCGGTGGACTGTGTGCACTTTTAACGCTAAGGTCACGAGTTCGATTCCGGTTTCACACGTGCCGCCTTGATAAAAATTCTTTTTTTCAGCAAACTGAACCGGAGTCGCCTTGAGTATATGTTAAGTATATTGATAACCGAGTTTATAACCAAGTGGGACACACAGTCCAGTGGTGGAGTGTGTGTCCGCTAACCCACAGGTCCCGGGTTCGAGACCTGTGGAGCGCACCGGTTTGTGAATTAATTCGTTTTTAAAATAAAATGATTTATGTTTAACTCTAATTAATATATATATATATAATTAAAATCGGATATATAACGGGTTAGACACGTAGCTCAGTTGGTAGAGCTGCGTGCACGCGTACGGGAGGTCTCGGGTTCGAGCCTCACCCGGCGCACAACAATATGCCTTCGAACCGGTCAACGCTAGTCAAAGTCAACGGTCAAACGTCAACTGTAGCAAAAATAAAACATTTTTTTTATTATTTTTTATTTAATTATTTTAATTAAAAATCAATTATAAATACTTAAAAATAACATTTTTAAGGTTAGAAAATAGCCTCAAACTCACAAAAATACACCCAACAATCCTACTAAAATAGATTAATAAAACCCGTTTACTTACCAAACCATAATGCGATTTATCTAGGTTAATTCCACTCGTGGTTAACACCATTTCGCGTACATTCAACCTCATCAACCGAACGCACCCAATGTGAGTGAATTCTTACAAACTCCCCTTTTTATTCATGTTTTGGGGTGTATCATGTGTCGTTTAAACTAATTCTCTTATGCAAATTTGTGCTATACCATTATATGAACTAAACTAGAATGTAACTATTATTGGTGGTGATGTATTCATATTGTCAATGTTGTATACAAATTATTTAGGCCCATCAGTTCCTCGTGTGAGACGAGAACAACGCGTGCCTTAAAACTCATACATTAGGCCCATCAGTTCGTAAGAACAACACGTGCCTCAAAACTCATTCATTAGGCCCATCAGTTCCTCGTGGGAGACGAGAACAACGCGTGCCTCAAAACTCATACATTAGGCCCATCAGTTCGTAAGAACAACGCGTGCCTCAAAACTCATTCATTAGGCCCATCAGTTCCCCGTGGGAGACGAGTCGAACAACGCGTGCCTCAAAACAATTATTTGGTGATGTGTGTTCGATATTCGATATTATGTGTTGTGTGAATAAATTTACATCTACATTTACTCATATATGGTATGCACCTTATTTATAATCAATTGGATAAACTTGTTCAAATGTTTTCCATAGGATTCACTCGCCAACATTATGTTGATCCAAAAACCTTTTTACACATGATACAGGTGAACAGGTTGAAGCAAGGAAAACATAGGATATGCCTTAGAAGAGAACCAAGAAGCTTAGATTGATAGTTAGAACACGTTGTATCATTTATTGTAATTTTCCATTAAATTGTATTAATGAATATGAAACATATAATAAATGTCATGAGCTTTGATGATAACCCAATTATGCCCCGATCACCTTTTTCCGCTGCGGGTCGGGGTGTGACAGATTGGTATCAGAGCCATGACTATAGGGATATAGGATAGGTTATTAGACCCTTAGAGCCTATACTATAGTCTGCCTAAATTTTAAATTGATTAGGTGGTTACATACAAACTTGTGATATTTATTTGTTTCATATTTGTTTACATTTCAGTCAAACATACATGCTCATATACATATTCATTATACATATATACATATTCATTATATATATATCGATGTTCATGTATTCAATTTATTTTCATACTCTCATTATTCAAAGATTTTGTGCAATTTTCAAATCTCATCAAAGTAAGTTCTGCGACGGGCATGTAGTAACTGGAAGGGTACAAGTACCGGTAGTCGGAACGTCCTGTCTAGGCTGGCATTCGTATAAATCCAATATAACGGACCAGTTTGCCTACCTGGGGACCAACGATGAGAGTACGAAGGACCTATTAGGCCAAAGCATGCCACACCAAACGTCGTTCGAACTAACCTCACTTTGAGATGTCACCGTGTCCATGCCTGGGCACATTCCGAACATCACACGTTGTATACATATTTCTCGATTTTCTCCGGGTTTTTGTGTACGCAACCAGGCAGAAACCGTGCGAACCATATGAAAAACCGGTATTCATGGGGGCCCACATGATTACACAGGTAAAGTATGGCGGCATGAAGGGCCTAACAGCAAGCAAAACCCAAGACATCCTATGGATGTAGTAGATTTATTTTTCTATATTTATTTTATGAACGTTCATTCCCAAACTCGACCCACGATCCCAAAGGCATCCAACTCATACTCTTGACATGTATTCCTTGTAGATGTCTTCTAGCCTCGCTCGTAGGAAAATGAGAGCAGGAAAAGCCCGTGAACGCATGGCTACCCAAATCGCTCAGCAAATGGCGACCGTAATACCAAACATCGTAGTACAAGTTCAACAAGCCCTTACCGCTAATTCCGTTAACCCAACCCAACAAGAAGATCCAAACACTATCAATCCTTCAGTCACTAAATGCACCTACAAACATTTCAAATCCTGCGATCCTCCAAAATACGAAGGTACTGAAGGTGTCACCGCTCTCCTCCATTGGTTCGAAGAAATGGAGAACACTTTTCTAAATTGCGATTGCCCCGATGATCGCAAGGTGCGTTATGCTACCGGTCGTTTACTTGGAACGGCACTCACATGGTGGAATACAGAGAAGACCAAACGTGGTGTTGAAGAAACTATGACCTTGACTTGGGAAGAGTTGAAGGGAATCATGACAAGACGGTTTTGCCCAAGAAGTGAAATCAAGAAATTGGAGGATGAGTTTCACGCTATAAAACAAAAGGAAGGCGACCACACCACATACAACAAGAGATTCCTTGAGTTAAATCAAATGGTTCCCAATTTGTTTACTCCCCTCTATCGTTTGATCGAGCACTACATTCGTGGTCTTCCATCAAAGATTCAAGACTCTGTAATAAGTACCTCGCCTGCAACTTTGGAAGCAGCAATGGAGCTAGCAACCGCGCTCACTGAAAACCGAATCCGAAACAAAGATCTCAAAGAAGAGAAGAAGAAGGATAAAGCATCAACCGAAACCTCAAACCCCACCCGAACCGAATCCTTTACACCATCTACTTCTAAGAGAAAACGTGATGGGCAAATCTTCGCCGTCACCCAACGCAACCAACCCGCTTCACAAGTTGTACCTCCTCAAACTATCCCAAACGCCCAAATAGCACCCAACTCAACTTACCCAAACAAGAAGCCTTACATTGGACCTCACCCTCAATGCAACACCTGTTTCTATCACCATCCATCTACTTTACCCTGTCGGCTATGTGCGAATTGTGGACGCTACGGTCATTTGAGCAACGTTTGCCGCACCGCTCAAAACCAAACCTCAACCCCTACTCAACCCATGATCCAAACATATCAACAACCTCAATACCCCATGTACCCATATGTTCGAGCTTGTTTCAATTGTGGCGACCCTACCCATTTTAGAAACACATGCCCTCGTTTCGTTAACATCATAAACGCCCAAGCTCAAGCAAACCCAGTTAACCAAGCAAACCAAGCAAATCCAGCTCCACCGCCAGCAAGAGGAAGAGTTTATAACATCAACGCCAATCCTGTTGAAGATGTTAACGGACCAAACCAACCACTTAACTAGCCTTCTCTCACCAAGAATCAAGATTCAACTCCAACCACTTAGTTTTTATGTTTTTCTCTATGTTATCTCAATTTTCACGTATCTCAATTGGAATTTTATCCAAGAATTTTTAATGCAAATTACTAGTTCAGTTTGTTTTATACTCATTGATTTAATATTCATATCATCATACTTCACGACATATCTCAGTTTCATCATTTAAAGAAGTTGAGTTGTGTCTCACTTCTACATAGACTAACCTCTCCATCATATTAAACGAGAAAGGTTTTGTCAAACACGGATGCTATCAGAATTAAGACTCAAGCGCTGGTTGTTGTGTTGTTTATGTTGTAGAGTCGCATAGAACTAATCATAACTTGCGGATAAAGTCAATGAGAATTTGACAAGAATATGGTGGATACGCCGCTGGTACTTCCTATATATAAGTATTCTTGTCAAAAGATCGGAGGCATTATCAGGCGGTTATGAGAGGTTCCATGCATAGGTTGTTGTGTGATTAAGTTTATTCATTTTCAATACATGCAATAAGCTCGGCTCCGTTTGATTGAGCCTTGAGCACACAAACAATTTCATATTCAGTACATGCAATAAGCTCGGCTCCGTTTGATTGAGCCTTGAGCACATAGACAATTTCATTTTTCAGTACATTCAATACAATCGGCTCCGTTTGATTGAGCCTTGATCGCACAGATATATTTCATTTTAGTATTTTTTATGTTTGATGTATTGGTTGTAGAGTTATAGGACTAATCATAATTCACTGATAAAACCAATGAAAATTTGACAAGAATATGGTGGATACGCCGCTGGTACTTCCTATATATAAGTATTCTTGCCAAAGGATCAGAGGCGTTATCAGGTGGTTATGAGGAGTTCCATGTAGGATTTAGTATTGCCTTGGTTGAAATTTGTGTTACAATTACATCATCTCACTATTTAAAGAAATTGGATTGTGTTCCATTTCTACATAAACTAACCTCTCCATCATAACAAACGAGAGAGAAACCATCACCATTCAAACATATATGCTATCAGAATATGGATACAATTGATAGTTGTTGTGTTTATTTGTGTAGATTGTAGAATTTCTGCCTTAGGATATAACCCTAAGCATATTCAAACTTTTATGCATGATATCATTTTAGCGAATCATTCCTGCTTAACAATACTTATACAGTAGGCAACAAAAAGCGATTCCTGTATTAGGATACTTAACCTTTACAAGGAACGTTACCGCCTCAAACCAAAAACTTAAACCCTTATTTCTTCTAAAGCATGTAACTGTCAAAACTAAACACCATCATTCTTGTAGTCAATTATATCCCTATTTAAATTTCGGGACGAAATTTCTAAAAAGCAGGGGATACTGTAACATCCGTCAAAAACGGATTTACCAAACCCGCTCCGTTTATCAACCGAACAGTCAGTCAAATTTTTCGTTGCGAATTAAATGCCCAAAATAATTTTAAACGATCCGTAATCAATTATTATGCGAGGATATATATTTAGTTTTTGAAAAACTGATAAAAATAACAAAATAAAAATGTTTTACCCATGCCGGGTTTCGAACTCGGGTCTGTATCCGGTTCAACCAAACAAACTATCACTCAGCCAAACAACCGCTCCGCCACTTTGTTTTTCTGGTAACACAAGGAAACACTTAATTCAAATATCAAGTTTCAAAGTTAAAATCAGTAAATTGCGCCCAAATTAGCAGTCGTCGGAAATCCCGACGACTTCGCCGTTTAATTACGTTTTCGCCCAATTTAACCGATAACTTAACTATTACGATGGTTATAACCGACGTCTGAACCGCGACATCAGCCATAACCGCCGGAGTACGGTTGACTTCGAATTAAGACCGAATTCAGACCCCATTCATCCCAATACTACCCTATAAATACACCCACAACTCGCCAGAAACCTTTCACACTCAAATCGCACCTTTTCTCGGCGAAAAATCACTCGCCGGAAATATCTTATACTTCGCCGGAAAACCGTATCAGTAATCTCTGAGCTTTACTGAACCTCCTAAACCTTTACCGAAGTCATCCACACCCTTTGTAAGCTTTCGGAGGACTCTCTGCTGCAAGATACTATCGCCGGAAAAAGATTTCTGTCGCCGGAGTTCTGCCGGAAAACAGAGTAAAACCAGCCGGTACTTCTCACGCCTAATTCCTTTCCTTTTTACTTTTATCTCGTCTGTAATTGATCATTAAACGCTAAAGGAACATGAATCAACCTTTCGAACCAGTCAGTCGTCACTTCCGGTTAAAAACAGTGAAGAAGACGACATTTCGGTAATGGTTAAGTATAATTAAAATCAAGTTATTTACCGGGTTAGACACACAGTCCAGCGGTGGACTGTGTGCACTTTTAACGCTAAGGTCACGAGTTCGATTCCGGTTTCACACGCGCCGCCTTGATAAAAATTCTTTTTTTCAGCAAACTGAACCGGAGTCGCCTTGAGTATATGTTAAGTATATTGATAACCGAGTTTATAACCAAGTGGGACACACAGTCCAGTGGTAGAGTGTGTGTCCGCTAACCCACAGGTCCCGGGTTCGAGACCTGTGGAGCGCACCGGTTTGTGAATTAATTCGTTTTTAAAATAAAAGGATTTATGTTTAACTCTAATTAATATATATATATAATTAAAATCGGATATATAACGGGTTAGACACGTAGCTCAGTTGGTAGAGCTGCGTGCACGCGTACGGGAGGTCTCGGGTTCGAGCCTCACCCGGCGCACAACAATATGCCTTCGAACCGGTCAACGCTAGTCAAAGTCAACGGTCAAACGTCAACTGTAGCAAAAATAAAACATTTTTTTTTTATTTTTTATTTAATTATTTTAATTAAAAATCAATTATAAATACTTAAAAATAACATTTTTAAGGTTAGAAAATAGCCTCAAACTCACAAAAATACACCCAACAATCCTACTAAAATAGATTAATAAAACCCGTTTACTTACCAAACCATAATGCGATTTATCTAGGTTAATTCCACTCGTGGTTAACACCATTTCGCGTACATTCAACCTCATCAACCGAACGCACCCAATGTGAGTGAATTCTTACAAACTCCCCTTTTTATTCATGTTTTGGGGTGTATCATGTGTCGTTTAAACTAATTCTCTTATGCAAATTTGTGCTATACCATTATATGAACTAAACTAGAATGTAACTATTATTGGTGGTGATGTATTCATATTGTCAATGTTGTATACAAATTATTTAGGCCCATCAGTTCCTCGTGTGAGACGAGAACAACGCGTGCCTTAAAACTCATACATTAGGCCCATCAGTTCGTAAGAACAACGCGTGCCTCAAAACTCATTCATTAGGCCCATCAGTTCCTCGTGGGAGACGAGAACAACGCGTGCCTCAAAACTCATACATTAGGCCCATCAGTTCGTAAGAACAACGCGTGCCTCAAAACTCATTCATTAGGCCCATCAGTTCCTCGTGGGAGACGAGTCGAACAACGCGTGCCTCAAAACAATTATTTGGTGATGTGTGTTACCTATTCGATATTATGTGTTGTGTGAATAAATTTACATCTACATTTACTCATATATGGTATGCACCTTATTTATAATCAATTGGATAAACTTGTTCAAATGTTTTCCACAGGATTCACTCGCCAACATTATGTTGATCCAAAAACCTTTTTACACATGATACAGGTGAACAGGTTGAAGCAAGGAAAACATAGGATATGCCTTAGAAGAGAACCAAGAAGCTTAGATTGATAGTTAGAACACGTTGTATCATTTATTGTAATTTTCCATTAAATTGTATTAATGAATATGAAACATATAATAAATGTCATGAGCTTTGATGATAACCCAATTATGCCCTGATCACCTTTTTCCGCTGCGGGTCGGGGTGTGACAGTTGAGTGGCAGCCTGCCATTGGTCAATTTCTTTTTAAAAAAAAATAACATTTTGTTTATTTTATCTTTTACCCTTCAATATTTCATATTGACATTTACAATCCTTCGACTTTAAAAACTATATAATCACTTTTTTAAGTAAGTTTTTGTGTATTTTTAGCTTCAACCCTTCAACATTTAGTATTGACGTTTACAACCCTTCGCCTTTTTTAAAAACTATATGATTCATTTTTTAAGTAAGTTTTTGTTTATTTTAGCTCTTACCCTTCAACATTTAGTATTGGCACTTACATCCCTTCGGCTTTTTAAAAACTATATAATCACTTTTTACGTGCTTATCTATTTACGTTTCAGTATAAATTAAGTTAATAACTTTTTTTGTCCTTTAGTAAGTTTTTGTTCATTTCAGCTTCGAACCGTTAACATTTGGTATTGGTCATTACAACCCTCACGCTTTCTAAAAACTTTATAATCATTTTTATGTTGTTTATATTTATGTACCTGTCACTATAAACACAAGTTGATTACGTTTCTTTGAATATCGATAGGCTCAAATATAATTTGTTTCTTTGCTTTTTCTTTCGGTTAAGTTGATCTACGTTTTCGCATTAATTTTGTTTCATAACAAGTAGGATCAAATATAATATATTTTCATTAAACTTTATAAATTCAGCTTACTTTACGTTTCAGTCCCCCCGCAACGTGTGGTACCATTTCAAATTAAAAAAGACATAATTTTTTGTACGTGTCGGCATAAGTTTAGGTTGGTCTTCGACGTAAATTTCTTTCGCAAAAAGTTGACCCTTCAAGTTTCTACTGCAAAAATCCGAGTTACTTTACATTTGAACTTGTCGCATCGCCCGGGGAAATTTACTTAACAGCGGCAGGTTGTTGCATGGGAGCGTGCCATTTGTCAATATTTTTTTATAAAGTAAGTTTTTTAGCTATTATCCTTTAACATTTAGTATTGACACTTACAACCCTTCGGCTTTTCAAAACTATATAATCACTTTTTTAAAGTAAGTTTTTATTTATTTTAGCTTTTACCCTTCAAAATTTAATATGAACATTTACAAACCTTCTGCTTTTTAAAAACTATATAATCACTTTTTTTTAGGTAAGTTTTTGTTTACTTTAGCTTCTACCCTTCAACATTTAGTATTGGCACTTACAACCCTTCAGCTTTTTAAAAACTATATAATCAATTTTTACGTGCTTATGTTTATGTAGGTGTCAGTATAAATTAAGTTAATTACCTATTTTTTGTCATGTACTAAATTTTTAGTATTGTCAGTTACAACCCTTCAACTATATAAATACTTTATAATCATTTTTATGTGTTTATATTTATGTACGTATCGATATAAATTTAAGTTGAGTACGGTACTTTGAATATGAGTAGGTTCAGATATAATACGTTTTTTTTTGTTTTATTGTTTTCGTTAATCTATGTTTTCGCATAAATTTTGTTCTAAAACAAGTCGGATTAAATAAAATATGTTTTCACTAGACTTTATAAATTCAGCTTACTTTACGTTTCGGTTCCACCACAACGAGCGTACCATTTTAACTTAAAAAAATAATATTATACTTTTTTTTGTCGGTATAAGTTTAGGTTGGTATTCGACGTGAATTTCCTTCGCAAAAAAGTCGAGCCATGTATAATACATTTATGTCCTTAGTTTTATGTACATTTTCGGTTTATCTATGTTTTGATGTAACTTTTGTTCGACAACCGTTTAAGTTTTTACTGCACAAATCCGAGTTACTTTACATTTGAACCCGCTGCATCGCGCGGTGAAATTTCGATTACTTGTTATTCATACATTTACTAAACGGTACACGAAGTTAACAAACGAGTCATTTATCTAATTAATTGCTATTTTCCTGAGCAAAAACTGGATTTATAAAAGTTTATTAATATTATAGCAACCTAAATTTTAATGTTTACAACTTAGCTTATAGATTTCCAACAATTCCGTATTATAGCAACCTAAATTTTAAGGTCACGCGTAATGGGGTTTTATAGGGGCGTGGAAGGTTTTGATAATGCCCTTACACAATGGACATCATATGGACATGAATAGTGAGAGACATTTTTAGAATAATGTCCAATAACGAGGAAAAACAAAGAAACTAATAAATGAAAGAGCATTAAGAAGCATTAACCATTATATGAAGCATTATGATGATGGTAATGTGGCAAAAAATCTCCTTAAGGAGCATTAACCATTACCACTGGTCTAATGTTTACAACTTAGCTTATAAATTTCCAACAATTTCGTATTATATCACTAATAAGTAATTAAAAATAAATAAAACATAAGTACTTTTGTTTTGAAAAAAATGTCCAGATAGTCTTTGTGGTTTGTCCAAATTTCATCTTTGATTCTCAACTTTAGTCCCCACATTTTGCACACATGTTTCTCGAATAGTCCCTACGTGGATGTCGGTTAATTTTCGGTGTTAAGTGGATATGAAATGACAAATAGCATTACTATTAAGAAATAAAAAAATTAAAATAAAAGGAGTTAATATATATATACAAAGGATTTAAAAATAAAAAGTGTAAGAAGTCACTAAAATGTGACAAGTGTCATAGAAAGAATCAAGTGAAAAGAGTAATTTTGGCCACAAGAGGAAAAGAATATGCACATACAAGTCACATGCTATCCCCTCGGCCCCATTTTTTTTAAACACCCATAACTTTTTATACATCATTTGTTTTTAAAAAAATCATACCATGAAATCGAGCGTCTTTTTATCTTTAATATGAGTGCCATATTGTTATTTGTTTCAATTTTTTTGAAAACCAGTTGCGTATTACACAATGGACATGACGTAAAACACAATGGAAAGTAGATCAAAAAACACAATCAATGACAATAGATAAAGACACAATGGACAACAGACTAAAACACAATGGCCATAACATATAACACAGTGGCCATACTGTATAACACAATAAGTATCAAACTAAATAATTAATGACAAATGATGACAATAGATAAAAGACACAATTGATGACAACAAATAAAAGACACAATAGAGAGCATATTAAAACACAATGGCCAATAAACTAAAAACACAATACGCAACAAACTAAAACACAATGAACAAGAGATTAAAACACAATGGATAACAAATTAAACACAATGAACATAACCAATAACACAATGTATAGAAAATCCAGATATAACACCATATGCATTGTGTCATATATTATGTTATAGGTTCTTATAAAAACGCAATAGGTAGGACCCAAATTAACATTGTGTTAACGTTTTGATAATAACACAATGTACAGAAACCCTAGTAAAACATAATGACCAAAACCTAGTTAAAAGACACAATGACCTTAACCTTTAACAAAATGCAAAAAAAAACACAGTAAAATGAAATTTTTTATTTTATTTTTATATAACAGTATGATACTCATACTAAAGATAAAAAAACGTTCATTATTATGGTGAATTTTTTTATTTTAAAAAGTCGTATGGAAAAGTTATGGATGTTTTAAATTGATGGGGAAATTGACATGTGCCTTGCATGTGGAATGTACGATTCCCTTTATGTCCTTCCATTATCTTCTTTTCCCTACAACTAATCACAACCCTCTAACTATAAGATCAATGAACTAGAATCCTTCTTACCCTTCTTATTCATATCATCCTTCGTATTTGATCCTAATCCAATATACATAATTCATATGGGGCCCATGTTTTTTATTTTAAAACCTAAAACATCCATGCACCCTCTTCTCCATAACTACACCTCCACCCCCTCAACCACCGCCTCCACCCTCCACCTCCACAGAGCGTATGTTAGAGGAGCGTACATCCAAATCGCCATGAAATCGCCGCTCATTCCACGATGGTGGTGATTCAGAGAGCTTCAATTCGTGTAATCCGATCAAATCCCATCGTGGGTGATGAAGAAACCAGTTGTTGTGAATCATATGTATACAGAGTCTTTAGATTCTTCGTTTTCCAATAAGGAAATCCATAACCCTATTGGGTTTTCGATATTGAATCTGAATCCTTTGTTCTTGCTCACCGGCTTCAAGAATCGAAACCGTTTAAGAGTCTGAACAAGATGGGTTAGTTGAAACATGTTAATGTTGTAGAAGATGTTGAGAAGACTGATGAGGAGATTGAGAATGAGATCAGTCGGTTGTATGTGAAATTAGAATCGATTATAAGCGAAAGAGCATGAAAGAATGTGAAGTGTGCTGAAAATCAGGGAAAATCAGGGGGTGTGAAGGTTTTGAATGTTGGAAAGAAAAAAAATTGGAGTCAAAAAGATCCTAAACAAGTTTAAAAGAAGGGGGTTTAGTTTGGGGCCGAATGAGATCATGCCTATTGCGACGAATTCGAAGTTGAAACAATCGGGTATGAGTCCGGTTCAATCAATACATAACTTGTTTTTGGAAGTTGGATGATATTGAAGAATAAAAATGTGGGTTTTCAAAAGGGGAAAACTCTAATCTCAGACAAGCGTTACTGCGGCTAGATCAAAAGGGGGTGAAAAAGGATGATTTAAATTTATAAATGGTTTATTGTTTTAATTATTTTTATTGATAGTAAGGGTAATTTTATCATTTCACATTACTTAACTGAAAAAACTAACCCTCATCCATGTTAGGGACTATCTGAGAAACGAGTATGGAAAAGATGAGGAATATAGGTGTAATTTTAAAAAGTTAGGGACTAAAGATAAAATTTCTCCAAACGATTGGGACTATCGGAGCATATTTCTCTTTTGTTTTTTTATTCTTATTTTTTTTATATATAATCAAACATGAGGTTAATTGAAAATCTTGAATTCCAGAAAAAGTTCGCTGACTTTGTTTACCTACTACTTTAGATTCTTGAAGTTATTTTGACTTTGTAACTTTAGGTGCCCCATTGCACTTTTGTTTGCTCAATACTCTTTACTTATCCAAATCATTTTTTAATACTCATAACATAAACACAAAGTATAGTTAATGAACAAACAAAATGACTTAAGTTCCTATGAGTTATACAACTTCATATTTTAAATTTATACTACAAGTTCTTTTATCTTTCTCTATACATTACATGACCTCATCTATTAAAACACTTATAAATGAAAAAAATAACTTGTCATACGACAGAAAAGTATATACGATAAATCTGAATGCGGCCTTATCACCCCAACTTCAAGCCTCGTAAAAGAATCACAAATAATCCATAAAAAAACATTTTAAGTTTTTTGTGTTATGTACTCTATTCACTTCATCATCTTTTCGAGTCACCACACAAAAAGTTCTAGCATTTAACAAAATATGTATGTGCTTGCGGCTCGTGTTCTATTTAATTTGTGTTCTATTGAACCAGAGTTTTTAGTATGCGCTCGAGCTATCGAACTATAGTAAGAGTTACAAGTTATGTTTGATATGTTCATGATGACCCAATACATGATGTCAATATTTTTATACTGGTGGCTTATATCATGCGGTCAACTAATAGGATGTGAAAAGAGTGTTTATGACTTCATATTATAATTTTACAGATATGTTTTTACCAAAAGTTCTTTTATCTTTCACAATAAATCACATTACTTCATCTATTAAAACACTTTATAAATAGAAAAAAATAACCTGTCAAAAGTAAAAACGAGTTTATGATAAATCCAAATACAACCTTATGAATCTAACTTCTTTCCCTGTAAAAGAATCGTGAATAATCCATAAAAAACATTTTAAGTTTTTTTGTTTTATGTGTATTCATTTCATCGCCTTTACGAGTTACCACATAGAGAATTCTAGCATTTAACAAAATATGTATGTGCTTTTGACTCGTGTTCCGTGTTTCATGTAATTCATGTTCTAGTGAACCAAAGCTAATGGTACACATTCGAGCTACCGAGAATTAGAGTGAGAGTTACGAGTTATATGTGATATGGTCATGATGACCCAACACATGATGCTATATTTCTATATTGGTAGTTTATATCGTGTGGTCAACTAATAGAATGTGAAAAGAGTACTATTTATGACTTTATATTATAAATTAATAGATTGTATTTTTACAAGAAATTCTTTTATCTTTATCTATTAATTACATTACCTCGTCTATTAAAATACTTGTAAATGAAAAAAAAATAAAAAACGGGTCATATAAGAGAAAAGTAAATACGAGTTTTTGATAATCCAACTATGTCCTTATGTTTTTTTATTCTTCAATATCATCCAACTTTCAAATATGGGTTTTCATTCCCTGTAAAAGAATCACAAATAACCCACAAAAAACATTTTATGTTTTTTAGTGTGTTATGTGATTCACTTCATAGCCTTTACGAAAACCATACATGGACTTCTAGCATTTTATGTATGTTCTTACGACTCATGTTCTATTTAATTTGTGTTCTAGTGAACCAGAGTTTTTGACACACATTCAAGCTATCCAGAACTAAAGTGAGAGTTACAAGTTATGTTTGATTTGTTCATGATGACCCAAGATATGATGTTAATAATTTTATTTTGGTAGTTATGTGTGGTCAACTAATAGGATGTGAAAAGAGGGTTTATGACTTGATATTATAAATTTATAGATTATATTTTTAAAAGAAGTTATTTATCTTTCCCTATAAATTACATTACTTCATTTATTAAAATACTTTATAAATAACAATAATATAATTTGTCAAACAACGGAAAAGTAAATACGAGTTTACGATAAATTCAATACAACATTATCACTTCAACTTCCTTCCCCGCAAAGAATCGTGAATAGTCCATAAAAACATTTGAAGTTTTTTTGTTTTATGCGTATTCACTTAATCATCTTTACGAGTCACCACACAGAGAGTTCTAGCATTTAACAAAATATGTATGTGCTTGCGACTCGTGTTCTGTGTTCCATGTAATTTGTGTTCTAGTGAACCGGAGTTTTGGTACACATTCGAGCTACCCAGAACTAGAGTGAAAGTTACAGGTTATTTTTTATGTATTCATGATGACCCAACACATGATGTTAAAATTTTTTATAATGGTAGTTTATATTGTGTGGTCAACTAATAGGATGTGAAAAGTTTGTTTATGACTTTTCTATATACTGGTTGGATTCTCTGCACTCGATGCGAACTTTCGTCGATATCGATTCGTTACAACATTGGTTCAATCTGTTACAATAATGATACCGACACTCGATATAGTAATGGAAAGAGATGTATCCATGTGAATGTTGACATGTGTTTTATATTGATCGAAAAGCTATAAAAATGATTACATGTGCCGGCATTAGTACCAATATTGTTTGGCCGGTATCAATTTGATTGGTTATGATACCATTATGGTACCGATGCCGTACCAATTTGTTTCGCACAACGAGAGGCCAATTATAAACGAAGATGATACCGGTAGTGATGTTGTTTAATTGGTATCTATTCAGTTTTTACAACAAAGAACAAAAAAATTCAACTATATTTGACCCGTACGAATAAAACTTTTACGGAATCGTAAATAAAAATAAGTACATCATAACATATATTCGAAATTTATAGTTATATAAAAACGAATAAGAAAAAAGCGTCACTTTAGTGACAATATATATATATATATACATCTTTGAGTTGAGAAAACTCAAGAAACTCAATGAATGGACCACAAGTTCCCACGTGTTACATCACTTTTTCAGATTCTGACATGTAACATTTTTGTCAGGAGAGAAAAAGTTGATATGTTTCTCTTTCGCCCGTTTACGTAGATGTAACATCACATGTTACTTTTTTTTGGTTTTAACAGCAAAGTTGCAGGTTTTACGAAATGTAATATTTTTGAACTTAAATATTTACGAGTTTTCAATGTGTAACGCATGTAAAAAAACATGTTACATGTTTTATAGAAAAATTTCAATGTAACAGACAAAACCTGTTACACTTTTTGTGTCAGACAGAAAAGTGAAAAAGCAAAACTTGTTACGTGTCAGTCTGTTACATGGTCAGAAAAGTTACTTTATGTAAATTGAATCTTAACCATAGATTTTTCTTATCAATGGTGGAGATTGAGTTTTCAAAGTTTTCTCAACTCAATAAAGTTTTCTTATTATCATTTTCCTATATATATATATATATATATAATATAGAGAGAGAGAGAGAGAGAGAGCTCGGTTCAAAAGAACAACCACGAGTTGTGAGAACCATGTGAACTCCTACTTCCCGCGCGAGTTGGGCCAATTTTTTTAAACAAACGTAGATGGAAATATTATCAACACATCTATAAGAAAAGCAAAAAAAATGTCGAGTCGGTAGTTTTGCCTGATGTAAGTCTTTTTTATGCGCTGGTGTAAATTTGTCACGAAGATAAATAATTTTTTTACACCTCATGTAAATGTGTGTTTGAGGCATTTAAAAAAATTGCTGAAACAAGTGATTTTTTTTGTGATTTTTGAGAAATTTTTTTAGAAAAACCTTTTAGATGACCTAGTTCTCACGGTTCTCACAACTCGTGGTGGTTCTCATTTTAACACATCCCTATATATGTATGTATAAACTAAGTCACAATCAAACTTTAATGACATGTATGCTTATGCTTCGATCACTTGTACTTACTAGTCACAACTCAATTTTAAGCAAAAATTTATGTTAGACGTAGATAAAAATAAGCATGTTATAACGATATACTCAGAATTTTATAAAACATCACATCTTAAAGATTATAAAAGAAAAACGAAATATGTTTATCAACCTAATGTGACGGGAGGCTTTATTAAATACCGTGTAGCCTTATTTAACACTACTACATAAACGGGTATTTAAGACAGAAAATGTTCCTTGCATAATTGCCATGAAAAAAAATCCGTGGCATTATTGGAAACTAAATATTTAGAAAAAAATTTTAAAGATAATCTAATTAAAATATAAAACATAAAAATAAATATTTGAAAATAGTGAAAAGAAGTTAATAAAACTAAAAGCAAAATCTGTAGCTACATTGAATAAATATCTTACAAAATAATGATAAATAATTATTTATCCGTCACAAATCTAAAAAAGTATTACAAAAAGCAGGGTTAGGTTCCTGTACAAATAAATGTTAACATACAAATTAAACTTAATATGAGAAGTGAAGGAAGAATTAAAAAAATTATCTTGTCAAACATGTATTATAGTTCTAGAATCTTAAAAAAAATCGTGTTTACTAGAGTAAATACAAGATTTTTTTTACATTTTGTAATTAAACATCATAATTAAGTAGATAGAAGAAATTAAAAAAAAGAAAAAAAAGCTGATTCATATCTTATGTTAAGCCCATTTTATATCTTAAAATGTATTTGTATTTGATTTTTACATATAAAAGTTATCAAAATAATTTAAAACCTATAAATTAGAAACATAGTTTTGCATATAGGAATTGTACATAGTGCTTTGGGAGTTCTTCAAAAATAATTTATTTTTTTCACTTTAAGTCCTAAAGTATTTGATAAAATACTTTTAACCCAAACTATTTTTCTTTACTTTTAATCCAAAACTTTTCCCCTTTTGTAATTTAACCTCATAACCTTTTTACTTTCAGCTTTGGTCACCTATACTTTTCATCATTCGCAAATTTTTCGTTTTACGCTTCGTTCTAAATTTTGGGAGTTAACACAATGCAACATGCGTGTGTGGTTCAACGTTGCTACTTTTCGTTTTACGTTTCCTTCTAAATTCTACGAGTTAACACGACCCTTCAATGTTTTTATGTCGTCTATTTTTTTTCCCGTTTGACAGTTTCGTCATAACGTTCGAGTCCTAGATCAACTTAGTTATTATTTTATATGCTTTACGTTTCGGTCTATTTTTTTGCATTGCCACGTCGTAAATTCAGTGTTGGTGGTCGCTCGCAGTGGCGTGACATTAATGCTATTTGATAAGGTTTTACGCCTCTGCCGTAACGCAAGGGTGCTTAACACTAGTTTAATAAAATACATAGCAACAATTCATGGTTGAATTTCCCTAAAAACCTGTAACTAAAATATTGACTTCTTTTTTATCCTGATATATATTAGAAAATGTGATTCCATTGAAAAGTATCATCAACAAAAACGAAAAGTGGATACGACAAATATTTGTTTTTTTAGTGCAACCCAGGTGTTGTGCGTTAGCGTTGATGGCTTGTCAGATCATTTGAAATCGTAGCCTATGAATTTTAAAGAAACAGCATTTTCCATGTGTTTGATTAATATACTGTCTTTGAAAATACAAGAAATCATATTTCGAAAAAGGGGGAAAGAAATATAGTTGAACTTGAAAGTAGCACTCATTGTTTATTTGTTCTTAAACTGAAATTAATATTTGTTCATTTAGTCACATAAATAAATAGATATTTCGTCAATTATATACCAAAGTAACAAATTACAAACAAGTGGCAGGTAAACGGGCAACAAGCTGCGCCGCAACCCCCTTTTGAATTGCAAAACCAATCCTACTAAAGACGAAACGACCCTTAAAGGTTGAAAGATTACTATTCACAACCTGTTGGACCCTGTTTAGAAATTCCACAGCCTCTGGGGCTAGGGACCCAAATGTATCAAAAGTGAATGGGATAAACACGTGTTGATTCTCTAAACAAGCTTCTCGTGTTTAGCGACCTTGCCTGATTCCGCCTTTAACGCAGCCTGGCTAGCAACAAACCCATTATCCCTGAGTCCAACAAGAGGGAACACTCCTGTAAGGTCCACACAAGAGTGTTTTCCCCTAGCCCACCCAAACACAAGAATATCAGCTGGCTGAAGAGTAGACTTCCCGTCGAGCGGATCCGTCAGAAAGTTCACCGGAGCCTCCTTTTTCCCCGAAATCCCTGCACGCTTTAGAACATCATAGAGAATATCCCTTACCAAATCATGTCGGTATTTAAAACCAGGTAACTCCTTACAATGGACCGCATGTTCGCCGAAAGTATCTAAACAAGCCTTGCGACAAACTGGGCAGGGCTCATCAACCGGAAACAGAGGGATCATTAGCCGGTACTTAAGAATTGTCCGTATTCCACTGCTGACATGTGTCGGCCTAGTCCTTCAATGGGGATAACTGTCAGAAAATCCTGAGAATGAGGTGCCCGGAGACAATCAAACACAGCTTTCTGACGAGGGGATAGACTAAGCTTCTCTCCCAAACACTGGACAGTTCTACTAAATAGGGCACTCGCTGTAACACCCCGACCCGCAGCGGAAAAGGTGATCGGGGCATGATTGGGTTATCATCAAAGCTCATGACATTTATTAAGCGTTTCATATTCATTAATACAAATTAAATGGAATTTTACAATAAATGTTACAACATGATCTAACTAACAATCTAAACTTCTTTGTTCTCTTCTAAGGCATATCTTATGTTTTCCTTGCTTCAACCTGTTCACCTGTATCATGTGTAAAAGGGTTTTTGGATCAACATAATGTTGGCGAGTGAATCCTATGGAAAAACATTTGAACAAATTTATTTAAATTGATTATGAAATATGTGCACAACCAAACATGAGTAAAAATAGATGTAACTTAATCAACAATCATAAGATATTGAATGAAACACTCATGAATAATAATGGAACAATTAGAGGCACGCGATGCTCAACTCGTCTCTCACGAGGAACTGAGGGGCCTGATGATTGAATTGCATAAACATGATAATATGAATGACACAACTACAAACAATATAAACTCAAGGATACACACATGAACAATAATGAATTTGATTTGAAGCACGCGATGTTCTACTCGTCTCCCACGAGGAACTGATGGGCTTAATGTATGAGTTTCATATAATTTGACAAAAGGAAATAAATAAGTCACAACAATAAAAACAATCTAAGTTTAGGTCATGATGTGGTATGGCACAAGTTTAAATAAATAAATTAATTATTTTCATGACACATGACACACCCCAAAACGTGTAATTTAAAAGGGGGAGTTGTAAGATTCACTCACAGTGGGTGCGTTCGGTTGATGATGTTGAATGCACGCGAAGTGGTTTTAACCACGAGTGAGTTTAACCTAGAATAATCGCATTATGGTTTGGTAAGTAAACGGATTTTATTAATCTATTTTAGTAGGATTGTTGGGTGTATTTTTGTGAGTTTGAGGCTATTTTCTAACCTTAAAAATGTTATTTTTAAGTATTTTTCATAGATTTTTAATTAAAATAATTAAATAAAAATAATAAAAAAAATTGATTTTTTTTCTGACCGTTGACCAGCCCTTGACCGTTGACCTGACCGTTGACCGGTTCGAATGCGGAACACAAGTGCGCTGAGTGAGGCTCGAACCCGAGACCTCCCGTACGCGTGCACGCAGCTTACCAACTGAGCTACGTGTCTAACCCGTTATATCTGATTTTAATTATATATATATATTAATTAGTTTAAACCGAAAATCATTTTATTTTAAAAACAGTTTTAAGCGAACCGGACGTGCACTCCACAGGTCTCGAACCCGGGACCTGTGGTTTAATCTAACACACAGTCCACCGCTGGACTGTGTGTTAAACATGTTATATAATTCGATTTTTATTATACTTAAATACAATTTAGTTATTTCCTTTTCTGCCTTATTAAAAAGAATAGATAATTGTTCGAGTCGGTGCAGTAGACCGGACTCGAACTCGTGACCTGTGATATAAACAAACACACAGTCCACCGCTGGACTGTGTGTCTAACTTGGTTATTATTCCGGTTATTAATATACTTAACATATACCAGTATCGACTCCGGTTCAGTTAAACAAAAATTTGATTTTTATTTAGGCAGCGTGTGTGAAACCGGATTCGAACTCGTGACCTTTGCGTTATATGTGCACAAGTCCACCGCTGGACTGTGTGTCTAACCCGATTAATAAGTTGATTTTAATTATATTATAATATAACGAATACATCGTCTTCTTCATCAACGGTTTAACCAGAGAAAGACGACTGACTGGTTCAAGGTTTTTATCGGTTTATTAGTGTGTTTCAGATCATTACGGTGAGATAAATGTGAAAAGAAAAAGAAATTGGGCGGAGAGGTATACCGACTGGACCCTCTGTTTTCCGGCAGAACTCCGGCGGCAGCAATCAACTCCGGCGTCAGGTGTCTTGCAGCAGCAAGTCTCCGGAAAGCTTGGAAAGAGTATGGGTATCTCCGGTATAAGCTTCAGAGGCTCAGTAAGGCTCGGCAATGGGGAAACCGGTTTTCCGGCGATGAGCAGGGAAATTCCGGCGAGTGGAATTACGCCGAGAAAAGGTGTGTTTTTGAGCGAAAAGGTTTGCAGTGGGTTGTGGGTGAATTTATAGAACAAATCGTCAATGAACCTGGTCTGATTTCCGACTGTATTTATCGATTTAAATTTTCCGGCAGTTATGGTTTGGTCGCGGACTTCAAACATCGGTTATAACCGATGTCTTAATACTAGTTTACGTTATAACTGAAAGTGGTGTTAAAAGTTCGCGAGATTACCGGGATTCCGACGACTGAACTATTGGGCGCCGTTTTGAATTCGTAACGTCATTATATCAATTAAATGATTCCAATATATAACAAACAAAATCCGTGGCGCAGTGGTTTGTGTGTGTGAGTTAAGTCTGTTTCCGGATCGGTACAGACCCGGGTTCGAAACCCGGCAGAATACTTTTGTTTTTATTTTGCGATTTTCAACAGTTTTTCAAAAACTAAATATATATTCCCGTATAATAATTGATTACGTATCGTTTAAAAATATTTTGGGCATTTAATTCGCAACGAAATTTTTGACTGACTGTTCGGTTGATAAACGGAGCGGGTTTGGTAAATCCGTTTTTGACGGATGTTACAGTATCCCCTGCTTTTTAGAAATTTCGTCCCGAAATTTTAAATAATGATATATTTTGACTAAAAGGATGATGATGTTTAGTTTGACAGTTGTATGCTTAGAAAAATAAGGGTTTAAGTTTTTGTTCGAGGCGTAACGTTCCTTGTAAGGGTTAAGTGCCCTATTCAGGAATCGCTTTTTGTTGCCTACTGTATAAGTATTGATAAGCAGAAATGATTTGCTAAAAATGATATCATGCATAAGAGTTTAGATACGTTTGGGAAAGTATGGTTATATCCTAAGGCAAAACTTAACACTACAACCTTTATGGAACATAAATAAAAACACAACAGCTGATATTTGAACATAAGTAAACACAACAGCTAATATTCGAACATGAATAAACACATCAGCAAATATTTGAACATGAATAAACACAACAGCAAATATTTGAATCCACATTCTGATAGCATATATGTTTGAATGATGGAAGTTCCTCTCTCTTTTGTTATGATGGAGAGGTTAGTTTATGTAGAAATGGATCACAATCCAATCTCTTTAAATAACATGATGATATAAATGTAACACAAATTCCAACCAAGGCAATACTAAATCCTACATGGAACTTCTCATAACCGCCTGATAATGCCTCTGATCCTTTGGCAAGAATACTTATATATAGGAAGTACCAGCGGCGTATCCACCATATTCTTGCCAAATTTTCATTAATTTTATCCACAAGTTATGATTGGTTACCAAGAAACTAATAAATCCTACATAGAACTTCTCATAACCGTCCGATAATGCCTCTGATCTTTGACAAGAATACTTATATATAGGAAGTACCAGCGGCGTATCCACCATATTCTTGTCAAATTTTCATTGGTTTTATCAGTGAATTATGATTAGTCCTATAACTCTACAACAAACATAAAATACTGAAATGAAATATATCTGTGCGATCAAGGCTCAATCGAACGGAGCCTATCGTATTGCATGTACTGGAAATGAAATGGATGTGCGCTCAAGGCTCAATCAAACGGTTGCCGAACGTATTGAATGTACTGAAATTGAAATTGTGTGCTCAAGGCTCAATCAAACGGAGCCGAGCGTATTGCATGTACTGAAAATGAATAACTTAACCACACAAACAGCCTATGCATGGAACCTCTCATAACCTCCTGATAATGCCTCCGATCATTTGACAAGAATACTTATATATAGGAAGTACCAGCGGCGTATCCACCATATTCTTGTCAAATTTTCATTGACTTTATCCGCAAGTTATGGTTAGTTCGATGCGACTCTACTACAACACCACAACCACAAGATACTGATAATGAAATTGTATGTGCGCTCAAGGCTCAATCAAACGGAGCCGAACGTATTGCATGAACTGGAAATGTAAATTGAAATGTGCGCTCAAGGCTCAATCAAACGGAGCCGAACGTATTGCATGTATTGAAATGTAAAATGAAATAACCGATCAAGGCTCAAACAAACGGAGCCGATCGTGCGGGCACGCCCTGATCAACCGCATAATAAAATGGGGATCAAACTCAACCTCGATGGATGGGGAGCTGCGGCCTCGGCAAAAAGCATATACTGAAAACAATATATAATATATAATATACCATAATTACTCTAACAGTCTACACATGTGATAAAGAAAAACATAAAACTAAACGATAGAAGTTGATTCTGGATCTTCAGCGAAGAGGACTAGTTGAGTATCTTCGTTTGGGCCGTTATTATCTTCGACAGGATTGGCGTTGATATTGAAGACTCTTCCTCTTGCTGGTGGCATAGTGGTTGGGTTTTCTTGGTTTACTTGGTTAACTGGGTTTGATTGGGCTTGAGTGTTGATAACGTTAACCAATTGAGGGCATGTGTTTCTAAAGTGGGTAGGATCGCCACAATTGAAACAAGCTCGAGCATATGGGAACATGGGGTATTGGGGTTGGTGATAAGTTTGGGCCATGTTTTGAGTAGGGGAAAAGGTTTGGTTTTGAAAGGTGCGACAAACATTGCTCAAATGACCATAGCGTCCACAAGTTGCACATAGACGGCAAGGTAGGGTATGGGAATGGTGATAAAAACAGTTGTTGCATCGAGGGTGAGGTCCAAGATATGGTTTCTTATCTGGGTAAGCTGAGTTGGGTGCCACTTGGGTGATTGGGATAGCTCGGATGGGTATGGCGTGTAAAACTGGTGGATTTCGTTGGGTAGCAGCGAAAAGTCGCCCGACTCTTCTTCTCTTAGGATTGGGTTGAGAAGGGGATTCAGTTTGAGTGGAGTCGGAGGTTTCAGTCGATTCTTTATCCTTCTTCTTCTCCTCCTTGAAGTCCTTGTTTCGAATTCGGTTCTCGGTGAGCTCTGTTGCTAGCTCCGTTGCTGCTTCCAAAGTTGCAGGCTTGGCACTTATTACAGGGTCTTGAATCTTTGACGGAAGACCACGAATGTAGTGCTCGATCAAACGGTAGAGGGGAGTGAACATGTTGGGAACCATTTGATGTAACTCAAGGAATCTTTTGTTGTAGGTGATGTGGTCTCCTTCCACTTGCTTCAATGAGTAAAATTCATCTTCTAACTTCTTGATTTCGCTCCTCGGGCAAAATCGTCTGGTCATGATTTCCTTCAATTCGTTCCAATTTAAGGACATAGCATCTTCCACACCTCGTTTGGCCTTCTCTGTATTCCACCAAGTAAGTGCTATCCCATATAGTCGACCGGTAGCATAACTCACTTTGCGATCATCAGGGCAATCGCAATTTAGAAAAGTATTCTCCATTTCTTCAAACCAATGGAGGAGAGCGGTGACGCCTTCAGTCCCTTTGTATTTCGGAGGGTCGCATGATTTGAAATGCTTGTAGGTGCATTTAGTGGTATTTGGGGAGAGTTGAAAATGTTTTGGTTTGCTTGATTGACAGGATTATCGGTGAGTGCTTGTTGAACTTGGATTACAATGTTGGGTATTACGGCAGCCATTTGTTGAGCGATTAAGGCAGCCATGCGCTCGCGTGCTTTTCTTGCTCTCGACTTCCTACGGGCGAGGTTAGAAGACATCTACAATGAATACATGACAAGAGTATGAGTTGGATGCTTTTGGGATCATGGGTCGCATTAGGAATGAACATTCATAAAATAATTATAAAAAAATACTACATCCATAGGATGTCTTGGGCTTTGCTCGCTGTTAGGCCCTACATGCCGCCATACTTTACCTGTGTAATCATGTGGGCCCCCATGAATACCGGTTTTTCATATGGTTCGCACGGGTTTGCCAGGTTGCGTACACAAAACCCGGAGAAAATCGAGAAATATGTATACAACGTGTGATATTCGGAATGTGTCCAGGTGTAGACACGGTGACACCTCAAAGTAGGTTAGTTCGAACGACGTTTGGTGTGGCATGCTTTGGCCTAATAGGTCCTTCGTACTCTCATCGTTGGTCCCCAGGTAGGCAAACTGGTCCGTTATATTGGATTTATACGAATGCCAGCATAGACAGGACGTTCCGACTACCGGTACTTGTACCCTTCCAGTTACTACATGCCCGTCGCAGAACTTACTTTGATGAGATTTGAAAATTGCACAAAATCTTTGGATAATGAGAGTATGAAAATAAATTGAACACATGAACATCGATATATGTATAATGAATATGTATTTATGTATAATGAATATGTATATAAGCATGTATGTTTGACTGTAAATGTAAACAAATATGAAACAAATAAATATCACAAGTTTGTATGTAACCACCTAATCAATTAAAATTTAGGCAGACTATAGTATAGGCTCTAAGGGTCTAATAACCTATCCTATATCCCTATAGTCATGGCTCTGATACCAATCTGTAACACCCCGACCCGCAGCGGAAAAGGTGATCGGGGCATGATTGGGTTATCATCAAAGCTCATGACATTTATTAAGCGTTTCATATTCATTAATACAAATTAAATGGAATTTTACAATAAATGTTACAACATGATCTAACTAACAATCTAAACTTCTTTGTTCTCTTCTAAGGCATATCTTATGTTTTCCTTGCTTCAACCTGTTCACCTGTATCATGTGTAAAAGGGTTTTTGGATCAACATAATGTTGGCGAGTGAATCCTATGGAAAACATTTGAACAAATTTATTTAAATTGATTATGAAATATGTGCACAACCAAACATGAGTAAAAATAGATGTAACTTAATCAACAATCATAAGATATTGAATGAAACACTCATGAATAATAATGGAACAATTAGAGGCACGCGATGCTCAACTCGTCTCTCACGAGGAACTGAGGGGCCTGATGATTGAATTGCATAAACATGATAATATGAATGACACAACTACAAACAATATAAACTCAAGGATACACACATGAACAATAATGAATTTGATTTGAAGCACGCGATGTTCTACTCGTCTCCCACGAGGAACTGATGGGCTTAATGTATGAGTTTCATATAATTTGACAAAAGGAAATAAATAAGTCACAACAATAAAAACAATCTAAGTTTAGGTCATGATGTGGTATGGCACAAGTTTAAATAAATAAATTAATTATTTTCATGACACATGACACACCCCAAAACGTGTAATTTAAAAGGGGGAGTTGTAAGATTCACTCACAGTGGGTGCGTTCGGTTGATGATGTTGAATGCACGCGAAGTGGTTTTAACCACGAGTGAGTTTAACCTAGAATAATCGCATTATGGTTTGGTAAGTAAACGGATTTTATTAATCTATTTTAGTAGGATTGTTGGGTGTATTTTTGTGAGTTTGAGGCTATTTTCTAACCTTAAAAATGTTATTTTTAAGTATTTTTCATAGATTTTTAATTAAAATAATTAAATAAAAATAATAAAAAAAATTGATTTTTTTCTGACCGTTGACCAGCCCGTTGACCGTTGACCTGACCGTTGACCGGTTCGAATGCGGAACACAAGTGCGCTGAGTGAGGCTCGAACCCGAGACCTCCCGTACGCGTGCACGCAGCTCTACCAACTGAGCTACGTGTCTAACCCGTTATATCTGATTTTAATTATATATATATATTAATTAGTTTAAACCGAAAATCATTTTATTTTAAAAACAGTTTTAAGCGAACCGGACGTGCACTCCACAGGTCTCGAACCCGGGACCTGTGGTTTAATCTAACACACAGTCCACCGCTGGACTGTGTGTTAAACATGTTATATAATTCGATTTTTATTATACTTAAATACAATTTAGTTATTTCCTTTTCTGCCTTATTAAAAAGAATAGATAATTGTTCGAGTCGGTGCAGTAGACCGGACTCGAACTCGTGACCTGTGATATAAACAAACACACAGTCCACCGCTGGACTGTGTGTCTAACTTGGTTATTATTCCGGTTATTAATATACTTAACATATACCAGTATCGACTCCGGTTCAGTTAAACAAAAATTTGATTTTTATTTAGGCAGCGTGTGTGAAACCGGATTCGAACTCGTGACCTTTGCGTTATATGTGCACACAGTCCACCGCTGGACTGTGTGTCTAACCCGATTAATAAGTTGATTTTAATTATACTTATAATATAACGAATACATCGTCTTCTTCATCAAGGTTTAACCAGAGAAAGACGACTGACTGGTTCAAGGTTTTTATCGGTTTATTAGTGTGTTTCAGATCATTACGGTGAGATAAATGTGAAAAGAAAAAGAAATTGGGCGGAGAGGTATACCGACTGGACCCTCTGTTTTCCGGCAGAACTCCGGCGACAGCAATCAACTCCGGCGTCAGGTGTCTTGCAGCAGCAAGTCTCCGGAAAGCTTGGAAAGAGTATGGGTATCTCCGGTATAAGCTTCAGAGGCTCAGTAAGGCTCGGCAATGGGGAAACCGGTTTTCCGGCGATGAGCAGGGAAATTCCGGCGAGTGGAATTACGCCGAGAAAAGGTGTGTTTTTGAGCGAAAAGGTTTGCAGTGGGTTGTGGGTGAATTTATAGAACAAATCGTCAATGAACCTGGTCTGATTTCCGACTGTATTTATCGATTTAAATTTTCCGGCAGTTATGGTTTGGTCGCGGACTTCAAACATCGGTTATAACCGATGTCTTAATACTAGTTTACGTTATAACTGAAAGTGGTGTTAAAAGTTCGCGAGATTACCGGGATTCCGACGACTGAACTATTGGGCGCCGGTTTTGAATTCGTAACGTCATTATATCAATTAAATGATTCCAATATATAACAAACAAAATCCGTGGCGCAGTGGTTTGTGTGTGTGAGTTAAGTCTGTTTCCGGATCGGTACAGACCCGGGTTCGAAACCCGGCAGAATACTTTTGTTTTTATTTTGCGATTTTCAACAGTTTTTCAAAAACTAAATATATATTCCCGTATAATAATTGATTACGTATCGTTTAAAAATATTTTGGGCATTTAATTCGCAACGAAATTTTTGACTGACTGTTCGGTTGATAAACGGAGCGGGTTTGGTAAATCCGTTTTTGACGGATGTTACAGTATCCCCTGCTTTTTAGAAATTTCGTCCCGAAATTTTAAATAATGATATATTTTGACTAAAAGGATGATGATGTTTAGTTTGACAGTTGTATGCTTAGAAAAATAAGGGTTTAAGTTTTTGTTCGAGGCGGTAACGTTCCTTGTAAGGGTTAAGTGCCCTATTCAGGAATCGCTTTTTGTTGCCTACTGTATAAGTATCGATAAGCAGAAATGATTTGCTAAAAATGATATCATGCATAAGAGTTTAGATACGTTTGGGAAAGTATGGTTATATCCTAAGGCAAAACTTAACACTACAACCTTTATGGAACATAAATAAAAACACAACAGCTGATATTTGAACATAAGTAAACACAACAGCTAATATTCGAACATGAATAAACACATCAGCAAATATTTGAACATGAATAAACACAACAGCAAATATTTGAATCCACATTCTGATAGCATATATGTTTGAATGATGGAAGTTCCTCTCTCTTTTGTTATGATGGAGAGGTTAGTTTATGTAGAAATGGATCACAATCCAATCTCTTTAAATAACATGATGATATAAATGTAACACAAATTCCAACCAAGGCAATACTAAATCCTACATGGAACTTCTCATAACCGCCTGATAATGCCTCTGATCCTTTGGCAAGAATACTTATATATAGGAAGTACCAGCGGCGTATCCACCATATTCTTGCCAAATTTTCATTAATTTTATCCACAAGTTATGATTGGTTACCAAGAAACTAATAAATCCTACATAGAACTTCTCATAACCGTCCGATAATGCCTCTGATCCTTTGACAAGAATACTTATATATAGGAAGTACCAGCGGCGTATCCACCATATTCTTGTCAAATTTTCATTGGTTTTATCAGTGAATTATGATTAGTCCTATAACTCTACAACAAACATAAAATACTGAAATGAAATATATCTGTGCGATCAAGGCTCAATCGAACGGAGCCGATCGTATTGCATGTACTGGAAATGAAATGGATGTGCGCTCAAGGCTCAATCAAACGGAGCCGAACGTATTGAATGTACTGAAATTGAAATTGTGTGCTCAAGGCTCAATCAAACGGAGCCGAGCGTATTGCATGTACTGAAAATGAATAACTTAACCACACAAACAGCCTATGCATGGAACCTCTCATAACCTCCTGATAATGCCTCCGATCATTTGACAAGAATACTTATATATAGGAAGTACCAGCGGCGTATCCACCATATTCTTGTCAAATTTTCATTGACTTTATCCGCAAGTTATGGTTAGTTCGATGCGACTCTACTACAACACCACAACCACAAGATACTGATAATGAAATTGTATGTGCGCTCAAGGCTCAATCAAACGGAGCCGAACGTATTGCATGAACTGGAAATGTAAATTGAAATGTGCGCTCAAGGCTCAATCAAACGGAGCCGAACGTATTGCATGTATTGAAATGTAAAATGAAATAACCGATCAAGGCTCAAACAAACGGAGCCGATCGTGCGGGCACGCCCTGATCAACCGCATAATAAAATGGGGATCAAACTCAACCTCGATGGATGGGGAGCTGCGGCCTCGGCAAAAAGCATATACTGAAAACAATATATAATATATAATATACCATAATTACTCTAACAGTCTACACATGTGATAAAGAAAAACATAAAACTAAACGATAGAAGTTGATTCTGGATCTTCAGCGAAGAGGACTAGTTGAGTATCTTCGTTTGGGCCGTTATTATCTTCGACAGGATTGGCGTTGATATTGAAGACTCTTCCTCTTGCTGGTGGCATAGTGGTTGGGTTTTCTTGGTTTACTTGGTTAACTGGGTTTGATTGGGCTTGAGTGTTGATAACGTTAACCAATTGAGGGCATGTGTTTCTAAAGTGGGTAGGATCGCCACAATTGAAACAAGCTCGAGCATATGGGAACATGGGGTATTGGGGTTGGTGATAAGTTTGGGCCATGTTTTGAGTAGGGGAAAAGGTTTGGTTTTGAAAGGTGCGACAAACATTGCTCAAATGACCATAGCGTCCACAAGTTGCACATAGACGGCAAGGTAGGGTATGGGAATGGTGATAAAAACAGTTGTTGCATCGAGGGTGAGGTCCAAGATATGGTTTCTTATCTGGGTAAGCTGAGTTGGGTGCCACTTGGGTGATTGGGATAGCTCGGATGGGTATGGCGTGTAAAACTGGTGGATTTCGTTGGGTAGCAGCGAAAAGTCGCCCGACTCTTCTTCTCTTAGGATTGGGTTGAGAAGGGGATTCAGTTTGAGTGGAGTCGGAGGTTTCAGTCGATTCTTTATCCTTCTTCTTCTCCTCCTTGAAGTCCTTGTTTCGAATTCGGTTCTCGGTGAGCTCTGTTGCTAGCTCCGTTGCTGCTTCCAAAGTTGCAGGCTTGGCACTTATTACAGGGTCTTGAATCTTTGACGGAAGACCACGAATGTAGTGCTCGATCAAACGGTAGAGGGGAGTGAACATGTTGGGAACCATTTGATGTAACTCAAGGAATCTTTTGTTGTAGGTGATGTGGTCTCCTTCCACTTGCTTCAATGAGTAAAATTCATCTTCTAACTTCTTGATTTCGCTCCTCGGGCAAAATCGTCTGGTCATGATTTCCTTCAATTCGTTCCAATTTAAGGACATAGCATCTTCCACACCTCGTTTGGCCTTCTCTGTATTCCACCAAGTAAGTGCTATCCCATATAGTCGACCGGTAGCATAACTCACTTTGCGATCATCAGGGCAATCGCAATTTAGAAAAGTATTCTCCATTTCTTCAAACCAATGGAGGAGAGCGGTGACGCCTTCAGTCCCTTTGTATTTCGGAGGGTCGCATGATTTGAAATGCTTGTAGGTGCATTTAGTGGTATTTGGGGGAGAGTTGAAAATGTTTTGGTTTGCTTGATTGACAGGATTATCGGTGAGTGCTTGTTGAACTTGGATTACAATGTTGGGTATTACGGCAGCCATTTGTTGAGCGATTAAGGCAGCCATGCGCTCGCGTGCTTTTCTTGCTCTCGACTTCCTACGGGCGAGGTTAGAAGACATCTACAATGAATACATGACAAGAGTATGAGTTGGATGCTTTTGGGATCATGGGTCGCATTAGGAATGAACATTCATAAAATAATTATAAAAAAATACTACATCCATAGGATGTCTTGGGCTTTGCTCGCTGTTAGGCCCTACATGCCGCCATACTTTACCTGTGTAATCATGTGGGCCCCCATGAATACCGGTTTTTCATATGGTTCGCACGGGTTTGCCAGGTTGCGTACACAAAACCCGGAGAAAATCGAGAAATATGTATACAACGTGTGATATTCGGAATGTGTCCAGGTGTAGACACGGTGACACCTCAAAGTAGGTTAGTTCGAACGACGTTTGGTGTGGCATGCTTTGGCCTAATAGGTCCTTCGTACTCTCATCGTTGGTCCCCAGGTAGGCAAACTGGTCCGTTATATTGGATTTATACGAATGCCAGCATAGACAGGACGTTCCGACTACCGGTACTTGTACCCTTCCAGTTACTACATGCCCGTCGCAGAACTTACTTTGATGAGATTTGAAAATTGCACAAAATCTTTGGATAATGAGAGTATGAAAATAAATTGAACACATGAACATCGATATATGTATAATGAATATGTATTTATGTATAATGAATATGTATATAAGCATGTATGTTTGACTGTAAATGTAAACAAATATGAAACAAATAAATATCACAAGTTTGTATGTAACCACCTAATCAATTAAAATTTAGGCAGACTATAGTATAGGCTCTAAGGGTCTAATAACCTATCCTATATCCCTATAGTCATGGCTCTGATACCAATCTGTAACACCCCGACCCGCAGGGAAAAGGTGATCGGGGCATGATTGGGTTATCATCAAAGCTCATGACATTTATTAAGCGTTTCATATTCATTAATACAAATTAAATGGAATTTTACAATAAATGTTACAACATGATCTAACTAACAATCTAAACTTCTTTGTTCTCTTCTAAGGCATATCCTATGTTTTCCTTGCTTCAACCTGTTCACCTGTATCATGTGTAAAAAGGGTTTTTGGATCAACATAATGTTGGCGAGTGAATCCTATGGAAAACATTTGAACAAATTTATTTAAATTGATTATGAAATATGTGCACAACCAAACATGAGTAAAAATAGATGTAACTTAATCAACAATCATAAGATATTGAATGAAACACTCATGAATAATAATGGAACAATTAGAGGCACGCGATGCTCAACTCGTCTCTCACGAGGAACTGAGGGCCTGATGATTGAATTGCATAAACATGATAATATGAATGACACAACTACAAACAATATAAACTCAAGGATACACACATGAACAATAATGAATTTGATTTGAAGCACGCGATGTTCTACTCGTCTCCCACGAGGAACTGATGGGCTTAATGTATGAGTTTCATATAATTTGACAAAAGGAAATAAATAAGTCACAACAATAAAAACAATCTAAGTTTAGGTCATGATGTGGTATGGCACAAGTTTAAATAAATAAATTAATTATTTTCATGACACATGACACACCCCAAAACGTGTAATTTAAAAGGGGGAGTTGTAAGATTCACTCACAGTGGGTGCGTTCGGTTGATGATTTGAATGCACGCGAAGTGGTTTTAACCACGAGTGAGTTTAACCTAGAATAATCGCATTATGGTTTGGTAAGTAAACGGATTTTATTAATCTATTTTAGTAGGATTGTTGGGTGTATTTTTGTGAGTTTGAGGCTATTTTCTAACCTTAAAAATGTTATTTTTAAGTATTTTTCATGATTTTTAATTAAAATAATTAAATAAAAATAATAAAAAAAATTGATTTTTTTCTGACCGTTGACCAGCCGTTGACCGTTGACCTGACCGTTGACCGGTTCGAATGGGAACACAAGTGCGCTGAGTGAGGCTCGAACCCGAGACCTCCCGTACGCGTGCACGCAGCTCTACCAACTGAGCTACGTGTCTAACCCGTTTATATCTGATTTTAATTATATATATATATTAATTAGTTTAAACCGAAAATCATTTTATTTTAAAAACAGTTTTAAGCGAACCGGACGTGCACTCCACAGGTCTCGAACCCGGGACCTGTGGTTTAATCTAACACACAGTCCACCGCTGGACTGTGTGTTAAACATGTTATATAATTCGATTTTTATTATACTTAAATACAATTTAGTTATTTCCTTTTCTGCCTTATTAAAAAGAATAGATAATTGTTCGAGTCGGTGCAGTAGACCGGACTCGAACTCGTGACCTGTGATATAAACAAACACACAGTCCACCGCTGGACTGTGTGTCTAACTTGGTTATTATTCCGGTTATTAATATACTTAACATATACCAGTATCGACTCCGGTTCAGTTAAACAAAAATTTGATTTTTATTTAGGCAGCGTGTGTGAAACCGGATTCGAACTCGTGACCTTTGCGTTATATGTGCACAAGTCCACCGCTGGACTGTGTGTCTAACCCGATTAATAAGTTGATTTTAATTATACTTATAATATAACGAATACATCGTCTTCTTATCAAGTTTAACAGAGAAGACGACTGACTGGTTCAAGGTTTTTATCGGTTTATTAGTGTGTTTCAGATCATTACGGTGAGATAAATGTGAAAAGAAAAAGAAATTGGGCGGAGAGGTATACCGACTGGACCCTCTGTTTTCCGGCAGAACTCCGGCGACAGCAATCAACTCCGGCGTCAGGTGTCTTGCAGCAGCAAGTCTCCGGAAAGCTTGGAAAGAGTATGGGTATCTCCGGTATAAGCTTCAGAGGCTCAGTAAGGCTCGGCAATGGGGAAACCGGTTTTCCGGCGATGAGCAGGGAAATTCCGGCGAGTGGAATTACGCCGAGAAAAGGTGTGTTTTTGAGCGAAAAGGTTTGCAGTGGGTTGTGGGTGAATTTATAGAACAAATCGTCAATGAACCTGGTCTGATTTCCGACTGTATTTATCGATTTAAATTTTCCGGCAGTTATGGTTTGGTCGCGGACTTCAAACATCGGTTATAACCGATGTCTTAATACTAGTTTACGTTATAACTGAAAGTGGTGTTAAAAGTTCGCGAGATTACCGGGATTCCGACGACTGAACTATTGGGCGCCGGTTTTGAATTCGTAACGTCATTATATCAATTAAATGATTCCAATATATAACAAACAAAATCCGTGGCGCAGTGGTTTGTGTGTGTGAGTTAAGTCTGTTTCCGGATCGGTACAGACCCGGGTTCGAAACCCGGCAGAATACTTTTGTTTTTATTTTGCGATTTTCAACAGTTTTTCAAAAACTAAATATATATTCCCGTATAATAATTGATTACGTATCGTTTAAAAATATTTTGGGCATTTAATTCGCAACGAAATTTTTGACTGACTGTTCGGTTGATAAACGGAGCGGGTTTGGTAAATCCGTTTTTGACGGATGTTACAGTATCCCCTGCTTTTTAGAAATTTCGTCCCGAAATTTTAAATAATGATATATTTTGACTAAAAGGATGATGATGTTTAGTTTGACAGTTGTATGCTTAGAAAAATAAGGGTAAGTTTTTAACGGATGTTACAGTATCCCCTGCTTTATCCAATACGATATGCTTTAATATATTTTACAACTTTTTTATGTTCACTGGTGATGGTTTATTCGTGCAGGTTGGAATCTCCAAGGAAGAGACCATTTGGCCCAAGATCAAGTGTAACCTTCTAATTAATACACCGTTTAGTGTTTATAGAATCCAACCATATTTTATTATTTAAAATATCTGGAGGTAGTTTAGTGCAGAAGAATGTGTACAGTACCAACTTGATACATTGATGCTTAATGACCAACCGCGTCTAGATTTCGGGGTTGAAAGGGTATTTTTTATAATTTCTTTAATATAATTTAAATCTTCTTTCTCAGTTTATCTACACGTGGCATGTGGGTAGTTAATTCAACCTTTATCTTGACCTTCAGTTTAACTGGATTCGATTCTTTTGGAAGGTCTCTATATTTCGGGCGTTAGTTTGATTTGGGACAGGTCAGTTACTAAGAATTAAAAGAAGTAGAGTATGCTAAGAGAGTCAAATAAACTGATGAAAGTGGGGAAGTTGCTCCCATATAAAAGTAACACCTCTTCGTTAGTTCGAAAGTTTGTGTAAAAGATGGAGATCAAATCTGAAAATTTGTTTGGTATTTGTTTTAAATAGGTGTGCTGATGTGTGAGAACATGAGGTTTGTGCTGCAATTATCATTCCATTTCAATTCTCATTTACAATACATAATGAAGTAAATAATCTCGTATGTATTTCTTTTGAGGTTGCAATGGCTGTAGCTTTCGATGATTAAACAACCCTAAAAGACATATAATTATTTCAAGTGTTTTACTTAACTTTTGATGGGAAGAAGGGAATTATTACCATTGTTAACCATAATATGTATTTCATAAAGCATAAAAAAGTATAAAAAGTTATAACGTATTTGATAAGAGAAAAAATACCATCTTGACTTGGGCTCCTTTCGGCCAGGTAATGGGTTGATCAAAACAGGTAACTTTATAATATGGGTATGTCACTATGTCAATAAATTAAACATTATTTAACATATGTCTCTTATAGAATCAGGTTATATTTTATATCCTCGACAACCGTCAATTCAAAACAATTATTAAACAAAACAGTTATCTATAAATTTCATTTGATTTAAAAAGACATCAATCACTTAACTTTTTATAAAATCATAGATTTTTTTTTCATTTATATCGTCTTTCATTGCTAATTCCAATGTATGTGTTTTTACATAATATTAAATTTGAACATAAATAATTTTTTTGTTTAAGCCGCGTTTAACGCGGGCATTAGCCTAGTTAGCACATATTATTATCCCATAAGGGTGAACGAAGCGGTTGCGGGTGAAGGGCGGTGAACCCCTTCACCGCACGGGGAACACCGCCGCCATTCCCTATACCGGGCGGCAAGCTTTAAAATCGGGGAGGACTTACCGCTCCACAATATAGCCGTCGGACATGGAAAAGGACCGTTGGACATGATGTTAACGGCATAAATGCCGTTTAATTAAAAAAAACAATTAAATAAATTATAAATATTACCATATTTGTTGGGTTTCCCCCTTAATAGGTGTATAGGCATTATGCCCATATTTATTGGGTTTCCTCCTAAATTGATATATAGGCATTACGCCTGATAGAGATGGATATGATCGGGTGATTCCGCTGGTGACACGATGATATACTCCAGTGATCTGTCAGCGATCCAAATTTGCCGTTCAAAAAAGGAAAAAAAAACACAACTTTGTGACAAAAAGCCTGAGGTTTATTAGTTTTTTACAAACACCGAAAGAAAGTTTAATATTTTCCTAAATCGTTCGTAATTTCTAAAAAGTATTACTTAAATACACATATATGTTATGTATATAAAAAACTACCAACCTAGTTTGTTAATTTTAATGATTACCTACACATAACACATATGTATAGGTTCTAAATACAAACAAAATTTGATATTATTATTATTATTATTATTATATTATTATTATTATTATTATTATTATTATTATTATTATTATTATTATTATTATTATCTTGTTGTTGTTGAATTTCAATATCGATAAATAAATGTAGCATTCTAGCATTCCAAATATTTCTTTTTTAAATTAAGAGTGGAAAAACTAATGATATATACTGTTTCACGTGTACTCCCAAAAAACTATCTTCTGTTTATATTTCTCCCTATTTTCTTATATATACAGAGAGAGAATGGTTTACCACTTAATAAAATTTTAATTAAATAAATACAGAAAACTAAATACTTAGTAAACTCGGGTTTCCACGCATCTGGGAGAGCGAAAGGGCTAGTGGCGGTCGAGTAGTCGACCTTGGCCACAACGCCTGGTATCATGGTGGTTAACACGTCATTTCTTACCGTTCAAAAAAAAACTACAGCTAATATTTACATATATAAGTGTCTAATATTGTTGTAATAATTTATAGAGGGACAGCGAACCGTGCAATCCTATAATGCATGTATGTACGTAAAAGATGATATGAAAACATGAGTTTTTTATTAAAAGGGTGTTTGTGGAAAAAATAATTATCAAAATTGGTGATTTGAAAAATAATTACCAAAATGGGTGTTTTTCTATGTTTCTTTATTTTTAACTAATCGATTATAATTCTTCTATTTTCATTTAATCAACCTATCACATTTATATTCATTTCTTTGATCTAATTCATTACATAGATCTTTAACTAGCTTATTAATTATTATATTTTTATTCTTTTTTATATAATGAATCCCATGTTAAAACAAACTGAAATCATTGAATTTATTTTATTTTTAAATGCTAATACCTCTCATTTACTGTTCTAATTTAATATTTTTAGGGTAATTTTTCATATTTACTTTTGTCTGTGTAGTTTATTACCAATTCAAATGAAAACCCATATATAGTCTTTCCTGTAGTTACATAAATGTTATTAACAATCGGTGGGAAAAATATTTAAGTAGATTGATTGGTTCGTAATTCCATTGGCCAACTTGATACTTATTATTATTTTTTATTATCAACTTATTTTTTAATGGTCACAAACAACATTTATTTCATTCAGTTATTGTAAACATGAACACATGTCTTGTTTACGAAAAAGAAAACAATCTTTATGTTCGATTATTTATCGGTTAAAATTAAATAAATAAACACGAAGTTGCTACTTCAGTGATTGTTTACATCTCTAAAACTCTAGGATTAAACTTTATATTAGAATTATTTAGCTTATATAAATGTAATATGAAATAAAAGAAAAAGCGTTAAGAAAAAAAAATTATATTTTGGCTCGTTAAAAAAGTAAATAAAAGATAAAGAGTAATTTGTTTTTGAGAAAAATAAATTAAAAACATATTAGGTTGATTGAAAAAAAATATATATAATAGTTTAGTTAATTATAAAGAAATAAAAAAAACACTCATTTTAATAGATATTTTTTAAATCACCTATTTTGGTAAATATTTTTTTCACTCTAACCAATTTGAGAAAAAAGTCATTGCAAAACACTCATTTTAATAATTATTTTTCAAATCATCAATTTTGGTAAATAACTTTTCCACTAACAACCTTGTAGAAAAAAAACTCATGAAAACATGACTTGCAGTTCCTCGTGCGGTACCTCCAGAGAATACAAAGTGTCGTTTTCTTACAATATCAATTATTCGTGGATATAATTAAAATATAATCCACATCTATACGCATGTTTACCTTATAGTATCATTTATTCGTGATAATTAAAAAATAATAATCCACATCTATACGCATGTTACCTTACTTCTTATATATTGTTTCTTTTCTATAGTTTCTTCGTGTAATATTTTATACTGAATAACTTCATCATTACATAAATATTGTCAATATGATTAAAAAAAACACAAAATTAAAACTAAAACTCAAAACTGCAAAAGGCACCCACTTCTTTGAAATAGAACATCGTACTTGTATTTTGAAAGTACACAAAACCTGCCATGTGGGACACGGGGGCTACTTAACTAAAACGAATTTGGATTAGACCAACTTTGGATTAAAACGAGCCATGTTGAAAATGTATCAATATGGTTTGCTTTAGTTCATTATCTATATATTAAAAGAGCAACTTTATGAATATACTACCAGATAATAATTTATATATTAAAAGAGCAACTTTATGAATAGTACTACCATATAATAAAGGATCAATTATTTGTATATTAAATTTTTCGTGTGCTATTCGGTCCTTTTACTTATTCCTGATTACGGGTACCGTACGAACAACAACGGTATCGCACAATTTTTAAATTCCTGGTCAGGGGTAGAGATAAGCTCGGTGCCAAACGATACCGAATCAGTACTAGTATCGTAAATACCGGTTACGGTACCGGTATATGAAGGTAAAAGCCAGTAGCGAACCGGTACCAGGAACGCCAAAATTCGGTATCGAATTGGTACTTAAGATCGTTCGATTCGGGAAATTCGGTACCGGTACCTAGTACCATTTGCTCATCTTTAATCAAGAGTTTCATACGGACAACATTATTACAATCAACTTTTTGATTGATTTTCTTTTGGTTATCTTTTAGTATTTTTTTCTACATTTTCTTTGTATTCTTGTTAGTGGTTCCGTGCGCGACACGCTCGCAGTGATTTCAAAACAAATGTAAACACATGCTAAATAATAAAAGAAGTTTGCCGCAACGCGACGAATGATGATAAACCTAGTTCATTATAATTTTTGTGGATACTAGGTGGCGGATGAGATGCCAGCAAAGGTGATGGAAGCGATCAACAACAGCGGCGCTAGTGGTGGTTTGGTGGCAATTAACGACGACAAATGGTGGCCAAGGCACTAGGTGTGGAGGATGGCCGAGGAGGCAGTGGACTTGGTGCTGTGGTGATGGTGTTAACGTCAACCTTATCTATACTATATTATAATGCATGAGAGAACATCATTTTAAGATACCCAAAAAATAAGAACTTTTTCATCCTTTATTTATAGATACACCCCTAAAATTAGTCTTTCAAACAATAATTATATTTTAGCCTCCAAACTTATTACACTTAAATCCCTAAGTTTTGACATAATTATATTTAATTAGTTACACATTTCCCATTCACAACAAACTTATAATTATTTTATATATTCTTGCTATATCTTATAAACTATAATGTATTCAAAAAATCCAAAGACACCATGACGACCTACTCATTTTTGTCGGGCGTTTCAATAGTTGTTTTGTTCAATATCGACATGCGGATTAAAAGGTACAAGTAGATGATGCCTTAGTGTACAAGTGATTAAAGCCAAACGTACTTAGTCATTATCCCTGAATGTTTAATAGTTATAGAATGTCAAGTGATTAAATACTGTCAATTTAATCCTCTCATCTAGATACACCCCTAAAATGAAAGTAAATTGGTCTTTTAAACAATAATCATCTTTAAGCCCCCATCTTATTACACTTAAATCCCAAAGTTTTAACATAATTATAGGTAATTAGTTACACTTTTCCCATCAACAACAAACTTATAATTCTTTTACGTATTCTTGTCATATCTTATAAACTATAATGTCTTAAAAAAATCCAAGAGTACAGTGAAGACCTACTTATTTTTGTCGACATTTCGATAGTTTTCTTGGCCAGTATTTAACGTGTGGATTAAAAGGTACAAGTAGATGATGCCTTAGTGTACAAGTGATTAAAGCCCAATATACTTAGTCATTATCCCTGAATGTTTAATAGCTACAGAATGTCAAGTGATTAAATACTGTCAATTTAATCCTCTCATCTAGACGACACTTTAAGCTCTCATCTTTAAAAAAATTAAAGACAATTAGTTAGTAGTTACACTTTATTCCGTTGTAAAAAACTAACGCCCCAAACGATCATAACATTTTGGTACGTTAATATATATTTTTTTAATTACACCATATAAATGAGTATTTATTCTTTTAATTTGAGTATACTATTACGATAGTTTTTTAATTAAAAAAATTGATATGTTACGTGATTAAGAGTGTCTAAGGGTGAGTAATAACTGAAGCGTTAACCGAACCGAAATCAACCAAAAACTGATTTACCGAAACCCGAAATAACCAAAAACGTTATCGATTTTTTTGCACCCTCATTTAACCAAAACAAACTTAATGGAACCATTCAAATTTTCATATATTTCTAGCTTTTATACTTTCAGTTCATATATTTCATATTTATTCTTCCATTTTATGTATTTATACCTCCATTTCATGTACCTATACATTCATTTCTTGTATTTATACCTAAATTTCAAGTATTTTTACTCAAAATTTTAGCCTAAGTTTGGTTTTGGCTACTAACCGAAATTAAATGAATCAAAATATGAAGGTCCGTTATACGGATCGTTCTGGTCCTAATTTGGCAAACCTAAGGTAAACGTGCGGAATCCGTTTGCATAGGCGACACTGGATACTAGTTTGTTACTGATTAACACCGTTTCATTAATGAGTAAACGTTACAGATCCTGGAAACACTTGGACAGAGCTTCGCCGTCCAGTACACAAAATCTCTGAATCTTATAAATGAAATCCAAAGACACCTATATATACTATGACAAGTTCGCTTGAAATAGGACATGACCAAGTTCGGGCGAACTTGTTCATGTGCTCTACAAGTTCGGGCGAACTTGTCTTATATCACACATAAACTCAACTTTTCGCTCTGAAACACAGGCTCGACGTTATACGATGACGTAGGCAACAAACATATGCATCAACAGACTCCCCCTTGGATGTTGCCGTAGTCATTATTCTTCAATTAAGTTCCTGAGTCTTTAATGTTCTCTTGATCTTTATTTCTTGAATAACTTTAACTTCCATGATCTTCATAGCATCTACAATCCTTTTCTCTTTTCTTGAGCTTGTCTTGATAAAACTTTAATCACCATGCTCCCCCTTGCTTTGAGCTTTCTGTGATATTCAATCAACGTTTTTATCTAGCTCCCCCTTAAAATCTACTTCCTGTTTCAAAGTTCATCAAACATTCAAATAAACATTTCATATTCAAACTTTGAAATTTCAAAACACCAACATTTCAAATTTTAATCTCCCCATCAGCTTTAAACCCTCTCAGTGAAGCAAGTCCAAATTAATGACCTTGAATATCTGATTCAAGTATCAAGTTCAACTTAATGATCTTGCTTAAACGTTTTGACACTAAACTGACGCATTTATTCAAATGTAAGTTTCAATTTAATGAAATTTTAAACTTTTCAGATCAATTTGAAATTTTCAAACTTTTGATCAGCAGCTTTAGATTTTGAAAATCAGCATTCATCATCAGTGGTCAAAACTAAAAGATAATATAATTTTTTGTTTTTATGTAATGAATATCAAACTCTAAGTATGTAAAAACATATTTACAAACATATTTTTGTTGAGTTTGTGTTAAAGGATCATATCAGTTTTGAGACATATCACTAGTACCATTGACCTTTTGAGACTTTAAGATTAAACAAATTTACCTAGATTGTCGATATGTTTATCCTCTTAAACTTCAACACATTTCTCAGTTGTTCCAAGATACGTTATGTAGAATTAAGAAACTTGACTTAACTATGGTTCCCATCTCAGAATATACTCCCACATCAAGATTCCCTAAATTTCATTTTACAGGTGAGTTAGCGTAATTGATATCTATATCTGGGTTGTGCGAGACCTTGAGAGCTCAGGTTAGTACCATCGTACCGACAGAGAGATGAAGGCTCGACTTATAAGGTAGTGTTCCAATTTTGGAATCTTTTGAAATGCAATTGTAGTATCTTTCGATATTTCCAATCTAATGTATTTTAGGGTTTTAATGCAAAAGTATTTTACAAGTTCTACGCCATTGCTTACGCAAAATCAGAAGAACTTGTGTAATACCCCAGATATCAACCATCTATAAAGACCTCGTATCTCAGAATCAGGCAATCTCTCAAACGAAATTTCGGAGTACTAAGTCCATATATCCGAGAGATGTTATATCCCGGAAACAATTTACTGAACATGTAAAGCCTATCGACACATCCACAGTAAGACTTGTTTATCACTTTTTAAACTTTACAATTCTTTAGCGTACTGTGATAGTCCACTAATGTACTATCATTTCTTTTTTGACACAAAAACTCTTTTTTCCATTTTCATGTTTTTGTACATTTTGCATATAATATGTTTTTGGATTTTCTAAAAATTTTTTCTCCCCCTAAAATTGAAAACCATATTTTTGGAATTTTTTATTTATAGAAAAACATTGACAAACCGATGAGAATCACTTTAATTCGTCATCCATTACTGCTTTAAAATTTTCCTTTTAAAACCTCTCCCGCTCATGATGACAAAAACCTTGACATTTTTGTGTTTATAACAATTTATATCCACGAGTTTTGTCTGTTCAACAGTGAGGGTTCTGTGTAATATTTCAAATTGTTCTTTAAAAAAATTGTAAAAATTTTCAAGAAAACGTTATTTGAATGTATTTTCGAAAAATTTTATCCAAAAAATTTAAAAATTGTAAAATAAATGTTATAAAAATGTAATAAGGTCTTTATATAGAACTTGATAACCCGACCCGTTTTCATTGTGTGCCACGGAACTCTATTCTCAGTAATTTACTTTGTTCTCAGAAGTTCCTGCACAAAAAATTAAACAGTTAGTTGAATAGTGACACCCAAGCCTTTGCAGTCTTAGGTCTTATTTCTTCAACCTTAATTTTGACTTTCTTTTCATAATCAGGTTTATTTTGGACTTTCTCAAGTTTCGGAAAGTCCTCTAAACTTTCAATTTTCACTGATTGTGTAAATTCTTTTTCTTTCACCAACCATGATTGATTTTTCGTTAAAGCTTTCTTGAAATACAATGTTGAAACTTTTTGTTCATTACTATTCGAGGATTCACCAGTTTCAAAATTTGAAAACTTAGTAATAACTGGTTTCACCTTGTTTGTACATTGTTTCCAAACCTGAGTTGGTACTTTCAAATCTTCAAAATTTTTCTTATCAATATGAACAAGTTTAGGATTAATTTGAAAACATTTTCTAGCAATGTGTCCAGTTACTCCACATTTATGACACTTCATGTTCTCATACTGATCCTTTTTAGCTAACCATACACTTAAATCATAACATTGATTTGAAGTGTGGTAACCATCTTTCCTGCTTCGTCTGTAACTTTGATTTGACGTTGAATCACTGTGGTCCGACCTGCACTACTTATTTACAAATTTTTGTGAATTTTTATAATGATTGGATGATCGTACCAATGACCTTTTATTTTTCTTTTGAAAACTTTTAGAATTTTTAGAACTTTGTTTTTCCTTTTGTTTTCGTTCTCCATTCTGCTTAAAAGGTTTTTGCGTTGAGCATTCACCTTTTTCAGTAGATTGTAGAACAGTTTATTAAAATTTTTCTTTTAGTTTTAAAAATATTTATTTTTATCATTATCATCGGTATTATCGTCACAATCTTCAATTGTGACATCGTCATAATTTGTAACAATGTTACTTATTGGAATTTTCTTTTTATTTTCGTTGATCGGTTTTGGACATATATGATCTAACATTAATGACGAGGTCACAAAACCTTTCAACTTCTTTTCTAAATCAAAAGCTTTATTTTTAGCATTCTCAACATCTTGCTCAAGTTTCCTGATTTTTTCAAGATGCGAGTTTATTATTATTTGTTTTTCAAGATCATTTTTATTTAAAACAAAATTTTCATTTTCTAAAATTTTTATTTTATTTTCAAAAAACTTTTCATTTTCTTTTAACTTTTTATTTTCTAATATCAAGATTTCCATATCTTTCAAAATTTTGACATTATCAGATCTGGATTCTTCACAATTTGAGCACACAGATTCAGAACATGAAGCTTCATTTGTTGATACACTTGATTCTTCATTCTTTGGAGTTGAATCTATCTTGAATGTACCTGCAGAAAATTGATCAACTTTAGAATTATTATCCTTCTTTAGTGTTAAAACTTTCATATTCTCAATTATAGGAACGTGATCCCAAATGTCGCTAATAAATGTATAAAGATGATTGATGGTAAATCGACATTTCTTTCTTGATTCATTCACGAAATCATTCCATTCTGATGGTAATGCATTTTCTAATTTCGAAAACTTATCTTCAAGACTGATATAACATCCGTCAGAACGGTCTAAATAATTATGCATGACATTAAACCGTTTTATTAGCTCAAACACCGATTCATCCTTTTTATATTTAAACATTTCAAATCTTTTTTTCCAAATGATCAAACGTTGATTATGATTCAAATCAGAAGACAATTCTTCCCAATCATTCATTTTTTCAAAATTAATATTTCTCATTTCCTACGAAAATTTCAGTTTTCAAAAATTTATGCAAAATTTGACTTTTTAATCGACAATTTTAACGTATCAGGTCGCTAAAAACGTTTAAAATTTTTCCGAAAACTGTTTTCACCATATTAGAGCTTTAAACTCGTCTCGTCAATACGAACTCAACGATGTATAACGTCCGAGATGTTTTTATGAATTTTCATGCCTTTTTTTAGAAACCTTGGACAAGTTCGGGCAAACTTATCACAACTTGTGAAAAATAGCTACATAACAGTTCGAGCGAACTTGTATTGAGATTTATGAAAATATCGCACAGAGAACAACTTCGAGCGAACTTATGTGAAAATTCAAGAGAAACAGCAAGTTCGGGCGAACTTGTAAAGAATTTCAACAAATTTTGATCAAGTTCGGGTGAACTTGATTAAATTTGATGAAAAACAACTAAGTTCGAGCGGACTTGAGTGAAAATCTTTGAAAAATCAATCAAGTTCGGGCGAACTTGATGAAAAATCACTCAAAAAGTGAATTTTTCAGTCAAGTTCAAGCGAACTTGATGATAAATTCGAGCGAACATGTGTTTTCAAACATCGTTTTTTTCAAATTTTTCGACATGAATTCGTTTGTTTTAAGCTCTGATCTTTTCAAGGGTTTTACTATTATGGATTTTAAGTATTATACTTGAAAATCAGTCCATTTTGTCCATGAAATGTCTAAGAAAAGTTAAAAAAGAATGAAATGAGTAGAAGATGAGATGTTCTATGTCCAATGTCGTCAAATTAGGCCAATCCTGCTCTGATACCAATTGAAGGTCCGTTGTACGGATTGTTCTGATCCTAATTTGGCAAACCTAAGGTAAACGTGTGGAATCCGTTTGCATAGGCGACATTGGATACTAGTTTGTTACTGAGAAACACCGTTTCATTAATGAGTAAACGTTACAGATCCTGGAAACACTTGGACAGAGCTTCGCCGCCCAGTACACAAAATCTCTGAATCTTACAAATGAAATCCAAAGACACCTATATATACTATGACAAGTTCGCTTGAAATAGGACATGACCAAGTTCAAGCGAACTTGTTCTTGTGCTCTACAAGTTCGGGCGAACTTGTCTTATATCACACATAAACTTAACTTTTCGCTCCGAAACACAGATTCGACGTTATACGATGACGTAGGCAACAGACATATGCATCAACAAACAAAAAACCGTCAATCTGAATAAACCAAACCAATTAGCCCAAGTATAGTTTTGGCTATTAACTGCAATTAAATGAATCAAATAAAAAACCGTCAATTTAACTAATAAACCAAACCGATTAACTGAAAACATATTGGTTAATAATATAGACTATACGATGACCTCAATTTAAGTTAATAAACCGAGCAATGCACATCGTGGCAATGTCTGTGTTTCCCGCCGCATCGCGTGCTATTATTGGTTATTAACCAAAACCCGTTATCGGTGAGCAATAGCTAAATCGTTAACCTAAACCAAACCATAACCAGACCAAACCGAACTGAAATCAACTAAAAGCTAAATTAACTAAGAACTGAATTAACCAAAACTGGTTATCCATTTTTTTTGTATTCTTGTTTAACCAAAATTAGCTGAACCGAACCGAATCATTCTTTTTTTTTTATATTTCTAGCTTTTATACCCCGGTTCATATAATTCATATTTTATATCTCTATTTCATATGTTTATATTGTCATTTCATGTATTCATACCTTAATTTCATATATTTCTAAGCAAAGTTTTAGCCCAAGTTTGATAACCAAAAAGCGTCAATCTAAGCGAACAAACCGAAGTGATTAATCGAAAACCGTTTGGTTAATAAAATAGACTAACGATGACTTTGGTTTCGGCTTCGGCCGAGGATAATAACAGACCGAACCATGCACAACACAATGATATGGATTATCCGATTACTTCGCTTTTGATGTATATCTATCACATGATGCTATAATAAATAAGAAAACTACCAAAAACAAGTATCGCAATGCGATATGCCGTTCTCGCCACATCACGCATGCATCCTACTAGTATCTAATAAATGGAGTTGGTTTATAACTTAAGAGTCTACATAAGTTGATTCGCTATATAATTTGAATATGTCAAAATAAGCCTACATGCAATTACTTTTAGTCAAATCAACTATTTTTTGAAATTAGGTATGATCTCATATATTTTAAAGTTATGAACAAATAATTTGAAAAATTCATGTAAAAAATATACTACGTTATTTTCTTGAGAAAAAAAATCATTATTAACCAAGCAAACTTTTAAACTTTTTATATGTTATTAATATTTGCAAAAAAAAAAAAAAAATCATACGTATGTAGATCGATTAGCTACATTTTTGTAGTTCGTGAACTATACATATACATATTGTGACATTCGGCAAAATTTCAAATTAATCCGTAGGACCTAATCACTGTTTAATTCTTATTTACGTGCTTTTACACTTAATTATACATTCATTAAGTTCATAAAGTCTAGCAAATATCTGGGTAAATGCATGGGTTTGCATTTGGTAATTATTGGTATCGTCTTATTGTGTTGCGATAAAAATATATAAAAGTGAGCGTTGGTGATTATCTGGTATACTGTGAAATATTGAAATTGTTCCAATATGCATGGAACATTACCTTAATGGCATTATTATGTGTTTGGCGTGAAAAATAGATAAAAATGTAATACAGATACAAAAGTATCGTATTTTCCAGTTTTATCGCGTATGCGTTATTTTTATCAAAATTTAACCTCTATACAAGTAATTTTTCACCAAAATATGTGTTATTATGTGGTTTTTCATTGTCTGGTGATCTTAGAACCCTAAATTGCAAGATTTAGGGGTAACTAAACATAAAACACATATAAAACAACATTAGGCTAATTAAACCCGTAACCCCTCCCCTATCTTGGTGGTAAACCAGTACCCGTATTTTGTTTTTCTTGTTGAAAGGGTTGTAAGAAGTATGGTGTGCAAAGACTTTTAGTGTTAGGAATGATGTGAGGTAGATATTTTTCAAACTTAAGAAGTATGGCCCCGTGTCTCTTGTCTGCATCTGTTTGTCTTATTCTGTCTGGAATCTTGAGTGGGGCACGACCCCACCCTTGGTGGCACGACACAGTGCTTGTCTTCTGATTCGTTGTTTTTTGGTCTTGGAATGTAGCTCGAGGGGTTGGTACGGTGTATCAACTTTTCTTCTTTTATATTCATGCTGGTTTTTGCCGTTACTTTGTTCCTTTTGTGCATTTAAGCTCTTTTAATCCTGAAAATCAAAAGTATACAAAGAAACACACTTTTTTCAACATTAGTACTAAAAGGGTTAATTTTATACCTTATTTGATATAATTTATATGTTGCATTTGGTACATATCAAATACCCCCACACTTGAATCTTTACTTGTCCTTAAGCAAAACTCTTTAATATTGCTTACACACCCAAATGGAATTGGTAGAGAAGAAGTTTTTGGCTCTTGTTTGTATAGTGTCGAGAATCGAAGTTGTTTTTATTCTTGTTTTAATTTTATTTACCATTCTATTCGACATGATTTATTTAGAAATCTTTTTAGGAAAATAATTTTTAAGCATAACATGCCTTTTAAAATTTCATTTAGCTATATACAAATTCACACACCTCATAAGTGATCACTCAACACTCGGCCGAAGATGTATAAGTGAAACGCTTGATCTCGGTGTGGAACTTACTCCTACCATATGCTTAACAAGTAATCAAACTTCCTCATTTTTTTACGTAATCCTTGTAAATATCAAGGGGACTTTTAAAGGGTAGGTTTTGGTTAGGGGTAGGTTAGTTTTGTTTGAAAAATGGCTAAAGGCGTAAAATGTCAGTTTTCTCTTGAAAATTTTATTTATTTGTGACTTAGGTACAAACTAAAGGCTTATAAGAAATAAAATTGCTTATTTTATTTAAAATAACTAGAGATTTTTTTTTACAAATATTTAGAAGATAACTAAGTCACATCTTTTTGTGTATTTCAAAAAGAACCGAATGTTACTAAAATAAAAAGGGTTTTTGGGTGGTTAGGTGATTTATGCAAAATAGTATTTTGCGGGTTATGAAATAAAAGATTTAGGCTCAAAAGGGTTTACTAAGGAAATTTTTTTTAGGTGGGGAGATAAAGAGAATAATAAGGTTGAAAGAAAAACTAGTTTGTAGTCCTAATGCCTAAATCATGTACTTACTTGGATAGTTGGTAATGACCGGGAATGTATTGTCTGATCAAGTTCTAGATTTGTACGGACCGTACGGGCTATTCAGATAAGAAATGAAAAGTGAGCATTTAGTGACGATATGATATCGAATGCTCGGTAAAGGCACAAACTCACAATTTATGGGAAAGGGTAAAAGTGTGAATATATATACACAATCAACTTTTAAAAAGATTGTCATGTCTTTTTATAAATTTTTCCTCTATGGTTTTTTGTATCACGGCGCCATCGATTATAAATTTGTAAAAATCTGAATTTTTAGAACTTGGTTTCTAGCTTAAACTAAAACCAAGACCAGGGGCGCTCACCTTTTTTGGCTCATTCTTTTGAAAAAGATTCGGAGTGTTTTAGTGGTTCCAAGTAGAGTTTTGTGTAAGGCTTGTTTTAGGACAAATAAATTCAAGTCCCCCCCCCCCCCAAACATACACACACTTAAATTACACATTGTCCTCAATGTGTCCAAAATTGGTTAAATTTGATTAAATTTGTACATGTGGGTTTAAAACAAAATTTTTAAAAATCTGATACTGGACACGGGGGCAAGTTTAGGGGACACGGCCTCATGTGAAAAGTGCCAGTATCATGACTTATGTGAAAATTTCCAGGAGGTAGACACGGGGTCGTGTTTGGGGGACACGACCCCGTGTTAAAAGTGCCAGTAATGAAATTTTTCCAGAAGACTTGAGGCACAGGGCGCGCTTACCTTACACGAGTGCGTGTCCATGAGGCACGATCCCGTGTGATAGTTCCAGAATTTAATTTGTTTTCTGTAGACTTGAGGCACATGGGTGTGCTTACCTTACACGACCCAGTGCTGCACTTAGTGTTTTGAAGATTTGCGTTGGGAGACATCTGTTTACGTGCATGGGGTGTTGTTTCAACGTCCTTTGGCCAATATCATCTTACTTCGCACTTTGCTTTCAAAATACCAAATCTCATTCCATTAATTCATCCATCATTACAACTAAAAAGAAAAATAGAAAATTTCAAGAAAGATTTAGCTCCTAAGATAAATAATGGTGGATACCCAAAAAGGATTTTTAAACCAAATAGCTATTCCCTAGATGGATTAGATGAAAGATCTACAAAAACCCGAAACTTGTTTCGGAGGGCTTTGAGCTATTTCCCGGGCGTGCCTCCCTAAATATCGTTGAGCATTTCCTCAATCTCCTTTGGAAGGAAGATCAAGGGTGCATCATCGATCTCTTCTTGTTGGAGAGGAGCGGGGGCTACCAGAACCTCAAAGTAGGCGTCAATGGGAGGTTCCGGGGGTATTTCATCCTACTCGGGTGGGATTAATCACCTCGTGAGCGATGTTCCTATCGTCTTGTGGTAAGATTGGTTCTATCGGGGACGTCACCAAGATATTTAACCTTTGATAAATAAGGTTGATTTACCTAAAAGTATCCTCCAGGGCTAGAGTGAGGTAGTTCACTCGGTCTACGAGGACCTCCTCCACCGTTGTCATCTCTTCTATTGACTCTCGTAGTGCACAAATGGTCGCACTAGAGTGGCTTCAAGGGAGAGCCTTCTTCCTCTTCGGGAGCTTGTTGAGGGTGTACTGCTTTGATGGCTTGCCATGCTAGTTTAAACAAGACAAACCGTTAAAGTTTGGATTTAAAGACGAGTCACACGGCCTCGTGCCTGGGAAGCACGACCCTGTGCTGCACCAATAGCTCTGACATTTTAGCCCAAGAATCTTTATTTAAAGTTAAAACTGTTTGGTTTTTCACATGTTTTAATGTAAATAACTTAAAATAATGTTATAAAATAGTAGTTTTGCAAAAAGTTAAGCTAAAAATCATGTTTTCACCTCATCAACTGAAGCTTTTAAGCGTGAAGCTTCAAGCTTAAATAGAGGTTGCTGGAGGTTGAAGAAGGAGAAATGACTAAAAGTGGTAAAGACAAGAAGGTTTAAGGAAACCTTTTTAAGAACCTACCTTTTTTGGTATGTGTGTGAGATCAGGAAGGATCTTAGTTTTTTAGGAATGGGTCAAACATTCTTCTCATGGCTGACTTTATAGAAAGTGACAACACGGTGACACGGCCCCGTGTCTGGGAAGCACGACCCCGTGTCGTCTGCATGAGTAAAATGTTTTCCGTTAGTGATACACGGGCTAGGTCAAGGTAGACACGGCCCCGTGTTGGCATAATACGAGAGGCACGACCCCGTGTTTATCCACGCCCTCGTGTTTAGAGAATAGACGGGGCATGGCCTGTGTGCTTTGAGCACGACCCCGTGTTTTAGGGTTCAAGAAGTTTCATCGGAATTTTTTAAGAAACCATGTTTATCGGGAGGTTCCTTATTGGTGTTACACCCCAACCGATGACGGAATCATCAGGGCGGACATAAATAGATTGCTCGAGATCATAACACTATTTGTGACAATATTTAATTCAAAACTGATTTCATTTCATAGATAATCATTGTCAGATACAATATAAGGAATTGAAATACAAAAATTCAAATTTAAAGTACAACATAATTCAGTAATACTAAAGTAACAAAATCTAGCATTTTTTTAGATGTGTTTCTAAGTCGTCCCTACTAGATTTCGTCAGTATCAACATCATCAACCTGCAACATGTTTAAAATCATAGTTCAACACAAGAGCATGGGCGAGTACACAAGTTTAAATATAGCTTAAGTATGTAAAAGGTTTAAACGAATCCGCATGGCAAAAATAGTAATCAAGATTAATGTATCATGGCATGCAATGTAACAAGTCAATCCTCTGATTACTGCATGAATTAAAGACTTAATATGACCTCAAGATTATGGGCGGTGCGTTACTCCTATAGCGCTATACATGTTAAGGGAGGCTCGTACGAAGTTAATGACAAGCGAATCACATCAGAATGTTCCAAGAATACAAATCAAGTATCACGTATTTTAAGCATGCATGTATGGATTGTTTGTGTTTGCATATAGTATGATTGTGCATGTGTAATTTGATAGGTAAAATATATTGCACCCAAAAAGTGTAAAGCGTAAAGAGGGTGTCCGAGTGTACTCACAGTTTTGCAAAGCTTCCTTTGTTATTCCCGTTAAGAGTTGGAGAGTTTGGAGGATGGAACACCGAGGTTACCCTATATGGGGGTAAACGAAGGTGTGTGAGTATTCAAATGTAAACGGAGGATTCGGATTCAGAATTTTAAAGTATGCAAAAGTATGTATACGAGAAAGTAATTATCTAGTCTTTGAACACCCTTTTTTGACACTATAAGTCCCGTATGGGTGGATGTGATTTCATGGGTTAAGTTACCCATTAGAATCGTACGAGAAGTTCAAGACTTAGATAATATAACCTATTACCATGACAAGTAACCATGTTAATTATCATCAAGGATTTGGTTATGTATATATATATATATATATATATATGGTATGGTTTATTAATAATTCTAAGCTAAGTCCATCAAGAATAATCATAGATTGTCATATAAGTCAAGCATGGAGGTAGGAGGATAACCATCCTTTAACCTCATTTGTAAGATTCACCAATACACAAATCATCACAAGGATGATTCGGATGGTCATGAATAAAAAGAAATGTACAACTAATTACTATATCAAGTAGCCAAGTAAACATTAACCCGGTGAGCCAATTCCGACATGGAAATAGTTAACTAAGTGTTGGAGGCTAAACGGGGTTAGGTTACTTTTAATCTAGCAAACTACTTGAGATAGCAATGGTAAAACATCAAGTGAGGTGGTGGAATGAAGTCAGGATAGCCAAGGCTTCCAAGTATTCATACTTATACAAAACACAAGTCTTGCCATAAACTTCATGGCAAGCTCGGATGGTTTCATCACTTGTGGGTTGCATGAACCCTTGCAAAAACAGAAAGTTTAGAGGTGTTTGCACCTCTTAAATCATAAGAATCAACTCTTAGTAAGTCTCATAACCTTAGGTACAAGATTCAAGCAAGAAAACTAAATAAAAACAAGTTTATAAAAATTTTAATAAATGCAGAATTTTTATCCAACTTTGGACCTCAAATATGGTGATGTTCCACCTTGGTAAACATGGGGTAACAATCCTAGAGGTTATCTAAGGAAGGAGAAATGAGAAAACAAGAAGAAAAGATGAAGAAGTGAGTTGAAAACTCACTTTTTGAGCAATAAATTTTCTGCCCAAAAGTTGCAAAGATTGGAGCCTTGAGAGAGTTTGAGAGTGAATTGAGAGTGTGGAAAGTGTTTAGGAGGTGGTGGAAGCTTGTATTTATAAGTGGGTATTAGGGTTTGGTCATAAATAAAGTGGTTGGGAGATAGGAGGAGGGAAATTTCAAATAATTCAAAATTCCCGTTTTTATTAAAAATAATATTTTTTTAGGATTTTAAGGTATGTAAGTATGCATAATGAGTAAACATGTATGAATAACATTCCAAAGAAGATTAAAGTCTCGATTTATTGCATATAACGTACATATAAATGTAAACACGTATTTGATGATTCTTTTCACATAATACATGCATGAATTAAGATACGATTGATATAAATATGGTTTTCCATTATGATCGATGTCTCGGATTTACAAGATTGGAATGAAGTACGATTACAAAGTTTCTGACGATAGAAAGTGAATACAAGCTTTCTAAAAATGGAAAGTACAAATATGCGAAGCGTTACAACTGGTTGGAACAACACCGAAGTGCCGAATGTACCTTAGATTCCGGCGAGAGATACGAAAACGTAAGAGGTTGTTGGAAAGTAAGAAACCTAAGCTAAAAGTAGGAGGGCAGAACCATCCTTTATTTACCTTTTCTGGGCTTTATTAAAATAGTTATGAGTCGACTCGCTCTGGTCTAAACCCTGGTGTGAAATTCACAGGCCGTTAAGGAGTCCTTCATTGTGAGGCCGATACAGGGACGACTATCGCCTTCATTTTTGTCGGGGGCTAGGGAATATTTGTCGGCCTTGGTATTGTCTATCCCTGAATGTGGCTCCATCGAATCTCCTTCTTTCTTGTTCCTTGATGAATATCGTGCCTTCATCATGGATTCTATTTCATTGAGTTTTTGGAGAATCCACTCTTCTATTTGACATAATTCTTCCGAGCTTATGACTCTTATGGAAGAGATTTGATGGTATTCAGGTGGATGGTAGTTATCGTTTTTACTCCCGCCCATCTTAAGGTGATCGTCACAGGAAAACGATGGGTCTAAGTAGTGGGGATTAAAATTTAGAATGGGACATTCTAAATCTTTATGAATTCCACCACATAACTGACACCATTCATCGTAAGAGTGACGGGGGTAAAAATAATCATTGTCATCCATGGTTGCAAGACGAGGTTTAACCTCGGGATCAAACGGCACTGTTTGCTTAGAAACTGTGGTTAAAGCACGGCCCGGTGTGATTGTCACACGCCACCGTGCTACAGCTTCTATCTGGCATAATACAGTTTTATGCTACTTGGGAGTTGGCATGGCCCATGTGTGATCAGGCACGACCCCGTGGTAGATCTACATAGAGTAGAAAAATTGAAGTAAAGAAGAAAACCTAAAAAGAAAATTATTAAAATGACTAGGCCGCCTGTTGGGATTGAACCCTTCAAAAGGGAACAGATGATACAAAAGCCAAAATCACATCACTTAATTTATCCTGTTAACGGAGTTTACAAACTCTGTTCAAGAACAACTGATTGGCCTAAACTCTGATCTCTATCATCTGTTGGAGCTAAATGACAAAAGATCAAAGGTCTGTTGAAGACCATCAGAGGATATCCAGCAAAGTTTTGTTTATTATTTCCTTATTCAATGTAATAGTGCTTATGCACTGATCAGTGGTTAGGTCATCACTGTTTGTAGTTAGTTATCTTTGTTATATGTCACTATCAACCCTGACGTCATCAAAGATGCTCAGAGGTTAGAAGTGTTAGTATAAATAGTTATCTCGTTTGTACTGTTTAATCTATCTATCAAAAGATCATTCACTTATCATCTTCTTTGCATTTCTGTACTATTCAAACGTTCTTATTGAGCTAAGGGGGAGTTTGTGATTCACATGCAAAAACTATAAGATTGAGAGCATGATGATCAAAACAAACGGCCACTAGTTGTGATAAAAGTTTTCCATCTATTTCCGCTGCATTATACTTTGATTTCTACGTTCACTTTCCATTTTTGAAACAAAAATGACAACTAGTTCAAACTTAGATCCTAACAATTGGTATTAGAGCTTGGTCAATCAAAATTTGATTTAACTATCAATTTGATTTGAAACAAAGTTTTATTACATTTAAAAGTTTTTAAAACACAAAAACTGTTGAAAACCATCAGAAATGTCTCAAAACACACCTGATTCCAACATTGGATCGATGTTTAAACCAGCGATGCTGAACAGAAATGAAAAATTTCATATGGCAGCGTCGGATGGGTCACATTTTAGCTCAACAGAACACCGGTTGTTGGTGATCTGTTGTATTTGGACCACACATTTCATTAGTTCCAAGTACAGAGGATCCCAATACTCAAGTGCCAAAAAGTCCTGAACTATACTCCGAGCAGGATTACCAGAAAATAGAGTTGGATGCTAAGGTGTTTAGCATTGTTGCTTCTGCCTTACCCAACGAGATCTATGCTGGACTGCTCCACTGCAATAGTGCAAAGGAGTGGTGGGATGTACTAAAAGAGCAATTCGGTGGTACTGAAGAAGTGATAGAAAACAATACAGAAAATTCTGAATCAACAGTATGAAACCTTTTGTCACATCAAAAGTGAGTCGTTAACACAACAGTTCTAACTTTTTAGCTGTCTCATAAGTGAACTCAAACTGGTGAACGTTGAATTTCCTAATTTGACTGTCAATAGTCGTTTCCTTAGATCGTTACCATAGAAGTGGGAGAGTGTATCTTACATTACACGAACATCTGTTGCTTTTAAAGAAATGACACCCACACAGCTTCATTGTCGATTCCTCACTTATGAGAGGGAGTTAAACCAGAAAAAGAAGCTACAAGAGTCTGGTAAAACGACTGATGATTACACTTTGGGTAACACAGCTCTGTTTGGCCAAGAAGAGGATTCTGGCAGTGGAAAGGATCAGGGTTATGATCATTTTATTGATATAACCTCTGGAGGAAACTTTAACTCTGATTCTTACTCACCCAACTATGCATTTACTGCAAGTGGGGAAAGCCAAACCTCTGACAATCTCTCTTTTGAGTTGAACGATCTTCAACACTATGAACCAACTGATTTGGAAGAAATGGACATTTTTCACAAACTGGCTCTATTAAGTGTTAGAGCTAGTAAATTTTACAAGAGAACTGGTAGAAAATTTCCAGGGTTGCATGGGGGGTTGAAGGATGGGCTAGATAAATCTAAAATCAAGTGTTATAAGTGCAATAGGTTAGGACACTTTGCCAGAGAATGCAGATCTCAAACTTCAGGACCAATTGTAACACATCCTGGCCCTAGACCTCCGCACACACAAAGCACTGCTCAATATTCCCAATATACCCCTGCTCATCAAGTTCAAAACACTGCTCATTATGCACACCCTGCTACCACTGTTCCAGTACATTATGTTCAAACCACTGTTCCACAAATTCAATATGTCCAAGCACCACCACCTCAAGTGCATGTGCAACAAGCACCTCATGTCACTCAAACTACTCAAACCACTGCTCCGACAGAGGTTAACTAGCAAAGCTTTGTCACTCAAGGTTTTGTTGACTAGAGTAGTTTGCCAGAAGAATTAACTGATGAAAACTTTGCTCTTATGGCCAAAAATGATTTTGAAAATGAAAAATTTTGCTTAATGGCCTTAGAGACAATTGTTGAAGGTGATGAGTCTGTGGAACAAGTGTCTAAATCTAATGAGTTTCAAAGTTGTGATGAAGCAGTGGTTTCAAAGGATACTATTGATGAAGAAAAGAACTCTTTATCTGAACCATGGAATACCAAGGTGTGTGAAGATGATTGGGACTGTGCTCTCATGGCTGCTTCTAAGGTATCACCCCAGATCCTCAAAGATCTATGTCCTAAAAAATGCATTATAGCTTTTGCAAACATAAAGAGGGTAAATGAAAACCTTAGAACAAAATTTTGGAAGATGAACTAAATTTTTAAAAACTCACAAAAGAGTTGAAAACAAAGTTAGTTAACAAAGATTATGAAATCAGCAGCCTGAAGAATGAGGCAAGTATAACCAAAGATCAACTCCAAACTATGGTAGAGAAATACCAAGTTTGCAAAAAGGAGTTAGAAACTACCAAATCACATGTGAAAAATGGGTAGAGTCTTGTAAATGTTATGAAATTATTTTAGAAAAACAGATCAAGAGCAACATAAATTTGGTATTGGTTTCAAAAACAATGATCAAGTTTCTGAAAATGCTGCTAAAATTGATTCTGAATTGGTTGAAGTTGTCCCCAAAAACTTGGCTAGTGAAGAAATAAAAGTCACAGATAAGAATGGAAACAAAATCATTTTGGAAAAACATGAGGGTTCCTCAACATTTAAAGAGGTTGAGAAATATCAGTTCAAACCCACATGGTCAGATGGGTGTGACATTTTAGAAAACTTCAAGCCAATGGACTTCACAACCATTGATGGTGTTAAGGCACCAAAAGCAAGAGTCATTCCTATTAAGGATCTTCCAGTAGATGTTACAACATCTGCTGAAAAGAAGTCTGATAAAAGGAAGAAGGAAAAGGTCAAAAACTTGTTTTGTAATTTTTTTGAGAAAAGAAATCATGTCACTGAAAACTGTTTTCTGTTAAGAGCTTATGACATAAACAAAACTTGTGTGATCCCAAATTCCTCAAAATGTTTTATCTGTGATAAGACAAATCATAAGACTCAGGAGTGTGTTTATCTTAAAACCTATGATGAAAAGGTAAAAGAGATCAAAACAAAAACTCTTGAAAGCCAAAGTTCAAGCTCTGCTAGAAATAAATCTAAGCAGACCTTTGAACCTGTTGAAACATCTGTTACTAAACACTGACCAAAACCTCTGTTCCCAGAGAGGTACAAGTGACAGATGCACCACCTGCAAACAGATATCCAAGAGGATATGGCCAACCTATTTATCAAAAGGTTCCTTTTAGCTATGAGGGTTACAAAAAACCCTCAAAGCCAAAAGTCAATAGGAATCCTCATGGCTACCAACATCTGATAGGAAATGGTTCACAACAGTGGTTACAAAGACCAATCCAAACCATTGACCATTCTCCTGAATTTGAGATTAGACAATTTGTGGCTTTGGAAACCCACCTGAACTAAATTATTTACTTGTGTGCAGGGAGCTTCTACTTTCCTTGGTAATTTATGGTATGTAGATAGTGGAGGCTTCAGGCACATGACAAGATGTAAAGCCATTCTCAAAGATTTCATGGCTCATGGAGGGGGTGATATATCATTTGGTAATAATTCAAAAGGGAAGGTGTTGGGGTCAGGGTGTGTTCAAGCTGGGAAACTCAAATTTGAAAATGTTAATCTCATTGACAATAAAAAATTCAATCTTCTGAGTGTTTCACAAATGAGTGACAAAGGATATGGATCCTTCTTTACAAAGAAAACATGTCAAATTGTAAGACCAGAATTGTTAAAAAGATTGATCAAATCATTGCTGAGAGTAAAGCACAACTTGTTTCTCATAGGAGTGGCAATGTGTATGTGGTTGATATGTTGAAGGATAACCCAATGTCTAATGCATGTCTGTTCTCAGTTGCTTCAAGCAAAGAGACAGAGTTATGGCATAGAAGACTTGGGCACACAAATCTCAAAACTATATCCATTCTCTCAAAACAAAGTCTTGTCAGAGGTTTACCTCAAAAACAATTTACTTGTGAAGAGCATTGTATCACCTGTTTAAAAGGTAAACAACATAAAAGCTCCTACAAGTCCATTGAAGAGTCCAAAACAACCCAGTGCTTGCAACTGTTGCACATGGATTTGTTTGGCCCTGTTAAAATCATGAGTCTCACAAAGAGAAGGTATTGTTTGGTCATTGTTGATGATTTTCAAGGTTTACATAGACTTTCTTCATGCATTCTAAAGATGAAACTGCTGGCATTTTGCAAAATTTTGTAAAACAAGTTGAAAGGCAATTTGACCTACCAGTAAAAATTTTTAGAAGTGACAATGGGGCAGTTTATGAACAAGGAGTTGGATGTTTTATGTGAGTCAAAAGGGATTGTTAGGAAATATAGCATCCCAAGGACTCGAGAACAAAATGAGGTGGTTGAAAGGAAAAATAGAACTTTAATTGAATCAGCAAGAACTATGCTTGAAGACTCGGGTTTACCCTTGTCTTTTTGGGCAGAGGCTGTAAACACTGCTTGCTATGTTCAAAATAGAGTTTTGATTAACCCCAGGCATCAAAAGACTACCTATGAAATTCTTTACAAAATCAAACCTCTGATCTCATATTTCAAAGTTTTTGGCTGTCCATGCTTCATTTTAAACTTAAAAGATTCAATTTCAAAGTTTGTAGCCAAAGTTGATTGTGGTTATTTTCTGGGATACTCAACCACTGCCAAAGCCTATAGAGTATTTAATTCTAGGACAAAGTGTGTTGAAGAAACTCTGAATGTGAAGTTCAATGAACTTTCTTCTTTGAAAATTCTAGCAAATCCTGCTGAGTTGTTTGACTTAGAAAAATTTACATTTGAAGATGTGTCTATCAAGACTAACCATGCAGGTACATCACAATCAACACATTAACATCAAGGATATGATTGTGTCCTTCCAAACTTCAAAGTCAGTCAAGCTACCAGAGGAGCAGATGTTAGTAACAATGGTGAAAGCTCTGCTGGCTCAACTGTTGTTGATCCACAAACCTCTACTAGTTCTCAAAATCAAACCACTGTTGATAAAATCCACACAATATGGGCAAAAGTCAACACAATCACACATCCATACCTCCCATACCTCCACCACCATTCCAATTAGAGGCTGGAACCTCAATTTCACCAGTAGAGGTTAGCTCAGATGATACACATTTGCAGCCTTCACCTCAAAATGCAATTGTCCCATACCAAGGTCATTTGATTTTCCTCAAAAGCCATCCATTGGATCAAGTTATTGGCAACATAAATGAGGGAGTGCTCACAAGAAGCCAGTCCCAAAACATTTGCCTCTTTGCTGGCTTTCTATCACTCACACAACCTGTCAAGTACCAAGAGGCACTAAAAGATAATAGTTGGGTAGAAGCTATGCAAGAGGAGCTCCTTCAGTTTAAAAGACAACAAGTTTGGGAACTTGTACCACTGCCTAAGGATGTATGTCCAATTGGCACAAAGTGGGTCTTCAAGAACAAAACTGATGAAAGGGGTATTGTTGTCAAGAACAAGGCAAGGCTCGTAGTTCAAGGCTACAGACAGGAAGATGCCATTGACTATGATGAAACCTTTTCTCCTGTAGCAAGGTTAGAAGCCATCAGACTGTTCTTAGCTTTTGCTGCCAACCACAACATCAAAGTGTTTCAAATGGACATCAAAAGTGCATTCTTGTATGGAAAGATCAAGGAAGAAGTGTATGTGTGTCAACCTCCAGGATTTGAAGATGCATTATATCCTGATCATGTGTACATGCTCAACAAAGCACTGTATGGTCTAAAGCAAGCACCCAGAGCCTGGTATGAAACTCTATCCACTTTTCTCTTATCCATTGGATTTTCAAGAGGTAAAATTGACAAAACCTTATTTTTGAAATGGAGAGGAACAGATTTGATGCTTGTCCAAATTTATGTGGATGACATCATATTTGGATTCACATGCACTGCCACGTGTGAAGAGTTTAGACAACTCATGGCAGCTGAGTTTGAAATGAGTGCAATGGGTGAGTTACAATGTTTTCTTGGTCTACAAGTTAAACAAAATCAAAATGGCACTTTCATTCATCAAAATAAGTATGTCAAAGAACTACTTATCAAATTTGATATGAATGATTGTAAACCTTGTAGCACACCCATGGAAACTTCAAAGCTTGTCACTGTTGAGGACAAAGATGACTTGGTTGATCAAACTCTCTATAGAAGTATGATTGGGTCTTTATTGTACCTAACTGCTTCTAGGCCAGATATCGTATTTGCAACATGTGTTTGTGCCAGATCCCAGTCAGCACCTAGAAACTCTAATTTAATTGCTGTGAAAAGGATATTCAGATACATAAAAGGTGCTCCCACACTTGGTATCTGGTATCCTACTAATGTAAACATTAAGCTTTAATACAATGGTGTGAATAGGAAGCTGTTAAATCAAATCGTAGAGCTTTTAAGTCACAAAAGCCATCGCAGTGTAGTGGCTGAGATCATGGTGGTTAACTCAGAGCTCCCAGGTTCAAAACCCACCCCTCCCATATTTTCACACCTTTTTCTCATTTTCATACAAAATTATTTTAAATACTTCAAAATCTAAATTTAATTTATAAAATTGATTTATTTAAAATGACACTTAATGGTTTTCTTTAAAAGTAAACCTACTATTCATTAAATAAGTTATATGTATTAACATATCAATATATGTGTAGTAATAAAATAAAACTAAACCTAATATAGAATTTTATATATATAAATATATATATATATATAAACATATATATATATATATATATATATATATATATATAGAGAGAGAGAGAGTAAAATAAATTAAGCAATATAATTTTATAAAATTCTACAAACCCATAATCTATCCAACAAATCGTATATGTTCGGTAATTTACACTTTAATTTTTTTATAAATATTCGCAATAATATAATGTCGGGAAAGCTCCTAACCTTCTATGAGTGATGTATTTCTGATCTCACCCGGATTTCTCGGGATCTAAGAAACCATGGTGACACAAGACGTATTATGCAAATAATAAAAAAAATGAATAATTAATCAATATAACTTGTTGTGGGTTTGTATATGTATTTAGTGCTTTTGTAATTTATATCCCTAGGTTAATCTTATCATTTGGAGTTCTCTTGTTCATGCGGTAATCAAGGAATCTGAAAAACAACCCATGAGTGGATCTTTTTAATTCCCCCTTTTACAATTAAATGTTTTTGGGTGTATTCTGTGTCATTAACACATTTTTCATCTTTTCAAGTTTCATTATTTAATTACTTGCAAGTTCAATTGTGTAATTATGTGGTAGTTATTATTTGTTCATTGTTTGTGTACGAACCATTTTTACTAGTCATTATCGCTAGTCATTATAAACATGGATCCATCAGGCTAATTAGGTTCCCCACGACCATGAGTTGTAGCTTAGTATCGCCACCGCATTTAGATTCACTCATTGGTGAGCTTGAGTCTCAGATTTACAGTGTTATCATATTTATCGTTTTTATTACATTTACCTTAGTTTTCACATCATCATGTTGGTTGTTTGGTTATCCAATTATTGTAAGGTATATTTTATCATTTAATTACCATTGGATTCGCATGTTAACACTTATATATAAATAAACCAAAAACAATTTTATTTAAAACAACTGATTTACTCACCAACTTATGTTGACCCAAAAACTACATTTACACATGACATAGGTAGACAGTTTTGAAGATGTTGATGATGACACGTAGAGATGAGGCCTTAGAGAATAAAAAGGATTATGTTACGTATTATTTGATTTTAAAGGATCTTTTGAATTAATTGCATTGTGACAATGTTAAATTGGTTATTAATAATATTAAACTTTTAAATACCATGTCATAAGCTGTGAACAATCAATTTTTCCCCGGTCACCTAAATCCGATGCGGGTCGGGGTGTGACAGATTGGTATCAGAGCCAATGACTAAAGAGATATAGAATAGGTTATTAGTCCCTTAGACCTATACTATAGTCGATTACGTGCTTATGTGCTACATGTCTAGCTTATGATTCTTATTGGCACATGCTTATAAATTATCGAATATCACACACAAATGCGTGTGAGCACTTTAAGTGATATGTGATCTAAGTGTTATGTGTTATGCTAGTACGTGAATTATTTATATATTTGTATTACTTTAAATATATATATATATATATATATTATATATATATATATATATATATATATATAATACCACACCACACAGGTCGCACAATATAAATAATAAAACTTATAATATCCTTATTATAAGTTCCCAACTACTTAAATTTTTTTCACCTAAAAAATATTTATGTTATTTTATTCAATTTTTGTGTTGATTTTTCATTTTCAAATCTCATCAAAGTAATTTCACGTGACGGACATGTAGTAACTGGAAGGGTTTAGTAGTTTGGACGTCCTATCTAGGCTGGCAGTCGTATAATCCAAATGAATGGACCAGTTTGCCTACCTATGGACTACGAAGAGAGTACAAAAACCTATTAGACCAAAGTATGTCACACCGAATGTTATGTGAATTAACAATACTTTGACAAGTCACCGTATCCATCCATGGATACCCTCTGACGCTATAATATTTCATATTAATTCAATTTTCTCAATGTTTCATGATTTATTTTCGGGTTTTAGTGTACGTAAATAGACCAACTTTTGAGAACCATACAAAAACTCAATATTCGCGGGGGCCCACGTGATTGCGACAGTGACATATGGAAGGTATACATTGCCCAATTACGAGCAAAGCCCATGACATTTTTAATGTTGCATTTTTGAGACATCGCATTATCATAAGTTTATTCTTTTTATGACACACCCCAAAATTCTCATTACATCATAAGTTTCTATCGGTTTCATAAAAAAACTCACAACTTTGTTTGTGTTGATTCCTATAGATGTCTATGAAACGTCACCTCTCTAGAAAGCAGGTTGGAAACTCTGGCCGCCGTATGGATGCCCAAATAGTCAAACAAATGGTCGTCGTTATCCCCAACATAGTGATCCAGGTTCAGGAGGCTCTTCGAGGGCCTACTCCTCAAGAAACTCCTACCGACTTCAATTCTTCCAAGTACTCCTATAAATACTTCAAGTCATGTGACCCTCCCAAATATGAGGGATAGAGGGTGTCTCTACGCTACTCCGATGATTTGAAGTAATGGTGAGCCCTTTCTTTAATTGTAATTGCCCCAAAGATCGTAAGGTCTAGTATGCTACTAGCCGACTATTAGGTCAAGCCTTGACATGGTGGAACGGTGAGAAAAGCACCCATTATGCCGAAGCAGTTGTATCTTTGACTTGGGCGCAAATCAAGGAAATCATGATCCAACAATTCTGTCCGCGCCATGAGATCAAAAATTTAGAAGATGAATTTTGGACCCTGAAACAAGATAGTGGGGAGAGTGCAGCCGTTAACAAACGGTCCCATGAGCTGGGACAATTGGTTTCTTTCTTGGCTACAACCCTTAGTCGTTTGATCGAAAGGTACATTGGGGGGTCTTCATGTGATAATCTAAGACCCAGTGATGAGTAGCAAACCAACAACCCTTGAAGATGTTATTCGCCTAGATAACCAACTTAATGACAACCACCTCATGTCAGGTAATCTAAAGCGAAAAGGGTACAAGAGTAATTTCGACAAAGCTCAAGCTGAGGACCGAGGAATTGAAAGAACCCAAAACCGATTCATCCTCCTGTTTCAATTCCAAAAGGAAGCAAAATGGTAACAACTACGCCGTAACCTCAACAAACCTACCCATACAAACCACACTTGTACAAGCCGCATCCATTACCCAAGTTGCACCCGATACTGCTTACCTAAACAAAAAACCCTACACTGGTCCTCACCACCAATGCAACCACTGTTACTACCATCGTCAACCCAATATCCCTTGTCGACAGTGCACCACTTTGGATGTTATTTGTCATTTGATTAACACCGGTCATGCTACCCGAAACCAAGCTCCACCGCATGCTCAGAAATTGATTTAAACCTATCATTAGCCAAACTTACCCATGGTGCCTTACGTTAGAGTGTGCTTCAACTGTGGGGATCCCACCCATTTCAAGAACACATGCCCTAGGTTGGTTAACATCATCAATGCTCAAGTTCAACCCAGTTATCACGCAAACGCGGGAAACCTGGCAAACCCGCTAGCAAGGGGTAGAGCGTTGAACATCAATGCAAATCTAGACGGTGCAAACAACAACGATGTGAATGGATAGCTCAGTAGAACTCTCTCACCGTGAAGTTTTGAAGTTACCATTTTAAAATTATTTTTATCCCATGCATTGACATTTCATGTTATCGCCAATTCATGTCTTTGTTATTTGTATTATTGTTTACATGTACAATTACCACTTGCTAGTAATGTCGTGTTACATCATTGATATTTCATATTATTACTATTTCATGTCATTACATATCATGGCTGACCTCTTCTCATAGTATATGGGATATGGGTATCGCCTCACTTTTTCATAGGCTGACCCCTTCCTCAAAATGTGGGATGTAGGAACTGCCATCATTTAGTCTCGCCTTTTTGGGGCTTGAGACTCAAGTATTGATTGTTTGTGTTTGGCTAAGTTTACTTAGTGCATAGATATTAGGTCGAGTCATCACATAAAATCAATCATGGTTCGATTAATATGTGGATAAGAGTGTGACAGACACATGGTGGATACGTCGCTGGTACTTCCTATATATAAGTGTCTCGGTCAAACTATCAAAAGCAACGTTAAACTATTCATGAGAGATTTTGTGTAAAGTTAGGATGGTTATGTGTTGAGTGATTTAATTCCTGTGTCACTGCGCGTTCAACTCTATCATTGTGGCATTTCCTGGGAGATTTCTTTTGAAAACCCCAAGTTATGACACGAATCACAGTTTAGGCATCATTAAGTATGTCATACGACTCAATTTGCCAACTTCCCCGTGTTACAAGTCATCATCAGGACAAGGATTTTTTTTCCTACGCTGCAATCCACCTTTGGTATGCCATTTTGTGATACTCATATCGTTTATGAAAGGCTACCTCATGCACTATCATTAACGCATTTGATCCAGCATCTCTCTCTGGCATCAAAAAACGATTCCTCTAGTAGGGTATCCAGCCCTACCAGAAATGCTACGACCTCAGTCAAACCTAAACCCTACTTCTGATATATCTTAAACCTAAACCGGACCTTTTCGCAAAACAAATGACGAAGAGATTTATTTATTTATGTAATCATCCATTTAATACCATATTTAAGTTTAATAAATAATTATCTAAAAAAGATATAAAATAATATGGAAAACTAAGTTAGTTTGGTTATATAATGTAAAGAAAACAAGCAATCTAGTTAAACAAAGTTATTGGGTTAAGTAAGCTTAAGTTGATAATTAAGGACTTAAATTCAATTAATGGAAAGTAGAGTTTTTTAAATGGATCAAAAATATAAACCAGGGTGGAGCAAAGATTCAAACCCGGGACTCCACCCGGTTCACAATCATCGCGGACAACAACAAACCACTCCAACAGCTGTCGCTTTCTTATTCTATTCTCACCCGCCTTTCCTTTTAAACACAAACCTGGCCAATCCCTTCTTCCTCGCAATAGGGCTTGGTGCCCAAGCTGTTCAAATTTCATCAAAGATTTCACTAAGAATGGATACGAATCAATGAGATCGTGTTTGCATTCTCGTTAGGCTTATACATGGACAAAAAAGTCGATGCATATCTACATACGAAACCCACTCGAATCCTTTTGTTTTGGAACCGAATCTTTTAAATCGGTTTATATATAAAAATAAAATCAATTCGTGAAATATACAATGTCGGTCGACTTCTGTATTAAAAAGAATCCAATGTGATGCGTTCCGATCCTCTACACCCCGAAACCAATTAAAATCTCGTTTGCGTTTCTTTCTTCAACTCGCCCGAAGCTCTTCACCATCTCTGGAACTCACTAATCTCGCTACTGGATGGTATAAATCTTACCACATTTCGGTTTTTGTAATAGAACAAAAGCCCTAAGGTAATCGGTTGAATTGATCAGTGTAATCATTTGATTTCGAATTAAAAGGGGGCTAGGGTTTTTTTTTGGTAATGATGTGAAGAAGATGAAACTGTACTGGTTGTTTAAAACTAAAACTAATCCCAATAAAAACATATGAAGTATCACAACGCAATCGAATCATAGAGCTGTTAAGTCGCAAAATCCATCGCAGTCCAGTAGTTGAGATCATGGTGGTTAACTCAGATGTCTGGGTTCGAAACCTGACGCTCCCATATTTCGCACCTTTTTCTTATTTTCATACTTAATTGTTTTAGATGCTTCAAAATCTAAATTTAATTGATAAATTAATTTATTTAAAATGATTGTTAATGGTTTTCTTTAAAACTAAACCTAATATTCATTAAATAAGTTATATGTATTAACATATCAATATACGTGTTGGAATAAAATAAAACTAAACCTTATAATAATATATATATATATATATATATATATATATATATATATATATATATATATATATATATATAAATACGGTAAATAAGCAATATAATTTTTATAAAATTCTACAAACCCATAATCTATCCAACAAATCGTATATTTTAGGTAATTTACACTTTAATTATTTATAAATATTAGCAATGATATTATGTCCGGAAAGCTCCTAACCTTCTACGAGGTGATGTATCTCTGATCGCACCCGGATCTCTCGGTATCTAAGAAATCATGGTGACACAAGACATAACATGCAAATAATAAAAAAAAGTGAATAATTAATCAATATAACTTGTCGTGATTTGTGTGTGTGTGTATATATTCAGTGTTTGTGTAATTTATATCCCTAGGTTAATCTTGTTCGTTTGGTAACCAAGGAATCACAATAGACAATCCATGAGTAGATCTTTTTAATTCCCCTTTTTACAATTAAATGTTTTGGGGTGTATCGTGTGTCATAAACCCATTTTTCATCATTTCAAGTTTCATTATTTAATTACATGCAAGTTCAATTGTAATTATGTGGTAGTTATTATTTGTTCATTGTTTGTGAACTAACCATTGGTACTAATCATTATCGCTAATCATTATTCACATGGATCCATCAGGCTAACTAGGTTTCTCACGACCATGGGTTGTAGCTTAATATCTCCACCACATTTGACTTCGCTGTCTCAGATTTACAATGTTATCATATTTATCGTTTTTATTACATTTACCTTAGTTTTCACATCATCATGTTGGTTGTTTATTCAATTATTGTAAGGTGTATTTTATCATTTAATTACCACTGGATTCGCATGTGAACACTTTAAAACAATATTTACTCACCAACTTATGTTACCCAAAAACTACTTTTACACATGACACAAGTAAACAATTTTGAAGATGTTGATGATGACACATAGGGATGAGGCATTTGAGAAAAAAGAATTATGTTATGTATTTTTTGATTTTCAATGATTATTTGAATTAATTGCATTGTGACAATGTTAAATTGGTTGTTAATTATATTAAACTTTTAAATATCTTATCATAAGCTGTGAACAATCAATCTTGCCTTAGTCACATATATCCGTTGCAGGTCGGTGATCTTTATATGTTAAAGTTTGTATCTTAACATAAGGATCACCAAGTATGGTGAATTTGTGATTATATGATCATGATCATCAAGGATTTGTGGCTATTTTGAAGCTTAAAAACGGACTTGGTAAAATTTTACAAAATGGTGTTTTATTCAAATTCGGGTGTTCCAAAAAACGTACAACTATTTTAGTATAAAGGATATCGTTTATGATGAGTTCTATATAAAACTATTCAAGTCTTGATGTCTTTATGAAGAATTATATATATTTTTACTTATAAGTATATTTAAACAGAAAATGGGAAAATTACTTTTTGAGTCCCTGTGTTTTAGGGTGTTAACCACTTTAGTTCAAAATTGTCACACCCATATTTCCACGTGTATTCCGGTGGGCCCTGGTGGGGAATATTCTGACGTAAGTTGATAACATCATAACCAAACAAACGCAGCACAACGGAATTCTTTGTTTAAAATACTATTACAAACCCAATGTTCTAAGTTTAAATAATAAATACATGGCTTGTAATAGAAGATACACGGACGGATCGAAATAAATAAACAAAATATTTGTTCAACAGACTTCGGGCAACTAAGGACTTGCAAGATCCTCTTATGTCACTACTAAGCAGCTTCCGGCCTATTTTGTGCTGAAACATGTCCTTAATCTTTTGAAAATACGTTAGTTTACACTGGTAAATACTAATAACCGACACATTTTGAAAATCTTTCAAAAATGGTTTAAGTGCACTTAGCACATTTTATAAATAACTTGGGATAGTTCAAAATGCCCTTGTTTACAGTTTTACATGTTTGTCAATACATATGGGGTCAGGTGCAGAAACCGACTAATCTGATTAACCGACACACCACTAATAATCCACCAATGGGATTCAATATTATTTTGCATTAGCATCTGACAGGGGCCATTAGTAACTTAAATGAGCCGAGGATATCCAGGACACGGTCGAGTTAACCCCCAATGTTTAAGTTATCAAACAAAACAGAATAACACGGGTTATGAAGATTTAGTTAAGTCACAATCCGACAACATGATCCCGTACCCAACCAAGCGGTATTAATATACCGTATCCCAAGCCTGTATAGGGAAAATAGGCTAAAAGTATTTTCTTGAGCTAATTTCTTGAACAAAGATAATAACTCAGCCGATAATCAAAAGTAAGCTTAGATGACAATCTACCGGGAGGCTTTAGTCTAGAATGACGATGTTATTAACCAATAAGAGTTCTAACGGTCCTATCTACATCATAGACTCGGACCGGCTAGCTAAATATGATATTTACGGTACAAAACGCTAGATTAAGCGATGACCGGAATAGAATGTAGTCTAAACCCGACAAGTACTAAGACTTGTTTAATATGGGTAAACATATTACATTCTCGATTTTGATATAAAAATGATAAGGTTAAACCCGTTTCGATTTAACTATGTAAACTAGTCACGTAGGCTTAACCGTACGCGTAAAAGCGAAACCGGGTAACCGGATGAGTCGTATACAAGTTCCATATGCCATTATATTTAAAACATGTTGTAATATCAGTAGGATATCAATATGTATGCCCGTTATGGTTTTAAAATCATGTTACGCCTTAAAAGGGCGTTTTGGTCATTTAACGACATGTAAAAGGAGCTTGCAAGTAAACTGATGTCATGGTCACATTCTTTAAAATTGGTTAATTTATGATGTTATATCAGTAGGATATCAAGTTTATGTGTGGTTTATAGTTTAGGACCAAACTATGCCCCGAAAGGGCATTTTGGTCATTTCACACATCACTTGACAACTTATTTGGGAATCTGAGTTTAGATCATGTACCTACTGTAAATATTTATAAAATAAGTTTTGAAATCAATAGGTATCAAGTCTTGTTGCGCTAATATGGTTTTAAACCATACTATGCGCCTAAACGGCGATTAAGTCGCTAAATGACGATTTAATCGATGTTTGAGTAAAACTGATGTTATGATCAGGTTTATATGATGGAAATATGTTATATAATATAATACTTCAGTAGGTAAAATGTTTCATTCATTAGAACTGATAAAAACCCATTTTAGGTGTCGTAAGGGCAATATCGTCGTTTAAGGACTTAATACATGGACTTGTGTATAAACTCAGTTTATAATCTGAATTGATATCCTAAATAGTCCTAATTATGATATTACATCAGTAGGCAAACAGTTTTGATATCAAAAATTATGTTTAAACCATTTTATGCGCCAAAAGTGGGATTTGGTCATTTTAAAGCGTAAATTACGCTTATTTAATCAAAACTCGGTTTATGACCAGAATGTTGACCTTGAAATAAGTTAATTAATTTAACATATCAGTTTACAAGTCATTTGTATACTCATTTGTATTTAAAACCTTATTTGTAAACAAAAGGGCTTTTTAGCAAAATTTGGCATATTTAATGGAAACTTGCGTATAAACTCGGGTTACTATATGACCATGTAATATGACTCCAGAGGGTTATACTATAACATAACATGGTCATAGTGAAACTTATGATCAGTAACTAAAGTTGCTAATTTGGGTCAGAATCGAAAGTCAAAGTAGGAGTCAATCCTTGCGACTTTCGGTTGCGAACCGACCTTAGACCTGGAATTGACGAGCCGAACTTGTTTACACATGGTCTAATAATTATTATCAAGTTAACCTATATTACTAAATATGAATTTATTTCAAAACAGACCCGTTGACTTTTTATTGACAATAACTTTGACCCGTCAATTGAACAAGCAAGCGTGGTAATTAGGAGGTGACCTTTCTAGGGATTAACACCTACCTAATTACGATCACATAGCCATGTTCGAACTGAACAATGGTTGGACGGTAATGGTCTTAGCCAATGGTCAAAGCGTTTTGACGTAAACGCTTTGACTTTGGCTTAAAAGCCTACAAAATAAAAGAACTGAGTTGGAACACTTACAAGTGATCCAAAGAAGACTAAATAGCTTAGAGTATGTTCCCAAATGGACCAGAACTCCCCAAGTGATCTAGAGAGGAGGAAGATGAGAGTGAGAAAGTAGGTGAGGCTTTCATGGTGGCCTTTTATACTTGAGGGCTTGCCAGGTGTATGGAGGTGTTATAGGACGAGTACAAGTGTCCCAGTCGTGGCAACAGGTGCAAGAGGGTGGCAATGGCGACAAGGGTGGCAGCACATGAGGCTGCCACATTTTTGGTTGCTGGCAGGTCCTTGCGGACCGTATGGCTTCAGTCATGCGGCCCGTAAGGCCTTTCAGGCGCCCCCAGTTTTGAACTGGTTGTGGACCGTAACCAATTATGGTTGCGGTCCGTAACCGCCTTCCAATATTTTAAATTTGGCATTTTTCCATGTTAGGTCCCTTGACTTTATTAGTTGCCATCCAAAGGTTATAATATAACACTTTGATGACTTTAGTCCCTCTCGTTTTGGCACACGGCATTCAAGGATCAGCGGGACACTTGTCGAAATTTTATAGGACGGGTTTTTACGAGGTGTTACATCCTCACCCCCTTAAAAGAAATCTAGACCTCGAGATTTATTCAAAAAGATAGGGGTACTTTTCTCGCATAGTGGACTCGACCTCCCATGTATACTCGGGGCCTCGACGGGCATCCCATTTGACCTTTACAATAGGCACGTGTTTTCTTCGTAGCTTTTTAACCTGTCGATCTTCGATCGCTATCGGTTTCTCAATGAAACGCAGGTTTTCGTCGATTTGCACATCCTCGTGCGGCTTTCGCTAGCGACTCATCGGCTAGGCATTTCTTTAAATTTGAGATGTGGAACACATCATGAATTCCACTTAACTTTTCGGGTAACTTGAGCTTGTAAGCTACGGTCCCGACCCGCTCTATTATCTTGATCTGTTCTATATAGGGCTCAACTTGCCCTTTTTACCGAATCGCATGACGCCTTTCCAAGGCGACACCTTCAGTAACACTTTGTCCCGAATTTGAAACTGTAGGGGTTTGCGCCTTTTATCTGCGTAGCTCTTCTGCCTATCTCGGAAACTTTGAGACGGTCCGAATTTGTATAATCTTGTCTGTCTCTCTAGGACAATCTCCGGTCCAGATAGTTGGGCCTCCCCAACTTCTGCCAACAGTCAGGCGCTCGACACTTTCTCTCGTACAAGGCTTCAAAAGGAGCGGCCTTGATACTTGAATGATAACTGTTATTATAGGAAGCATTCAATCAAGGGTAGGAGATCATCCCAACTGCCACCTAAGTCGCTCACGCATGCACGTAGCATGTCTTCCAAAGTCTGAATGGTACGCTCACTCTGTCCGTTAGTCTGCGGATGATAAGTCGTACTAAAGTTCAATCGGGTGCCTAAAGATTGTTGGAAGCTTTTCTAGAAATGAGAGGTGTATCTTGTATCTCTATCGGATACAATAGACACTGGCACTCTATGTAAGGACACAATCTCGTCCACATACATCTTAGCCAACTTGTCTGAACTAAACGTCTCTTTGATTGGCAAGAAATGTGCTGACTTAGTCAGCCTATCAACAATGACCTAATCGTGTCATTACCACATTTGGTCTTTGGTAACTTGGTAATCAAATCCATAATTACCATTTCCTATTTCCAAGTGGAATTTCAAGCTGTTGTAGAAGTCTTGACGGTTTCTTATGTCCGGCTTTAACTTGCGAACACGTCAAGCACTTAGCTACATAGGTGGCTATGGATTTCTACAAACCCATCCACCGATAAGTAGATTTCAAGTCTTGGTACATCTTATCACCTCCTGGGTGAACAGAGTACTTGGAGTTATGCGCTTCTTGAAGGATTAGATCTCTAAGTCCTCCAAAAATTGGAACCCAAATTCGTCCATTAAGTCTCAGATTCCATCACTTCCAGGTGTTAACTGTTCGACAGTTCCACCTAATCCTTCATTCATGATATTAGTCTCCATCATGGCTTGCTTTTGCGCATCAAGCAGCTTTTCATTCAAGCTATTTCTGACTTCTATTCTTTTGGCGTTAATCCTTAAAGGCATAACCCTTTCTTTGTGACTGAGCGCATCAGCGACTACATTCGCTTTGCCGGGATGATATTGAATTTCACAATCATAATCATTAATAGTTTCCATCCAAAGACGTTGTCGCATATTCAGATCCTTTTGATTGAAGAAGTGTTGGAGGCTTTTGTGATCAGTGTATATAACACACTTAGTTCCATATAAATAATGCCTCCAAAGTTTTAGTGAAAATACAACGGCACCCAATTCCAAATCGTGGGTGCTGTAATTCTTGTCATGCACCTTGAGTTGTCGTGATGCATAGGCAATCACTTTGCCTCTTTGCATAAGCACATATCCCATGCCAGTGTGTGATGCATTACAATAGAGAACGAATTCTTCAATGTCTTCTAGCAAAGTTAGCACTGGAGCATTGCTCAATTTCTATTTCAATGTTTTGAAGGATTCTTGCTGCTTTGGACCCAGTCAAACTTGATATTCTTGAGGGTCAAAGCGGTTAAAGGAGTAGCTATCCTTGAGAAATTTTCAATGAACCTTCGATAGTACCCAACTAGTCCTAGAATAATGCGGACTTCAGAAGGTGTCTTTGGTGCTTCCCAATTCATAATAGCTTCAATCTTGGCCAGGATCAACCTGGATACCGCGTTCACTAACCACATGTCCAACAAACTGGACTTCGCGTAGCAAAAATTCGCACTTGGAGAATTTAGCATACAGCTTCGCCTTCTGCAACAACTTTAGGATGCACCTAAGATGCTTCTTGTGATTGGATTGATTACGAGAATAGTATGTCGTAGATGAACACAATGACAAACTTATCTAAATAAGGCTTGCAGACTCTATTCATGAGATCCATGAATGCTGTAGGTGCATTAGTGAGCCCGAAAGGCATCACTAGAAATTCATAGTGATCGTGTCTTATTCTGAAGGCAGTCTTTGGAACATCTTCACTCCTAACCTTCAGCTGATGATAACACGATCTTAAATCTATCTTGGAAAAGTATCTTGCCCCTTGTAATTGATCAAACAAATCATCAATCCTGGGTAATGGATAACGATTCTTGATTGTTATTTTACTAAGCTCAGGTAATTAGTGCACATACGCATTGAACCGTCCTTCTTTTTGACAAACAAAATTGGAGCTCCCCACGGTGATGAACTAGGCTGTATGAAGCTTTTTTCCAAAAGTTCATCAAGCTGAGTTCTCCATTCTTTCATCTCTGTCGGTGCTAGACGATAGGGTGCTCTTGCAATAGGTGCAGATCCGGGTAAGATGTCTATCCTAAACTCTACTTGTCTATCAGGGGATAGACCGGGTAATTCTTCAGGAAAGACCTTGGGGTATTCAGAAATAACGGGTATGTCTTCAATCCTTGGCTTAGGTTCATCGACGTCACTTATTCCATATCAATGACACAACCTCTCTTCATACATTGGGAGGTCTTAAGCATAGAAGCTTTTTTTGGTAACCTGTAGTGTATATCTCCATAAATGGTGAGCACATCACCGGATGGGGTCTTAATCTCGATTAGTTTCTTATCACAGGCAATGCGGGCTTGGTAACCAATCCATGACTAAGACTACATCGAACCCCACCAATTTCATTGGCAGAAGAGATATAGGGATCAAATGATTCTTTATGGATATAAAGCATTCATCCAGAATAGAAGAAGCGGTTTCTATGGTTCCATCGGCAAGTTCTACCTCATATGTTATGTCTAGAGTTCTTCCGGGTAAGTTTAATAGTTTACTAAACTTATGGTCGATTAATCAGCACCTGAATCAAACAGAACTCTAGCAAAGGTGTCATTGATGAGGAAGGTACCTGTTATAACATTGTTATCATTGACAGCTTCCCGGGCATTCATCAGAAAGGCCTTGCACTCCCTTTCTTAGCTTTACTAGACTTTGCATTTTCATCCTTAGCAGCCTTGGAGCAATTAGTCTTAATGCGACCATTTTCGCCACATTTGAAACATGTGGCATTTTTGATATCCCTGCAATCCAGGGTCTTGTGTCCCATTTTCTTACAGATACCACAAGGTTTAGCTTGTGGATCAAACTGACACTGTCCACCGTGTTGTTTCTTGCAGATTTTGCATTCAGGTCTATCCTCAGACCTACCCTGATTCTTATGGGACCCAAATTTCCCTTTCTTCTTCAATCGTTAGGAGTTATCATCCTCCCTTTTCCTTTTTCCATCAGTTTCTTTTCTGACCGACATTCGCCTCATGTAATCTTGGGTGAGGGAAAGAGCTAGTGCAACCGTGGATTTGTAGGTGTTGGGCTGAACAACTTTAACCAAACTCCTGAACTCCAGAGCCAATCCATTAATAAAACGCGCAATGCGCTTAGGTTCCGGAGTAACTAAATATGGCACCAGGCTAGAGTAGTCGGTAACAAACTTTCGGCAATCAAGATTTTTCATCGTGAGAGCAAGAAATTCCATCTCTATCTTTTCCACGTCATGAGGTAGGCAATACGTATCCTTGACTAGATCCACAAATTGGGACCATCCCAAATTATACAAGTGTACTTTTCCTGATGATTGCATTAGAGCCTTCCACCAAATTAAGGCGCTGCCCTTAAAAGACTGTGACACAAATTTTACAATATCCTTATCAGCACAACCGCTGATATCCACACTGTCTCTATCTCGTCAAGCCAACTTAGGGTCTCGATAGCCCCCTTTTCCCCATTAAAGTCTCGTTGCTTGCATGAGACGAAATATTTATATGTGTAACCATCCTAAGAAGTATTAGTTATGTCAAGGATTTCCTGCATCTTGGCTTCGTTCCTCACATTTGAGTTGAGGAATGTACAGAACCCTCCTTCTTATCAGAGGCAGGAGGTTTCGAGATAGATTTCGATACAAACTTTGAGTGAGTAGCACTCGACATTTTAAATTTCTCAAAGGCTTTTTCCATAGCCTTACCCACGGCTGCATCTATGCGAGCCTGGAAGTCGTCTTCGTTTATAACTATATTCTCATTATTGCGGTCGTTATTGTTGTGGCGACTGCTTGCACCATCGGAGTTAGCCATCTAATGCTTCGATGCTATACAACGAAGTAGGTATTTTTATAAGCCATGGTATAATTAAACCATTTAGGCTTTAGCATTACAAATGAATGCTTTTAATATATATATATATATATATAACCTAGGTCTCAAAAGGACCATCACAGGTTTTCAAAAGATCGGACATAGTCAAGGATTTTAGTCAGTGGATTGTAATGTCACAACTGTCATTGTCGCATTGACAATTTAAGATAGCTCGTAAGGCTTGTCACAAGGACACAAAATATGGCACAAAAGGCCTTTGTCACGAAGACTTATGTTACGGCACATAAGGCCTTGTCACAAATGGACATATAAGGTTTGGACAGGGAGTCTTAGACTACAACTGTCACTGTCACTAATGGACAAGATAGATGGCCTGTAGGCACTACATCACCAATGGATGTTATTCAATTACCCGTAAGTAATAATAGCTTGTAAGCTATACATCACTAATGGATGTTATGATCATCGTATTGATGATACTAGCTAGAATCAAATTTGATCACGAGGGCTATAAGGTTTAGACATAGTCGATTACCTAGACGGCTAGCGTGATTCCTCAAGTCACACTGCCAGGAGGGCTAACATTACTTGAATGTTAAAACAAAATGATGTTTTAAAATGGTTTGACAGATTTTCCATGGCGCATTGACCATAGATGCTTGGAGATTTGAACATAGTTAAACTCCTTTAGATAGAAGGGATAATCTTCCTTAACTATCATGGTAGAAGGTTATTTCATCTTAACTACTGTTTACTTTTGCCAATAATGTGACCTTATCACTTGGCATGTTTAAAACATCAAGAAAATCTTTTGGAATTTCATAGCGGAGAGATAAAGATCGAGTTAATATCAAGACGCTCGTTTGAACAAAGGAAGTAACGAGTACTTTGAAGCTAAATTCCAAAATTCATTAAATAAAGTTAAAGATTACATATTTTGCCTTAAACAGGTCTTTTTAATACAAAATTTTGTCCACGCGGGACTAAGTAAGAAAACATACCCACGCAGGGGCTTAAAAGGAAATACTATGTCATCGCAGGGACTTTTGGAATATAAACATAAATCTAAAATACACTATTCATCCTCCTTTACCGCCTTACAAAGTTTCTTGAAGAATTTGTTTGTCTTCTTCTCTGATTTCTGAACTTGCTGCTGCATTTGCTTGACTCGATCTAAGGCCTCATTAATGGCCTCGAGTGGTGCCTGAGGTTGAGGCTATGGTTGTGGTGGTGGTTGCGGTTGAGGCACAACCGGGTATGGGTATCCATAAGTTGGATATCCAACAGATGCGTAAGAGGAGTGAGGAGGAGGATAACCCGGATAGGGAGGTGGGTAAAGCGCGTTGTACATTGATGCTTCAAGATACGGGTTGTATGCAGGACCAGCAATATTAGTGTCATATCCAGGCAAACCTGGATAGGTGGAAATCAGGTTACCTAAACCCGATGATGATGGCTGAACTGTCGGTTGGGGCATCGGATCAGCAGTAGGTTGTGGGGTTGGAACCGCCACAGGTGAAGTGTTTGAGGGTCCACCCATTTGTGGATCCTCAGGGATAACAGGGTATGATGGTGGCAAAGGTGGCAGCGAACCCAAACTTTGGCCAGCACGCACTGACATGCGTGCACCATGCCTTCAACATGGTTGTGATGATTCAGGTGGTGGTGGAGGTTGGTCCACATGTTGCATAGGTTCATCCTCGATATGAGGATGTGGTGATGGAGCATGATGGGGAGGGGTGTTTTGGTAAAAAGGGGTATTATAGAAGTTATACGTTTCCCACCGTTGTTGGAACTAATCGGGACCTCGATAAGATGATTCCGCTAAGGAATTTGATCCACTGGACAACTCGATCGGATGTCCATATTGTCCTGTCGGCAGCATTTCAGGATCCGATTCTCCCTCCATGTGTGTAGGTGAATCAACGGGAGGAGTCACTGGTGATGGTTGTACATTATCGATGGGATTAAAGTTTAAGAACTCATAGTGTGATTGGAAATGGTGGGAGTGGTGTGAATGGTGTGAATGATGGGAATGTTGAGAGTGGGATTGGGATGGTGAGTACTCATGGGATATAGAATGATGATAAGGTTCCATGCTGAAGAAGAATCACCCGATCCTTCGTACCGGTTGTAATTATGTATGTTAGATGGTCCTGTCGTGGAAGGTCCGCCCCTCATGGGACCTTTTCCTTTGCCTCCAAGTCTAAATTTGGGTGGCATGATTCCTGCTCCAAAAACAAGTTAAAACAAAAAAGAATAACAATAATAACTAAAACAATTAAATGAGTAACCCTAGGTCAAGCCTAGACTCAGAAGTCTAAGGAATGTGCTATTGTGTATTTTCGAGATTAAACACAAAAGGTTAGTGTTTAATTCACTCGAACGTTGGCTCTGATACCAACTTGTCACACCCTTATTTCCACGTGTATCCCGGTGGGCCCGGGTGGGGAATATTGTGACGTAAGTTGATGACATCATAACCAAACAAACACAACACGGGGGAAGTCTTGGATTTAAAATACTATTACAAACCGAATGTTCAAAGTTTAAATAATAAATACATGGCTTGTAATAGATGATCCACAGGCGGATCAAATAAATATACAAAATATTTGTTCAACAGACTTCGGGCAACTAAGGACTGGCAAGATCCTCTTATGTGACTACCAAGCAGCTTCCGGCCTAATTCGTGCTGAAACCTGTACTTAACCTTTTGAATTACGTCAGTTTACACTGGTAAATACTCATAACTGACACATTTTGAAAATCTTTCAAAAATGGTTTAAGTGCACTTGGCACATTTTAATAATAACTTGGGATAGTTCAAAATGACATTGTTTACAGTTTTACATGTTTGTCAATACATATGGGGTCCGGTGCAGAAACCGAATAACATGATTAACCGACACCCACAAATAATCCACCAATGGGATTCAATATTAGTTTGCATTAGCATCTGACAGGTGTATGCCTACACCCGCGCTTAAGGTCGTGGCCATTTGTAACTTAAATGAGCCGAGGATTACAGGACACGGTCGAGTTAATCCCCAATGTTTAAGTTATCAAACAAAACAGAATAAAACGGGTTATGAAGATTTAGTTAAGTCACAATCCGAAAATATGATCCCATACCCGACCAAGCGGTATTATTATACCGTATCCCAAGCGCGTATAGGGAAAATAGACTAAAAGTATTTACCTGAGCTAATTACTTCAACAAAGATAATAACTCAGCCGATAATAAAAAGTAAGCTTAGATGACAATCTACCGGGAGGCTTTAGTTTGGAATGATGGTATTATTAACCAATTAGAGTGCTAAGGGTCCTATCTACATCATAGACTCGGATCGGCTAGCTAAAAAGGATATTTACGGTACAAAACGCTTGATTAAGCAAAGACCGGAATAGAATGTAGTGTAAACTCGACAAGTACTAAGACTTGTTTAATATGGGTAAACATATTACCTTCTGGATTTTGATATAAAAATGATAAAGTTAAACCCGTTTCGATTAAACTATGTAAACTAGTCACGTAGGCTTAACCGTACACATATAAGCGAACCGGGTAACCGGATGAGTCGTATACAAGTTCCATATGCCATTATATTGAAAACATGTTGTAATATCAGTAGGATATCAATATGTATGCCCGTTATGGTTTTAAAATCATGTTACGCCTTAAAAGGGCGTTTTGGTCATTTAACGACATGTAAAAGGAGCTTGCAACTAAACTGATGTCATGGTTATAAACATTCTGTAAAAATGGTTAATTTATGATGTTATATCAGTAGGATATCAAGTTTATGTGTGGTTTATAGTTTAGGACCAAACTATGCCCCGAAAGAGCAGTTTGGTCATTTCACACATCACTTGACAACTTATTTGAGAATCTGAGTTTAGATCATGTACCTTCAGTAAATATATATAAAATAAGTTTTAAATGCAGTAGGTATCAAGTCTTGTTGCGCTAATATGGTTTTAAACCATACTATGCGCCGAAACGGTGATTAAGTTGCTAAATGACGATGTTTGAGTAAAACTGATGTTATGATCAGGTTTATATAATGAAAATATGTTATATAATATAATACTTCAGTAGGTAAAAAGTTTTATTCATTATCCCATTTTAGGTGTCGTAAGGGCAATATCGTCATTTAAGGACTTAATACATGGACTTGTGTATAAACTCAGTTTATAATCTGAATTGACTTCCCAATAATCCTAATTATGATATTACATCAGTAGGCAAAGAGTTTTGATGTCAAAAATTATGTTTAAACCATTTTATGCGCCAAAAGGGCGATTTGGTCACTTTAAAGCGTAAATTACGCTTATTTAATCAAAACTCGGTCTATGACCAGAATGTTGACCTTGAAATAAGTTAATTAATTTAACATATCAGTTTACAAGTCATTTGTATTCTCATTTGTATTTAAAACCTTATTTGTAAACAAAAGGGCTTTTTAGCAAAATTTGGCATATTTAATGGAAACTTGCGTATAAACTCGGATTACTATATGACCATGTAGTATGACTCCAGAGGGTTATACTATAACATAACATGGTCATAGTGAAACTTATGATCAGTAACTAAAGTTGCTAATTTGGGTCAGAATCGAAAGTCAAAGTAGGAGTCAATCCTTGCGGCTTTCATGGTGGCCTTTTATACTTGAGGGAGAAGCTTGAGGGCTTGCCAGGTGTATGGAGGTGTTATAGGACGAGGACAAGTGTCCCCAGTCGTGGCAACATGTGCAAGAGGGTGACAACGGCGATAAGGGTGGCAGCACATGAAGCTGCCACATTTTTGGTTGCTGGCAGGTCCTTGCGGACCGTATGGCTTTAGTCATGCGGTCCGTAAAGCCTTTCAGGCGCCCCCCAGTTTTGAACTGGTTGTAGACCGTAACCAATTATGGTTGCGGTCCGTAACCGCCTTCCAAAATTTGAAATTTGGCATTTTTCCATGTTTGATCCCTTGACTTTATTAGTTGCCATCCAAAGGTTATAATTTAACACTTTGACGACTTTAGTCCCTCTCGTTTTGGCACACGGCATTCGAAGATCAGCAGGACACGTGTCGAAATTTTATAGGACGGGTTTTTACGAGGTGTTACAAAAATCAAAATGTTTAACGCCCTGAGTCCCTAAACGCTCTTTTCGTAACCCTTTGCGTCCATTTTTTTATGACCATCCATCAAGTCTGTTAACTACAAGGACATTTTAGTCATTTACACGTAAGGTACAACTCTTTAATGCAAAAGAGTATAAGGAACAAGTCTTTAATGCATAAAGTTATTACATTGTAATATAAAAATAAATTATATATAGAATATCATACACATATTTCACACACACATGCACTTTCTCTCTATTTCCCCATCCTACAACCACCGCCACCATACCTCCACCACCCCTACACCACTTCACCACCCCATGCACCTCCTCTTGCATCGCACCACTATCACCACCATACATGCACCACCTTAAACCCTCACACACACATAATCTACACATTCTTTTCTATCATCTTCATCGGAAACATTGAAGAGGGGTGCCGATTAGAAATTAAAATGAATCATATCACCAAAATCATATCGGATCAAATCATAACACCAAAATTGAATCGAATCTTAACACCAAAAAAATACAAATCAAGAACAAAACCAATTTGATCTTAGTGATTATTTATTTCTAATTATTGAAAACATGTAAAGAGAAAGAAGAAGATTACAAAATTAAACAACCACCACCTGATAGCCTCCACCACCAACTCACTTCCACCACCACCACTCCACTAGCACCACCATCCCACTATCGCCGCCTTCAAACACCCACCACCACTGTCTCACCTCCACCATCGAAATCCCTCCACCACCATAGCCATCACCACCGTCTCACCTCAACCATCATCTAATACCCACCAACTCCGCCGTTATCCATCACCCACCTTGGCCAGATCTGAGAACGGGTTTTGACCTCGGTTTCCACCAACACAACTCTATCTCTCTCTCTCTCTCTGTCCGCTGGGTAGTGGTTGTCCATGGTGGTTTGAATGTTTTTTAGAGATATGAGAGAGAGAGAGAGAGGGAGATAGTAGATGGAGAATGAGTGAGAGAGGGGGAGGGGATTTAAATTAGTTTTTTTTCTTTTTTTAACAACAAGGGTAATTTGGTCATTTGATAGTAGTTAACAGAAAATTCTAATGGTGTTAAAAATTGGACTCAAAGGGTTACAAAAATAGTTTTTAGGGACTCAGGGCGTTAAATTTTTTTGATTTTTGACTTAAGTGGTTAACACCCCTAAAACACAGAGACTCATAAAGTAATTTTCTCTAGAAAATATATATTTTCAAATTGTAATGTATATATTGACGGAATATATTTTCCGGCAAAACGATTAGTCAATTGTTTAGCGTGTCTATGTATAAATTGACTTTTGAGGATGATTGTTGATTAGTACATGTATATTATCGTGATGATGATGAAATGTTGTTATTTGGCTAAGTGTGAACTATATGAAGATTGGGTGAATTCAATGAGTTGCATGGATTTCATATTTGGCAAAATGGCTAAGTGTTGTGTGTGATAGAAACATATATATATATATATATATATATATATATTGTGTGTGTGTGTGTGTTGTGTGTGTGTGTGTGTGAACTATATGAAGATTGGGTGAATTCAATGAGTTGCATGGATTTCATATTTGGCAAAATGGCTAAGTGTGGTGTGTGATAGAAATATATATATATATATATATATATATATATATATATATATATATATATATATATATATATATATTATATATATATATATTGTGTGTGTGTGTGTGTGTCTGTGTGTGTGTGTGTAGGTTGAGTATCCATTAAGAACCAACATTTATGGCAAAACCACGAGAACTAGTTTGAACACAATCAGAGCTACTAAAAAGGCTTAAAAACACACACAATATATATATATATATATATATATATATATATATATATATATATATAAACACATATTTTTTATCAAACCCTTAAAAATATGTATATTACAGTGTGATTTTTTTTTAAAAAAAATGTTCATAGGTTAGAGTTCCTAGGTTTTCTCAATAACTATGAGTTTCCTATATAACCTTCCCCTATACACACACACACACACAATTGGATAATCACCCACCAACATGTCGTAACGTTTAAAGCTTTTTTTATATAAAAAAGGTTAACGTCTCACATGTATAAACAAGTTTGGTGAACGATTGTCGGGTTGATACATGGCTAGACCTTAGTGTGTTCTTGGTTTAGGACACGTGTAGGTCAGATGGAATGTTCGGACTCATTGATATTTGCAAGCGGTGCACGAAGCGCTTAGGTGAGTTATCCCGACCCCCTTTTTTAAATTAGCGGAATCACATGCGTGGTACGGGGTATGGTGTTTGGGGGATGAAATCTATATGATCTATCGTGTGCGCATAAGTTTATTGGTTTGAGCTCGGTAAGCACTCATGGTGGTATTTCAATTTAGTGACCATAAGTATGTCGAGGCCACGGAACAATGGAATAGATCTATTAGGTTTAACAAGCCCTGCTCTTGGTCAGTCGTGGCCCGGTGGGAGTGCGATTGTTTCCTATTTAGTATGCATTGGCTTGATTGGTGAGGTGGCGAAGCAACATTGTTATTGTTTGGTTACGGGCTAATGTTAGCACATCCTTTATTATTTTGCAAGATAATGATTTGATCATCAGGCTTTCATTAGACTATGCATACTAATTTTTGTCAAATGATTTTAGTTTCATTTGTGTCATTTAAACATGTGAACTCACCGACATTGTGTTGACATTTAAGCATGTTTTCAGGTAAGTTAACGATGGTTCACGACTTTTGGAGTACTATGCATACATCTTAGACGATACTATTTTGCAGGGTTTTTCCTTGTATTTCTCATTCGTACATGAAATATATTTTCCAAAGCCTTGGTTCTATAAAGAATATTTTTGGTTGGTTATTGTGGACTTGTTATCTATTTTGGGTTATGAACATCTAAGCATGTTACTTTGATCTGTAACTCTTAAACTATCGTATCGTTTTGATGTTTCAAATCATACAAGACGTTTGCTAATAGGATGTTTGAAAACATTTCGTGTCACGCCTTTCGCCTTTGGTAGGGTGTGACACATATATAGGGGAATACTATAATGAAAACTCACTTAAGTTGAGAAAACCTTGATCTAAATCAATGTATTTTATAGAAGTTTTATAGAACATAAAATACATGTTCTTGAGTGCTTTGAACAAAAAAAATCAGAAAAGCGTTGAATGGATATTTTATGTAAGTGCACCTTTTGATGATACATGCTGGATTCAGCAAGTGGAAGATGTTCAGGGTCTTTTGGTAATTGATGAAAGGTTAAAAGTAACTTGTCATAGTCTATGGTTTAGAGTTCAAGACCAAACTATGTCCCGAAAGGGCACTTTTGGTCATTTCACATATAATTTGATAACTTATTAATCTGAGTTTGGGACATGTACCTACTGTTAATAATTTGAAAATATGTTTTTAAATTAGTAGGTATCAATCCTTGATGCTCTAATATGGTTTTAAACCATATTATGCGCCGAAACGGCGATTCAGTCGCTAAATGACAATTTAAATGGTATTTTAGTGAAACTGTTGTTGTGACCAGATTTGTATAGCCAAAATATGTTATTATATTTATTATATCAGTAAGTATATGGTTTAGTTCTTTTACAATGCTTAAAACCCATTTAAAGGGCCAAAAGCGCAATATCGTCATTTAAGGACATAATATGCAAACTAAAGCTTACATAAGTAGGTAATGTGTTTACAAATAATCCCAAATAATACTAATAATGATATTACATCATTAGGTAATGAGTTTTGATGTCGAAACCATGCTTAAACTATTTTATACGGCAAAAGGGCGATATGATCATTTTAACGCGTTTATGTGTTAAATAATTATGAACAGATTATTAACTTCAAAATAAGTTTATTAATTTAAAAAATCATTTTACAAATCATTTTATATGCTTGTTAATGGTTAAAACCTCATTTTTATGCATTAAGGGCCTTTTTGCAAAATTTGACATATTTAACGGATACTTGTATAAAAGCTCGGATTACTACATGACCATGTCCTCTAACTCAGAGGGTTATGGTATATTAAAGCATGGTCATATTGCAACTTAGAAACAGTAGATAAGGTTGCTAAATCGGGTCAGAACTGAAAGTCAACACAGAAGTCAAACTTCACGACTTTCGGTTGCGAAACGACCCTATACCTGGAATTGACGAGCCGAACATGTTCCCACATATTCATATAATTATTACTAAGTTATTAGAGTGTCAAAACAGATTTATAACACCTACATTACTAGTTATGAATTTATTTCAAAACTTACCCGTTTGACTTTTTATCAACATAACTTTGACCCGTCAGTTGACCAAGCAAACGTGGTAATCAGGACGTGCCCTCTTGAGGGATTAATAACTACCTTATTACGATCACGTAGCCATGTTCGTTACGAACATTGGCTGGTCCATAATGGTCTTAGCCAAAGGTCAAAGCATTATTACGACAACGCTTTGACTTTTGGCTTAAAAGTCTACAAAACTGAACAAAGAGAGTTGGAACACTTACAAGTGATCCAAAGAAGTACTAAGAACTTAGAGGGTGCTCCCAAAGGTCTCAAGAACTCCCAAATGAGCAAGAGAAGAAAGGAATGATGAATGAGCAAAGAATGCCAAGGTTTAGCTTGGTATTTATAGCTAAGGGAGAAGATTGAGAGCAAGACAAGTGTCTAGGACAGGTGTGAGGGGTCTCCAAGTGTTTATGGACGTGGCACAAGTAAGATATTGGTGGCAAATCGCGTGAAATGTGGCAAGAACTCCCAAGCTGCCAACATTCTGCTTACTAACAGGTCATTGCGGACCGTATGGCTTTAGCCTGGCGGTCCGCAAGGCCATCTGGCACCCATGGTTTTTGAATGGTTACGGACTGTAACTATGTATGGTTGTGGTACGTAACCGCCTTACTAAAACAATGTTTTATTTAACCTTGCGGTCCGTAACCAGATATGGTTACGGTCCGCAAGGACCTTCCAGAAACAAAATTTTGGAAATTCACATGTTTATCACCAGACTTTTTCGATGCTCGTTCAGTGGTTATTAAAATAACATGACGACGTCTTTAGTCCCTCTCGGCCATACGTGGAAAACAATAATCGACAGGACACGTGTCGGAATTTTATTTGGCCCAAATTTTTTGAGGTGTCATATCTTCACGCCCTTAACAAAAATCTCGACCTCGAGATTTATTCAAATAGATAAGGGTACTTCTGTCGCATATTGGACTTGACCTCCCAAGTATATTCAGGACCTCGACGAGCGTCCCACTTGACCTTAACAATGGGCACATGCTTTCTTCGAAGCTTTTTTACTTGCCGATCTTTGATCGCTATTGGTTTCTCCACGAAACGCAAGTTTTCATCAATTTGAACGTCTTCGTGAGGCATTGCTAGCGACTCATCCGCTAGACATTTCTTCAAATTGCTGATATGGAAAACATCGTGGATTCCATTGAGCTTCTCAGGTAGCTTAAGCTTGTAAGCTACAGATCCGACACATTCGATTATCTCGAATGGTCCAATATACCTCGGGCTTAACTTGCCCTTTTTCCCAAAGCGCATTACACCTTTCCAAGGTGACATTTTTAACATAACCTTGTCCCCAACTTGGAACTGTAGAGGTTTACGCCTCCTGTCGGCATAACTCTTTTGTCTATCACGAGCTACCTTAAGTCGATCACGGATTTGCACAATCTTTTCCATGGTTTCAAGTACAATTGGGCTTCTCCAACTTTAGCCCAACATACAGGCGTCCTACACTTTCTTCCGTATAAGGCTTCAAAAGGAGCGACCTTAATGCCTGTGTGAAAACTATTGTTATAAGAGAACTCGACTAGTGGTAAGTGATCATCCCAACTTCCGCCTAAGTCGACCACACATGCACGCAACATGTCTTCTAAGGTTTGAATAGTACGCTCACTTTGTCCATCAGTCTGAGGATGGTAAGCCGTACTGAAGTTTAATTTCGTGCCTAAAGATTGTTGAAAACTCTTCCAGAAGGGAGATGTGTATCTTGTATCTCTATCAGATACAATGGATATCGGCATGTCATGCAAAGATACAATCTCATCCACATAAAGCTTAGCCAGCTTATCCGAGCTATATGTTTCCTTAATTGGTAGGAAATGAGCTGACTTGGTTAATCTATCCACAATAACCCAACTTGTGTCATTTCCATGCTTGGTCTTAGGTAACTTAGTGATGAAGTCCATAGTTACCATTTCCCACTTCCACACTGGGATTTTGAGCTGTTGTAGAAGTCCTGACGGTTTCTGGTGTTCTGCCTTGATTTGAGAACATGTCAAGCATTTTGCTACATGATTGGCTATAGCTTTCTTCATACCCATCCACCAATAACTGTGTTTTAGGTCTTGATACATCTTGTCACTTCCCGGACGAACCGAATATTTAGAATTATGTGCTTCTTGGAGGATTATATCTCTAAGTCATCCATAGATCAGAATCCAGATCCGATTATTTAACCTGAACATTCCATCCTTTCCAGGTACTAACTGCTCGATACTTGCACCTAATTTTTCCTCAGCAATATTTTCCTCTAGCATGGCTTGCTTCTGAATATCCAATAGCTTCTCATTCAAGCTATTTTTCAGTTCAATGCTCTTGGCATTGATCCTTAGAGGTTTAAATCTCTCCTTGCGACTAAGCGCATATCAGCTACTACATTCGCCTTTCCAGGATGATATCGGATCTCGCAATCATAGTCGTCCAGTGTTTCCATCCAACGACGTTGTCTCATGTTTAAATCCTTCTGATTGAACAACTCTTGAAGACTTTTTATGGTCAGTGTAGATGATACACTTTGTTCCATATAAATAATGTCTCCACAATTTAAGTACAAACACCACTGCACCTAATTGCAAATCATGGGTGGTGTAATTTTTCGTGCACTTTTAATTGCCATGATGCGTAGGCAATTACTTTGCTTCTTTGCATAAGCACGCATCCCATACCAGTGTCCGATGCATCACAGTAGACCACAAACTCTTCTATGCCTTCTGGCAGAGTTAACACTGGGGCATTGCTTAACTTGTGCTTTAAGGTTTCGAAAGATTCTTGCTGCTTTGGACCCCAGTTAAACTTAGCATTCTTATGAGTTAAGATCGTCAAAGGATTGGCTATTCGTGAGAAGTTCTCAATGAACCTTCGATAATAACCAGCCAGTCCTAAGAAACTACGTATCTCGGAGTGCTTCCCAATTCATAATCGCTTCTATCTTTGCGAGATCCACTTGAATACCACGTTCAGTTACTACATGACCGAGGAACTAAACCTCACGAAGCCAGAATTCACATTTAGAAAACTTCGCATACAACTTTTCTTGACGTAGTATTTCAAGAATGCACCTTAAATGTTTCTCGTGGTCAGATTGATTACGAGAATATATAAGTATGTCGTGTATGAAGACAATGACAAACTTATCTAAGAATGGCTTGCAGACTATATTCATGAGAGCCATGAATGTTGCTGGTGCATTAGTGAGCCCAAAAGGCATCACTAGGAACTCGTAATGTCCATATCTCGTTCTAAAAGTAGTCTTCGGAACATCTTCACTTCTAACTTTAAGTTGGTGATATCCCGATCTTAAATCGATCTTCGAGGAGTAGCTTGCCCCTTGTAATTGGTTAAACAAATCATCGATCCTGGGCAAGGGGTAATGATTCTTGATCGTTATCTTATTGAGTTCACGGTAATCAATGCACATCCGCATTAACCCATCCATCTTCTTAACAAACAGGGTAGGAGCTCCCCAAGGCGCAGAACTTGGTTGAATAAAACCTTTTTCTAAGAGTTCGTCCAATTGGGTTCTTAATTCTTTCATCTCGGTAGGTGCTAAACGGTATGGAGTTCTAGTTATGGGAGCTGCTCCAGGTATGATGTCAATTCGAAACTCTACTTGCCTATCAGGAGGTAGACCAGGTAGTTCTTCTGGAAACACGTCTGGGTATTCTGAGATGATAGGAATATCTTTAATCTTCGGTTTGGGTTCATCAATAGTGACTTGTACCATGTAGATGACACAGCCCTTCGTCATACATCTAGATGCCTTAAGCAAAACTGCTTTATCAGGCAATCCAAAGTATTTATCTCCATGAATGGTGAGGATTTTACCAGACGGGGATTTGATTTCGATGAGTTTCTTATCGCAGGCAATGCGAGCTTGATTATGCGACAACCAGTCCATGCCTAAGACTACATCGAATCCCGCTAGTTACATGGGTAAAAGAGAGACATGGATATAATGATTCTTGATAGATATGAAGGACCCGTCAAGAATGGAAGAAACGGTTTCTATAGTTCCATCAGCGAGCTCTACTTCATAAGTTATGACTAGAGTTCTTACGGGCAAGTTTAATAGTTTACTAAACTTATGATCTATAAACGATTTATCAGTGCCCGAATAAAAAAGAACTCTAGAAAAAGCATCATTGATAGGAACGTACCAGTTATGACATTATTACCATTCACTGCTTCCTTGGCATTCATTTGGAAGGCTCTAGCAGTGCCTTTCTTCGCTTTAGTAGCTTTGGCTTTCCCTTCAGCACTTTCCTTAGGACAATTTGTCTTGATGTGGCCTTTCTCACCACATCCAAAACAAGTAGCATGCTTTATATTTCGGCACTTATATGACGGATGCCCTTTCTTCTTGCAGATATTACACTGTTTCGGCTTCTGATCTAAGCGACATTGTCCATAGTGTCGCTTCCCACATGTCTTGCAAATGGGTTTGTCGCTTGACTTCTGATTATATTTTCCGAACCCATGTTTACCCTTTTTATTAAACCTTTGGGAGTTGTTATCCTCCTGCTTCCTCTTTCCATCGTTGTCAGTCTTAATTAACAACTGCCTCACATAGTCCTGAGTAAGGGAGAGGGATAGCTCCACAGCCTATTTATAGGTGCCACGCTGCACCGCTTTAACCATACCCCTAATTTCAGGAGCTAGCCCATTGATAAAACGCGCAATGCGTTTGGGCTCTGGGGTGACTAAATAAGGCACTAGCCTTGAAAGAGAATTGTAATCGGTGACAAACTTCCGACAGTCCATATTTTTCATGGTCAGAGTTAGAAAATCTAACTCGATCTTTTCCACCTCGTGAGGCGGGCAGTAGGTATCTTTCACTAACTCTAGAAACTTCGATCAACTCAAGTTGTAGAGATGAACCTTGCCAGTAGACTGAACGATAGCTTTCCACCATATGAGAGCATCACCTTTAAACAATTGAGATACATACTTAACAATGTCTTTATCAGCGCAACCGCTGATATCCACCACCGTCTCTATTTCGTCCAACCATCTCCACAGCTCCTTTTTCCCCATTAAAACCGCGGGGGCTTACAAGATACAAAGTACTTGTAAGAACAACCATCATTATTGGAGTGTGTCTTCTTATGAAGTTCTTGACTCTTAATTATACTCTTCACATTTGAAAAGTATGCCTTACTCTTCTTTGGGTTTGACTGACTAGGCTGAGATAGCGGTTTAGAGACATGTTTGGAGCGAGAAGCACTCGATTCATGTTGCCGTGTAGACCTGTCATTCAAGGCCTTGCCAACTTCTGCGGCAATAAGGTCTCTTAAGTCGTTCTTACTTATAATGATATTTTCGTTGGCATCGTCGTCATTGCGTTTTCTATTAGCTTCGTTAGAATCCACCATTGTTGCAACTTACTTCTAAATATCGAGATGAATTTGGTTAGTTGCTATAGTGTACCCTTTTTCATGTCATGGTTTATTTAACCATACAGATTTTAGATAAAGGATGTGGTAATACATATAACCTAGGTCTCAAAGGACCATCATAGGCATTTATGGATTGGACATAGTCCAGAATTTATTAGACAGTGGATCTAATTATTACAACTGTTATTATCACTTAAGGACAAATGTAATATTGCACATTGGCCTTACACTACTAATGAGTGTTTGAATTTACATAGATGAATTTAGCCATGATCTGATTTGATCATTTTAGGCGCTAGGGTTTGGACACTGCCTTCACCTGATTAATTAATGTGGCTTCATGTACCACAGAGATTTAAGGGTTAACTCCACATTGTGAGTTAACATAGAGAAATGATAAATTTGGAATTTAAACATTGTTCACCTTTTCTAGATAGAAGGTTACCTCCAAATTTTCATTTGCCAAAATTGATAATAGTCAATGGCTGATAGATCTTTGGATAATTTAGCGGATCAATAAAACCTGAATAAAATCATGATGATTGATGGGATGAAAATTTTGAACATATATATAACAAAGAAATTTTTACTAAAAAGAACATTACATATTTGCCTAAAAATAGGACTTTGAAATAACAAAAGTAGTCCACACAGGAACTTAAAAGAAATAATAATGTCCTCTCAGGGACTTTTGGAATTTAAAATTACATAAATGTAAACACAAAAACTACTCATCCTTTCTTCCTTTTACCGCTTTACAGAGTCTCTTGATAAATTTGGATATTTTCTTCTCTAACTTCTTAACTTGCTGCTGCATTTCCTTGACTCGATCTAAAGCCTCATTGAGAGCCTCGAGTGGTACTTGTTGTTGGGGTTGAGGCTGAGATGGTGGTGGTTGCAGCAGAGGCGCAACTAGACACGGTTATCCGTAAGGTGGATACCCAGTAGTAGCATAAGGAGGTGGGTAATTAGGGAAAGGGAGAGGATAAAGGTTATTATGAATGACTGCATCATAATATGGATCTTGTTCTTGACATGGTGGATGTAGTTATACAAACCAGGAGGGTCAAAAGAGTTAAACCCAGAAGGCCCTACATAAGCAGGTATTGGGTTTGCAAAATCCTGCGGTGGTAGTGGTGGTTGTGGCAGAGGCTCAACAACTGGTTGTGGTGGGGGTTCCACCACTGGCGATGTGTTTGAGGGTCCACCCATTTGTGGATCCTCGGGGATAACAGGATAAGATGGTGGCAAAGGTGGTAGCGAGCCCGACCTTTGACCAGCACGCACTAACATGCGTGCACCATGCCTTCGGCGTGGTTGCGATGATGACTCAGGTGGTGGCTCAGGTTGATTCACCTGTTGCATATTAACATCCTTTTCGTGAGGATGTGATGATGTGGCTTGATGTTGGGGGTGTTGTGATATGAGGGAGTGTTGACGAACACGTACTGTGCCCATCTTTGTTCATACTCATCAGGACCTCGATATGGAGATCTCGCCAAGGAGTTCGAGCCACTAGACAGCTCGATGGGATGACCAAATGATCCGGTTTGTGGAAATTCCTCCGTATCGGAATCCTCCTCCATATGAGTTGGCGAGTCGACTGGAGGGGTTTTGGGTGAGGGTTGGTTAACGGGGTTGACAAAGTTAAATTTAAAGAATTCTTGGTGAGAATGGGAATGAGAGTGGTGTGATTGGTGGGAATGGTGTGAATGGTAAGAATGTTGGGAATATGATTGGGGTGGAGAGTATTCGTGCGAGATAGAATGTCTATATGGTTCGAATGGAGACGAAGAGTCTCCAGATCCTTCGTAAGGGTTGTGATTATGTATATTAGAGATGCTCCAGCTAGGGAAGGTCTGAAAGATGGTCCTGTCAAGGAAGGTCCACCCTCATGGGACCTTTGCCTTCGCCTCCACGTTTGAATTTGAGTGGCATTATTCCTGCTTCAAAAACAAGTTAAACAAGAAAATACAAAGCTAGAATAATAAGATGGAAATGGTTAAGCCTAGGTCAAATCTAGACTCGAAAGTCTAAAAGATAGGTGTGAATATGTATTTTCGAGATTAAACACAAAAGGCTAGTGTTTAATTCACTCGAAAGTTGGCTCTGATACCAACCTGTCACACCCCTAATGTAACATTTGTGACAAAACGGGTTTCGAAACCCGCCCCAAATTATCGATCGTAATGTATTATTTATGTCAAATGATCTTATTGATTTTATTTTAAAGCATTAGAATTTATATAGGTATATATAATAATAATAGTAACAAAGGGTTAGAATAATCTTAATAAAATAAATAATCAACTAAATATTAAATATATACGATTAGTAAATAATTTATCTTAAAATAATTAAAATAATTAAAATAAATAAAAAGAGGAGAAACCGGGGTTCGAACCCGGGACTCCCGTGTTTCCACACACACCAAACACCACTAGACTACACGCACCCTTGTGAATTTAGGTGGCAACAAATAAATCTTATACTAAAACAAATCATTTAAATCAAATCAAGAATAGCTGCCCAAAAATCAGCGGCTGTAACTCTCAAATCTCATTCAATCTCGTTTCAATCGTGAATTAAACCACTGAAACCGTTTTCAAATCACACATTGTGACTCAATCATAACACATTTCAGTTATAAATCAATGTGGTAATCAAATTGTTGACCAAAAACTGTTGTGACTGAAATCCGAAATTAAACTCCCATTCGCCTATGAATAGCAGTCCCAACCTATTCAGAAACTCGCTCACTACTCTCTATTTCTCCCAAACTCTCTCTGAAACCTCGCCGCAAGTCGCCGGAAAATTTTGGGTAACCGCCGGAGTATCGCCGGAATCTTCAGTCAGAATAGCAACCCTCTCCTGTTCGGTACAAATCTATTCTTTTGCAAATTTAATTTATGTATTCTGATCAAATCAAAGAAAATCAATGGTTTTTACATAACAGTCAGGTTCTGGGTTTCTTGTGAAGAAGATGAAGTTTTAAACGTATATTAATATAATAAAAATCCTAAGAATTACCGGGATAGACACACAGTCCGGTGGTGAACTGTGTGCAACACGAGCAGAGATACCCGGGTTCGAGTCTCATTACGTACAACGATCCGTTCTTATAACAAATCTTTTTATTAAATAAAAACATGCTTTAACCGAGTAAGTATATAAATAAAATAAAAATCTGGTCTATGCCGGGTTAGTCACACGGCCCAGTTGGTAGGTCTGTGTGCAATGCATGTCTGAGGTCGCGAGTTCGAGCCGGGTCTAAGCAGCGGTTGTAAGCAATTTGAAATAAATAAAACCTTTTTAAAATAAAACCAAAATAAAGCTAAGACTAATTAGTATATGTATGTAATTAAAATGGGGTTTATTTCGGGTTAGACACGTAGCTCAGTTGGTAGAGCTGCGTGCACGTATACGGGAGGTCACGAGTTCGAACCTCGCACGCTACCAATAATTAAACCGGTTGAGCCGGCCGTTGACCAGTCAACCCTTAGAAAAAGGGTGATTTTTTTAATTAAAATCCTTTTTATTTTCTTTGAAAATTAGTTAAAAATACCTCAAAATAAGGTTTTTAAGCTTTTAAGAATTTGTATCAATTACCCAATAACCTAAAAATCTAATAAATAGCATAAATTAAAAATATTAATTTATCTATTTATCGCGTTATTATTTTATGTTAGTTTTCCTGCGTCTGTTAAATCCCAAATTCGTGTGCGTTCGTCTTCGATCAAGGAAAACGCACCCACTGTGAGTGAATTCTTACAAATTCCCCTTTTTATTCATGTTTTGGGGTGTATCATGTGTCGCTTTATTTATTTCGTTTATTCAAACTTGTGCTATTACTATTATATGATCTAAACGTGTGATGTAAATGTTGTTTGTTGTGATGTGTGTTTACATTTTGTCAAGTTGCGTGCAAATCATTCATTAGGCCCATCAGTTCCTCGTTGGAGATGAGTTGAACATCGCGTGCCTCATTAGATCGGCTCTGTTTGATTGAGCCTTGATCTCATTGTTCATCATTTGGTGTGTGCGTGTGCATTAATTGATATATTGTGTATTGTGATTAAATTTTTTACATATACGTATACTCATATGTGGTTATGCACCTTTTTATAACTAATATAACAAATTCGTTCAAATGTTTTCATTAGATTCACTCGCCAACTTTTGTTGACCCAAAACCCTATTTTTACACATGATACTGGTGGACAGTTGAAGCAAGGAACACATAGGAAATTGCCTTAGAAGAAAAATAAAGAAGTCATGAAAAATGTATTTGAACATGTTGTGCTTATATGTTTATTGTAATTTCTTCTTTAAAAAGAAATAACAAATATGAAACTTTATAGTAAATGTCATGAGCTTTGATGAAAACACAATCATGCCCCGACTACCATTTCCGCTGCGGGTCAGGGTGTGACACCTAATTTCCATGTGTAACCCGGTGGGCCTGGTGGGGAATATCGTGACACAAGTTGATATCATTATTACCAAATAATACAAAATAACACAGCGGAAGTCTGGATAAATGCTATTACAAACGTTTGAATGTTCAAAGTTCAAAAATAAACACAACGCTTGTAAATAGATCCACAGGCGGATCGAAAAGTGAATACAATATATGTTTAACAGACTAAGGCCTTCTAAGCAAAGGAGTTGCAAATTCCTCATAAGCTTGCCGAGCACTTCCAGCCTATTTACGTACATTCGTCACCTGCGCTTAGTCTTTTGAAAATACGTAAGATAAATCTGGTAAATACAATTAACCGACTCATTTTGAAAACATTTGAAAACATTTAGTGTACGCAATGGTACCTTGTTTTAGTAAATAACTCGGGACAAATTATATTCATGTTATCAGTTTTACATGCTAATAAATACATTTAGAGCCCTAAAACTATGTCGGGAACATGATTAATCGACACACCACTTTAATACCTTTAATAGGTACACCCCTAATGGGTTATAGTTTATTTTAGCATTTGTCGGGTGTATGCTTACACCTCGTGCTTCGGTCGTGGCCATTTGCAATTAAATGAGCCGTGGATATCCAAAGATCGTCGTTTTAACCCCAAATGTTTAATATTAAACAATACGAATTAAAATAGATTATTTGAATTCCCGACTCATTGGTCTTTGATCCCATATCCAACCATGTGGTATTATTATACCATATCCCAAGCCTGTATAAGGGAAAATAAGTTAAAAGTATTTACCTGGCTAGCAAAAATCTTTAAAATAAGAAAATAAGCAAAGCACAACCGTACTCAATTAACTAGCTTGGTGACAATCTACCGGAAGTCTATAGTTGGAATGGATGGTATTATTAACCGATTAGATAGTTAGCGGGTCTTTATTTAGTCACTGACATAGACCGGCTAACTTAAAATAAAGATAACGGTACAAAATGCTAGATTAAGCGATGAGTGGAAAAGAATGTATTTTGGACCCAACAAGTACTAGAACTTGTATAATATGGGTTACCATTTTACATTCTGGAATTTGAGAATAATTTGATATGGTTTAATCCGTTTCGGTTAAATTACGTAAACTAGTTACGTAGGCCGAATCGTACGCATATAAGCAAAACCGGGTAACCGGGTGAGTCCTATACAAGTTCCATATGCCATTATGTTTAAAATATGTTAAGATATCATTAAGATATCTATAATTCAGCCTGTTATATTTTAAAACGTGAATTATGCCTTAAAAGGGCAATTTCGTCATTTACAATGTAATAAATGAGTTTATATGTAAACTAATGTTATGGTCATAAACATTCTGTAAAACACTTATTTTATGATGTTATATTAGTAGGACATCAATTATATGTGTGGTTTATAGTTCAAGACCAAACTTATTTGGGAATCTGAGTTTGGGACATGTAGCTACTGTTAATAATTTGAAAATATGTTTTGAAATTAGTAGGTATCAATCCTTGATGCTCTAATATGGTTTTAAACCATATTATGCGCTGAAACGGCGATTAAGTCGCTAAATGACGATTTAAATGGTATTTAAGTGAAACTGTTGTTGTGACCAGATTTGTATAGCCAAAATATGTTATTATATATATTATATATATATATATATATATATATATTATATCAGTAAGTATATGGTTTAGTTCCATTACAATGCTTAAAACCCATTTAAAGTGCCAAAAGGGCAATATCGTCATTTAAGGACATAATATGCAACCTAAAGCTTAAACTCAGTTTGCAATCTGAATAAATATCCCAAATAATCCTAATAATAATATTACATTAGTAGGTAATGAATTTTGATGTCGAAACCATGTTTAAACTATTTTATACGCCAAAAGGGCGATATGATCACTTTAACGCTTTTATGTGTTAAATAATTATGACTAGATTATTAACTTCAAAATAAGTTTATTAATTTAACAAATCAGTTTACAACTCATTTATATGCTTGTTAATGGTTAAAACTGTCACACCCGACCCGCAGCGGAATAAGAGTCGGGGCATAATTGGGTTATCACCAAAGCTCATGATATTTACTAATATGTTTCATATTTATTAAAGTCAAATTACATTCTCAATAATCCAAACATGTCCATACAAATACAAAGAAAAATAACCAACTAAACAATCTAAGCTCTAAACCAGTTTATTCTTCTAGGCCAATACTATGTGTTTCTTGCTGCAGCTGGTTCACCTGTATCATGTGTAAAAATGGGGGTTTTTGGGTCAACATAAGTTGGCGAGTGAACCTTGTTAGATAAACATTTATTATTGATTTTCTTGTTATTTTATCAAGGAAAAATTGTGCAATAATCATAAGTGAGCAAATGTAAATAATCAAACAGTAGCAATAACAACCACAAACTATAACATACTATAACATACAATAACATACAATAACATATAATAACATACAATAACATACAATAACAAAAATGGGGAACGAACGGCATATGATAAATGTATGTACTGAAAATGATAAATGTCTGTGCGATCAAGGCTCAATCAAACGGAGCCGATCGTATTGCATGTACTGAAAATGATAAATGTCTGTGCGATCAAGGCTCAATCAAACGGAGCCGATCGTATTGCATGTACTGAAAATGATAAATGTCTGTGCGATCAAGTCAATCAACGGAGCCGATCGTATGTTGGCACGCCAGGTTCACGCTCATAATGTAATGGGGAACATGCTCAACGCTCATAATGTAATGGGGAGCGGCGGCCTATGAAATTGCATGTACTGAAAATAATAAATTAAATCTAAACAATAACCACGCAACAGTTGAAAAAAGCTGAATACACATTTGTTCATGATATGATGTATGCACAATGATTTAAATATAATAAATGGTAAGACACATGATACACCCCAAAAACGTGATTAAAACGGGGAATTTGTAAAGATTCACTCACATTGGGTGCGTTTGGTTGGAGATGATGAGATGCGCACGAGTTGGAAGGATTTAACAACGAGGATAGACTAACCTAAATAATAACGGAAGATATAGTAAATGAGTGGATTTCATTAATGATTTTAATAGGATTTTTAGATATATTTTTGTGAGTTTAAGGCTATTTCTTATCTTTAAAAACATTATTTTTAAGTATTTTTAATTAATTTTTAAATCTAATTAAATAAACAAAAATATAAAAATATGTTGACTTTTGCATTGACCGTTGAACATTGACTGTTTGACTGTTTGACTGGTTTATTTGTAAATGCATGCGCCGGGCAGGACTCGAACCCGACCTCCCGTTCGCGTGCACGCAGCTCTACCAACTGAGCTACGTGTCTAACCTGAAATAATTCCGTTTTTAATTATATTTATATACTAACTCAGTTTATTCAAAATTCTTTTATTTTCAAAAATGTTTTAAATCGCCGAACTGGTGTCATCAACAGGTCTCGAACCCGGGACCTGTGACTTAATGTTACCCACAGTCCACCGCTGGACTGTGTGTCTAACTTGGTTAATATATTGATTTTTATTCAAGCATACGTGTGTCAAGGATCGAACTCGAGGCGTGTGATATGTATGTGCACACAGTCCACCGCTGGACTGTGTGTCTAACCCGGGATAATATCCAGATTTTATTAAACTTATAATCAAACTATCATCGTCTTCTTCGTTACAAAATTACAGTCTGCGATTACACTATTGTATCTTGTTTAATTCGATTGACAAACATTCAACAGACTAATATGAAATGGCAGAGATGATATTTAGAAGTAAACATACCGGAGAACGATTTATCTCAGAATTCCGGCAAGTCGTCGGCTCTGTTTTTACGGATTTAGACTGAACGAATAAATTAACAGTTTTGATTAGTTAAATGAGGAATTGAAGTATTAAGCAAGAGTTATCAGAAGGTTTGAATGTCTATACCGTTTTACAGCTGAAGATAAGGATTTTCAGAAGTTTTCCGGCGAGCGGGAATTATCCGATAACGACGTCTGAAATTGATTCCGATTGAAGGGTTTGAGTTAAAAATAGCTTAGCAATTGATAGATAATGAAAGAATTGCGAGACTTACTGATTTGATGGAATACACGGTTTTCCGGCGAAGATCCGGCGAGTCCAAATAGCTTCTCCGGCGAACTGAAAGTTATGCGAAAATGCGATTGAAGGTTTGTAGAATGTTTCTGAGTCGCGAGAGGGGTCTTTGATTGAAGTAATTCAGGAATTGAAAGTTTTCGGTTACTAAAACCGATCCATTCTTGAATTTAAGTTCATTCAAAGCCAACTTGATTGAAGGTGTCGGCGCATCGGTTAAACTCAGTAAACCGCGATCAATCAAACGTCTTTGGACGTTTGGTGACCGATTTCGGTTATAGTTAGCGTAATCAGGTCGCTTCATGATTGTCTATAAGATTTATTTGTTTCCTAGAGTTGACAGAAAACAACAAGTGGCGGAGTGGTTATGTGTGTGTGTGTTAAGTCTTTAGAGTTCTTTCCGGCTGACCCGAGTTCGAGTCCGGCAGCCTCATTTTCTTTTTAATTATTTTATTTTTACTTTTTATCAATTATAACTTTTATAGTTTAGTTTGTTTATTAATTATGCATCATAAAAAAATTAAAATGGACATAAATACGCAACGAGACATTTATAACTTGATATTCGATTACAAACGGAGCGGGTTTGGAAAACCCGTTTTTGACAAATGTTACAGTATCCCCTACTTTTAGGAATTTCGTCCCGAAATTCAAGTAGTAGTAGTAGGAAAAAGATGCGGGTATTTTTCGCGCATTGAGTCTTCACGTTCCCAAGTAAACTCAGGTCCCCGTTTTGACTCCCAGCGTACCCTAACAATTGGAATGCGACTTCGTCGAAGACGTTTTTCTCCGAAGTCCATGATCTCTACTGGTCTTTCAATAAAATGCATAGATTCATCAATCTGAATATCTTCCAGAAGAATATGGAGGTTTTCATCAGCGAGGCACTTCTTCAAGTTTGATACGTGGAATGTGGGATGAATCCTGTTGAGTTCTTCTGGTAGATCAAGCTTGTATGCTACAGGTCCTACTCTTTCGAGTATCTTGAAAGGTCCTACGTAGCGTGGTGCTAGCTTGCCTTTTTGACCAAAACGAACTACTCCCTTCCACGGTGATACTTTTAAAAGTACATGATCACCAATGTTAAACTCCAAAGGCTTCCGTCGTTTATCTGCATAACTCTTTTGACGACTTTGAGCCGCTAGAAGATTGTTTCAAATTTGATGGATCTTGTCTGTGGTTTCTTGAATCAATTCTGGACCAGTGATTTGAGCTTCCCCAATTTCGTGCCAACATACTGGAGATCGGCACTTACGACCATATAAAGCTTCAAAAGGTGTCATGCCGATGCTTGAATGATAGCTGTTGTTGTACGAAAATTCAACTAATGGTAGATGAGCGTCCCAATTTCCCTTGAAGTCTATGACACATGCTCGAAGCATATCTTCAAGAGTTTGAACGGTGCGTTCAGATTGTCCATCAGTTTGAGGATGATAGGCGGTACTGAGATCTAATCGCGTACCCAAAGTGGCTTGTACTGCTTGCCATGTTCGTGAAGTGAAACGACCATCACGATCTGAAATAATGCTTAACGGTACACCATGTCGGCTTACGATTTCGCTGATATAAATACGAGCTAGCTTTTCGTTCTTGAAATCTTCGCGGATAGGAATAAAGTGAGCTGATTTTGTAAGACGATCAATGATTACCCATATAGTGTCATACCCACCAGAAGTGCGAGGTAACCCGGTAATGAAGTCCATGGTTATGTTTTTCCACTTCCATAAAGGTATTTCAGGTTGGACCAGAAGTCCTGAGGGTCTTTGGTGTTCAGCTTTCACCTTGGAAACAAAAACAGCAATATCCTTTTTCATTCCAGGCCACCAATAGGTGTATCGAAGGTCTTGATACATCTTATCAGCTCCTGGGTGTATAGAGTATCGTGTTTTGTGAGCCTCATTCATAAGAAATTCACGAAGGTTGTTGTGGTCAGGAATCCATATGTGATCTAGATAGTACAGAATACCATCAGATTTAGTTTCAATTTTAAGTTCAGCTCCACAGGACAGCTCCTTTCGTACATCATCCTCCGTTACTGAAACATGTTGGGCTTCTTGAATTTGATCTTTGATGTCAGTTATGATTTGCGAACATAGAAGACGAATGGAGTGCGCATAACCCTTTCGACTGAGTGCATCAGCCACCACATTTGCCTTGCCAGGGTGGTACCGAATTTCACAGTCGTAGTCATTTAGCAATTCGACCCATCTTCATTGCCTCATGTTTAACTCCTTTTGATTGAAGATATGTTGAAGACTCTTGTGGTCAGTGTATATTACACACTTAGTACCGTAGAGATAATGTCTCCATATCTTAAGAGCGAACACAACGGCTCCAAGTTCTAGGTCATGGGTGGTGTAGTTCTTCTCATGAATCTTGAGTTGTCTCGAAGCATAAGCTATAACCTTTCCTCTTTGCATTAGGACACAGTCCAATCCTTGCCCTGACGCGTCGCAATAAACCACGAAATCATCACAACCTTCAGGCAGAGTGAGGATTGGTGCATCACAGAGTTTTTGTTTAAGGGTTTGGAAGGCTTCTTCTTGTTTGGGTCCCCATATGAAAGGTTTTCCCTTATGAGTTAAAGCCGTGAGTGGTACAGCAATGCGTGAGAAGTTTGAAATGAAACGACGATAATAACCAGCCAAACCAAGAAAAGATCTTACTTTAGTTGGTGTACGTGGCGCTTGCCATTCTTGTACCGCTTTGATCTTTGAGGGGTCGACATGTATTCCCTTGTCATTGACTACATGTCCGAGGTATTGTACCTCTTTTAACCAGAATTCGCATTTGGAGAATTTGGCGTAAAGCTTTTCATTCTCTAGAAGTGTAAGGATGAGTCGAAGATGTCGCTCATGATCAGACTTAGACTTTGAATAAATGAGGATGTCGTCGATGAAGACTATAACAAAACGATCGAGATAAGATTTGCAGACTCTGTTCATTAGATCCATGAAGACAGCTGGAGCGTTGGTTAAACCAAATGGCATGACCATGAATTCATAATGACCATAACGAGTTCGGAAAGCAGTCTTTGGGACGTCTTCTTCATGTACTCTAAGTTGATGATAACCAGATCGAAGGTCGATTTTTGAAAAGCAGCTGGCACCTTGAAGTTGGTCAAGAAGATCATCAATGCGAGGTAATGGATAGCGATTCTTGATTGTTAACTTGTTGAGTTCTCTGTAGTCGATGCACATGCGAAACGATCCATCTTTCTTCTTCACAAAAAGGACAGGTGCACCCCAAGGCGAGGAGCTAGGACGTATGAATCCTTTGTCGGTCAACTCTTGCAATTGACTGGCTAGTTCTTGCATTTCAGAGGGGGCTAACCTATAAGGAGACTTTGCAACTGGTGTAGCACCAGGTATAAGATCAATACGGAATTCGACTTCTCTTACTGGAGGAAGTCCTGAAATGTCGTCAGGAAAAACTTGCGGGAAATCTTTTACTACTGGGATGTCTTCAAGTTTCTTCTCCATGGTTCCCTTTTTGACGACATGAGCTAAAAACGCGACATAATTCTTGCGAAGATATTTTTGAGCTTGAAGACAGGACATTAATCTGAGCCCTTTCGACGAGGTTTCTCCAAAGATTCGTAGAGTCTGACCGTTTGGAAGAGGAATGCGTATAAACTTTTCGCGACATACAACTTCAGCTTGATGTTGGCTGTGCCAGTCCATACCAATTATAATGTCAAAGCTTCCCAACTTCATTGGAATGAGGTCAACTAGAAAATTGTGATCGTTTAGAGTAAGAGTACAATTGCGTATAGTAGAGTTCAATGAGACTGGTTTCCCGTCAGCAACTTCCACTGTTATGGATTCCTTGAGCTTATCACGATTTTGGTTTAAGATGGGTTCAAACTCTAAGGACCCAAAACTTTTATCCGCGCCAGTATCAAACAACATGGATGCATATCTACCATTGATAAGGAACGTACCGTTAACCACATTGCCGTCAGCTCTAGCCTGATTAGCGTTGATATTGAAAGCTCTTCCTCTTGCAGGTGGAGGAGCTTGGTTCGCTTGATTCACCGGATTGGCTTGGGCTTGAGCATGAATAATGTTCACCAACCTTGGACAAGTGTTTCTAAAATGGCTTGGGTCTCCATAATTGTAGCAAGCCCGCATAGGTTGTACCATGGGATAGTTGGGTTGGTAGTATGTTTGGGCTAAATGTTGGGTAGGTGGTAATAGTAGGGGTTGTTGGGCTTGACCCATTATTTGTTGGTGGGTTTGGGTTGAAGGCTGGTGGCGGTTCGTCCACTGAGGCATGCGACAGGTTTGAACAGTATGACCTGCGTGACCACAGCCGGTGCAATGTTGGCAGGGATGATCAGGAAAATAGTGGTATTGGCAACGGTTGCATTTTGGTAACGGGCCAGAGTATGGTCTTTTGTATGGTACAGGTGAAGGGGCAACTTGGGTAATGGGTGCAGCAGGGATAGGGAAATTGGTTTGTGTGACAACGAAGTTTCTGGTGTTACGTTTCCTCTTGTTAGCAAACTTAGAGGAGGAGGTGGAATGGTTTGAAGTTTGGCCCTCAACGGGGGCTTTCTTTTTCTCCTCTTTAAACTTACCGTTGCGAATTCGATTCTCGGTCAGTTCAGTAGCTAGTTCCATAGCAGCTTCAAGTGTTGCTGGCGAAGTGCTGAGAACTGAATCTTGAATTTTCGAGGGAAGACCTCGAATATAATGCTCGATTAAGCGATAAACTGCGATAAACTCCTCCCACGTTAAGGCCATTGCATCATCAATTCCCCTCTTACCCTTTTCAGTATTCCACCAGGTAAGAGCTACCCCAAATAGTCTCCCGGTTGCGTATCGTACCTTGCGATCCTCAGGACAATCGCAGTTGAGGAAGGTGTTTTCCATTTCCTCAAAGCAGTGGATGAGAGCAGTGACACCTTCGGTCCCTTCAAATTTAGGAGGATCGCAAGACTTGAAATGTTTATATGAGCACTTGCTGGTAGGAGGGTTGCCGATGTTCTGGTCATCTTGCTGGGGAGGATTAGTGGGATTTGTGGCGAGAGCCTGTTGTACTTGAACCACAATGTCAGGAAGCACCGCGGCCATTTGTTTCGCGATTTGTGCGGCCAAGCGTTCGTGAGGTCTTCCTGATCTTTTACCCCCTCGTTGTTGTCTACTTGACATCTACAGGAACATACATAAGAAGATTGTGAGTTTATGGAGTCTTTTTAGGTGTCATGTGTCTTAAAGAAAATGAAAAAAACATAAATATCAATAATGCAACTACATCCATAGGATGTCTTGGGTTTCCTCATGTTGGCCTCAAATGTCCCCCATACCTTCACCTATATAGTCATGTGGGCCCCCATGACTATTGGCTTGGTAGGATTCACATTAGTATTGGCGATAACACTCGTATCACCCGAATGCAAACCACAAAATATGTTCACGAGATGTATGGTCGGAATGTGTCCAGGTGTAGACACAGTGACAACTCAAAGTGGGGTTAGCTCACACGACGTTTGGTATAGCATGCTTTGGCCTAATAGGTACTTCGTACTCTCATTGTTAGTGCCCAGGTAGGCAAACTGGTCCTTTATTTTGGATTTATACGAATGCCAACCTAGACAGGACGTTCCGACTACCGGTACTTGTACCCTTCCAGTTACTACATGCCCGTCATGAGAACTCACTTTGATGAGATTTGAAAATACAAAAATCATTGTAAAAACAATTATGAAAATGATGTGATGTGTGCTTTCATGGATATGATATGTTATGAGAATATGATTCATGATAGGCATTATATGATAATATATACTTATGAACATGCTTGCATAACATTGAATGTAACATTTAACATAAAACATATAAACATCATGAAATTTGGCATGTAACACAAAAAAACTTTAAAAATTTCTAATCAACTATAGTATAGGCTCTAAGGGTCTAATAACCTATCCTATATCCCTATATTCATGGCTCTGATACCAATCTTGTCACACCCCGACCCGCAGCGGAATAAGAGTCGGGGCATAATTGGGTTATCACCAAAGCTCATGATATTTACTAATATGTTTCATATTTATTAAAGTCAAAATTACATTCTCAATAATCCAAACATGTCCATACAAATACAAAGAAAAATAACCAACTAAACAATCCAAGCTCTAAACCAGTTTATTCTTCTAGGCCAATACTATGTGTTTCTTGCTGCAGCTGGTTCACCTGTATCATGTGTAACAATGGGGTTTTTGGGTCAACATAAGTTGGCGAGTGAACCTTGTTAGATAAACATTTATTATTGATTTTCTTGTTGTTTTATCAAGGAAAAATTGTGCAATAATCATAAGTGAGTAAATGTAAATAATCAAACAGTAGCAATAACAACCACAAACTATAACATACTATAACATACAATAACATACAATAACATATAATAACATACAATAACATACAATAACAAAAATGGGGAACGAACGGCATATGATAAATGTATGTACTGAAAATGATAAATGTTTGTGCGATCAAGGCTCAATCAAACGGAGCCGATCGTATTGCATGTACTGAAAATGATAAATGTCTGTGCGATCAAGGCTCAATCAAACGGAGCCGATCGTATGTTGGCACGCCAGGTTCACGCTCATAATGTAATGGGGAACATGCTCAACGCTCATAATGTAATGGGGAGCGGCGGCCTATGAAATTGCATGTACTGAAAATAATAAATTAAATCTAAACAATAACCACGCAACAGTTGAAACAAGCTGAATACACATTTGTTCATGATATGATGTATGCACAATGATTTAAATATAATAAATGGTAAGACACATGATACACCCCAAAAAACGTGATTAAAACGGGGAATTTGTAAAGATTCACTCACATTGGGTGCGTTTGGTTGGAGATGATGAGATGCGCACGAGTTGGAAGGATTTAACAACGAGGATAGACTAACCTAAATAATAACGGAAGATATAGTAAATGAGTGGATTTCATTAATGATTTTAATAGGATTTTTAGACATATTTTTGTGAGTTTAAGGCTATTTCTTATCTTTAAAAACATTATTTTTAAGTATTTTTAATTGATTTTTAATTAAATTAAATAAACAAAAATATAAAAATATGTTGACTTTTGCGTTGACCGTTGAACATTGACTGTTTGACTGTTTGACCGGTTTATTGTGTAAATGCATGCGCCGGGCAGGACTCGAACCCGAGACCTCCCGTTCGCGTGCACGCAGCTCTACCAACTGAGCTACGTGTCTAACCTGAAATAATTCCGTTTTTAATTATATTTATATACTAACTCAGTTTATTCAAAATTCTTTTATTTTCAAAAATGTTTTAAATCGCCGAACGGGTGTCATCAACAGGTCTCGAACCCGGGACCTGTGACTTAATGTTACACACAGTCCACCGCTGGACTGTGTGTCTAACTTGGCTAATATATAGATTTTTATTATACTTAACATCTAACGGCGACAAGGATCCGGTTCAGTTAGAAAAACAAAACATTTTTATTACAGAGCATACGTGTGTCAAGGATCGAACTCGCGGCGTGTGATATGTATGTGCACACAGTCCACCGCTGGACTGTGTGTCTAACCCGAGATAATATCCAGATTTTATTAAACTTATAATCAAACTATCATCGTCTTCTTCGTTACAAAATTACAGTCTGCGATTACACTATTGTATCTTGTTTAATTCGAATGACAAACATTCAACAGACAAATATGAAATGGCAGAGACGATATTTAGAAGTAAACATACCGGAGAACGATTTATCTCAGAATTCCGGCAAGTCGTCGGCTCTGTTTTTACGGATTTAGACTGAACGAATAAATTAACAGTTTTGATTAGTTAAATGAGGAATTGAAGTATTAAGCAAGAGTTATCAGAAGGTTTGAATTCTATACCGTTTTACAGCTGAAGATAAGGATTTTCAGAAGTTTTCCGGCGAGCGGGAATTATCCGATAACGACGTCTGAAATTGATTCCAATTGAAGGGTTTGAGTTAGCAATAGCTTAGCAATTGATAGACAACGAAAGAATTGCGAGACTTACTGATTTGATGGAAAACACGATTTTCCGGCAAAGATCCGGCGAGTCCAAATAGCTTCTCCGGCGAACTGAAAGTTATGCGAAAATGCGATTGAAGGTTTGTAGAATGTTTCTGAGTCGCGAGAGGGGTCTTTGATTGAAGTAATTCAGGAATTGAAAGTTTTCGGTTACTAAAACCGATCCATTCTTGAATTTAAGTTCATTCAAAGCCAACTTGATTGAAGGTGTCGGCGCATCGGTTAAACTCAGTAAACCGCGATCAATCAAACGTCTTTGGACGTTTGGTGACCGATTTCGGTTATAGTTAGCGTAATCAGGTCGCTTCATGATTGTCTATAAGATTTATTTGTTTCCTAGAGTTGACAGAAAACAACAAGTGGCGGAGTGGTTATGTGTGTGTGTGTTAAGTCTTTGGAGTTCTTTCCGGCTGACCCGGGTTCGAGTCCCTGCAGCCTCATTTTCTTTTTAATTATTTTATTTTTACTTTTTATCAATTATAACTTTTATAGTTTAGTTTGTTTTTTAATTATGCATCATAAAAAAATTAAAATGGACATAAAAACGCAACGAGACATTTATAACTTGATATTCGATTACAAACGGAGCGGGTTTGGAAAACCCGTTTTTGACAAATGTTACAAAAACCTCATTTTTATGCATTAAGGGTCTTTTTGCAAAATTTGACGTATTTAACGGATACTTGTATAAAAGCTCGGATTACTACATGACCATGCCCTCTAACTCCAGAGGGTTATAGTATACTACAACATGGTCATATTGCAACTTAGAAACAGTAGCTAAGGTTGCCTAATCGGGTCAGAACTGAAAGTCAACACAGAAGTCAAACTTCACGACTTTCGGTTGCGAACCGACCCTATACCTGGAATTGACGAGCCGAACATGTTTTCACATGTTCTTATAATTATTACTAAGTTATTAGAGTGTCAAAACAGATATTATAACACCTACATTACTAGTTATGAATTTATTTCAAAACTTACCTGTTTGACTTTTTATCAACATAACTTTGACCCGTTAATTGACCAAGCAAACGTGGTAATCAGGAGGTGCCCTCTTGAGGGATTAACAACTACCTTATTACGATCACGTAGCCATGTTCATTACGAACATTGGCTAGTCCATAATGGTCTTAGCAAAAGGTCAAAGCGTTATTGCGATAACGCTTTGACTTTTGGCTTAAAAGCCTACAAAACTGAACAAAGAGAGTTGGAACACTTACAAGTGATCCAAAGAAGTACTAAGAACTTAGAGGGTGCTCCCAAAGGTCTCGGGAACTCCCAAATGAGCAAGAGAAGAAAGGAATGATGACTGAGCAAAGAATACCAAGGTTTAGCTTGGTATTTATAGCTAAGGGAAAAGATTGAGAGCAAGACAAGTGTCTAGGACAGGTGTGAGGGGTCTCCAGGTGTTTATGGACGTGGCACAAGTAAGAGATTGGTGGCAAATCACGTGAAATGTGGCAGGGCAGGAAGCTGCCAACATTCTGCTTACTGGTAGGTCCTTGAGGACCGTATGGCTTTAGCCTGGCGGTCCGCAAGGCCATTTGGCGCCCATGGTTTTTGAATGGTTACGGACCGTAACCATGTATGGTTGCGGTCCGTAACCGCCTTACTAAAACAATGTTTTATTTAACCTTGCGGTCCGTAACCAGACATGGTTATGGTCCGCAAGGACCTTCCAGAAACAAAATTTTGGAAATTCACATGTTTATCACCAGACTTTTTCGATGCTCGTTCAGTGGTTATTAAAATAACATGACGACGTCTTTAGTCCCTCTCGGCCATACATGGCAAACAAGAATCGACGGGACACGTGTCAGAATTTTATTTGGCGAAAATTTTCGAGGTGTCACAGTTATGTCCGAATTTGTGAGATGTAATGGAGTCCGAATTTATATTATATTCAGACCTCCTTGTTTTAGTTTTGTTAGAGTTTAAATTTCAGGTCCGAATTTGTATGTTTATATTCGGACTTAGTTTTGTGAGGACTTATGGAGTCCGAATTTATCCTTTATACTCAGTGAATGAATGCAATGGATACGACTTTTGAGAATTATCTTTCTGTGCAAGAAACTCTCTGGTGTGAGAAACAAAACCCTAATTACTTTGTGTTCATTGTGTGTTGTTAATCTGTGAATATTTGGTGGAGTCACATATTGACCCTCATCTCTGTTTTTCTGCACCTTTTGTCTCGTGATCTACGTAGCGGTACATCTCAGGTGGTGGATTGCGCACACACCATGAGTCGGTTGTTCGAGTTAGTGATCTTTTATGAGTGTTCTATGTTCATAGGTGGGCTTACATTTCAAAAAATAATATCAAATGTTACATATGTAACAAAATGCTATTGTTATAAAGATAATGTTACACACATGTTAAATAAGAATCTTATTTATTTGTTTTTAAAAATCCCTTTTGCACCTTTTTGATTTCTTTTTTTTTTTTTGGGCTAAAATGTATGGGAAACATGTATTTTACATTCTATAAAATTTTCATAAAAATACGTTAGTTTTAGAAAGTGTAACACAAGGTTTCCTACTATTTTCTCTACTAAAGTCCTTCCTTACACACACATATATATATATATATATTTGCAATTTTAGAGAGAAATCCTTGGTGAGTTAAGAAAGCTAAGAAACTCAAATGGGTAGACACAAAACATGAGACATGCTACATTTCTACAGTTATACTTTTTCTAACATGTTACACTTTTGTGTCAACAAAGAGGAGAGAGAATTACGCCTGCTTGCGGTACGCGCATATAATGTATATATGTGTGAGCGCTCGGGGGAAAAAGTGAAAGTGCATTAATTTTAACATTATTTTACCAATTTCATGAAAATAACATTAAAAGAAGGGGATGGTTAATCATGCATCATGTGGTGGACTTGATAGCAGAAAGACAAGGAAGTAAATGCACTAATAGGCTTTTGTCTTAATTGTTGAGTGTTATATGCCTAATGTCCAAGGCTTGATGTAAAACTACTATCGATTCGGGGATCTCACTAGAAGCAGCTTCTCTGTTACTAAATGGTAGATGTAAGGTTGTCTAAATCTTACCTGTCACACCTCGACCCGCAGCGGAAAAGGTGATCGGGGCATGATTGGGTTTTCATCAAAGCTCATGACATTTATTATAATGTTTCATATTTATTATTACAATTTACAAGGGATCCTACAATCAAACCAAACAAATACAACATGTTCTATTCATCCTTCTAAACTTCATTATTTTTCTTCTAAGGCAATTTCCTATATTTTCCTTGCTTCATCCTGTTCACCTGTATCATGTGTAAAAAAATGGTTTTTGGATCAACAAAAGTTGGCGAGTGAACCTTGTTAGAAAACATTCATTACTTATTTCTTATTGTGTTTAATATGGAAAAATTGTGCAATATTCATATATGAACAAACGTAAATAAACATATAACAACAAACAAATAGCATACAATAACAAACCAATAGCATACAATATCAAACAACAACACACAATAACATACAATAACAAACCAATAGCATACAATAACATATCAACTTGCATGAATATATATCATGAATGAAACTGTATATGTTGGCAACGTCACGTTCACGCTCATAATGTAATGGGGAAACGGACGGCCTATGATAAATGTATGTACTGAAAATGATAAATGTCTGTGCGATCAAGGCTCAATCAAACGGAGCCGATCGTATGTTGGCAACGCCTGGTTCACGCTCATAATGTAATGGGGAACTGCTCAACGCTCATAATGTAATGGGGAGCGGCGGCCTTTGATATTGCATGTACTAAAAATGATAAATGTCTGTGCGATCAAGGCTCAATCAAACGGAGCCGATCGTATGTTGGCAACGCCTGGTTCACGCTCATAATGTAAGCTCATAATGTAATGGGGAACTGCTCAACACTCATAATGTAATGGGGAGCGGCGGCCTTTGATATTGCATGTACTGGAAATGATAAATTTAATCTAAACAATAACCACACAAACAGTTGATACAAGCTGAATACACATTTGTTCATGTATATGATGGATGCACAATAGTTTAAATATAATAAATAATAAGACACATGATACACCCCAAAAACGTGATTAAAAACGGGGAATTTGTAGAGATTCACTCACCTTGGGTGCGTTCGGTGAATGATGTTGAATGCGCACGAGTTTAGAGGATTGATCGACGAGGAACAACTAACCTAATTAATAACGAAAAAGTAAGGTAAATAAATGGATTTTATTAACAATTTTAATAGGATTTTTGGATATATTTTTGTGAGTTTAAGGCTATTTTCTGACTTTAGAATTGTTATTTTTATGTATTTTTAATTGATTTTTAATTTAAATAAATAAATAAAATAATAAAAAAATGTTCACTTTTGACCGTTGACCATAAGCGTTGACTGCTTGACTGTGACTGTTGACTGTTTGACTGGTTCTATTGTGTGTATGTATGCGCCGGGCAGGACTCGAACCCGAGACCTCCCGTACGCGTGCACGCAGCTCTACCAACTGAGCTACGTGTCTAACCCGAAATATTTCTGTTTTTAATTATATTTATACACTAATTAAGTTAATCCGAAAATCATTTATTTTAAAAAGGTTTTAATGTATCGACTCGGTGCTCTCCACATGTCTCGAACCCGGGACCTGTGGTTTAGTTTGGCACACAGTCCACCGCTGGACTGTGTGTCTAACTTGGTAAATATTCTGGTTTTTAATATACTTAACATCATACTGTTGTGGATCCGGTTCAGTTTAAAAAAAAAGACTTTTTATTACAGCGAATGTGTGTGTGTCAAGGATCGAACTCGGGACGTATGCATATTGTTTGCACACAGTCCACCGCTGGACTATGTGTCTAACCCGTTTATAATACCGATTTTAATTAATCTTATAACATACACGACTTCGTTTTCTTCATTCAAAACACAGACATCGGTTAAAGCAACTGTTTCTTGTTTAATTCGTTTAACAAATATTATGAACAATTGAAAGGTATTGAACAGAAGGGTTTGGGGAAAGAAAATACCGAACAGATTGTCTTCTTCAGAAATCCGGCAACGATTCGTCGGCTCTGTGTTGGTGACCTTCGGCTGTTAGGATCAATTAACAGTTTGGAGGGATTAGATGTGAAATTGAACTACTGAGTACCGATTATCTGTAGGTTTAAATGATCATACCGGCTAACAGCGAGATTCTGAAACTTTCAGAAGTTTTCCGGCGAAAACAGAAAATCCGGCAATGTCGTCTGGAGTTGATTCTGGGTGATGGAGTGATGTTAGAATTTGTCTAATAATGGAATGAAACAGAAAAGTCGAGGTATTTACCGTGTAGATAAGAGTCTCGGTTTTCCGTCGACTTGCAGAGATTTCCGGCGAGTGAAATTTCTTGCGACAGAGATTCTTCAGAGGTTTAAGGTGAGTAGGGGTGATGGAAGTATGAGCTCCAAGATCTTATGTTTGGGTAAACAGACGGAATGGAATGAACTCGGTCGGCGATAATTTCCGGTTAATTTACAGAGAAATCCGGCGACTTGCGGCGAAGTTTTCTGAGCAAAAATGGAGAGTGTAGGTTGGATAGATTCGTGAGCTCAACTGATGAACAAGGTATAACCCCGGATTTGAATTGTATTTTCGGTTTCGAATAGAAATTTTTGGTCATGAATGATATTGATTAAGTTTTTCGGTTATAACCGATATTGCTGTAAATGTGAACGTTATGACCAAAAGAAACGGCAATGTCTGACGAATTTTCGGGATTTCCGGCGTCAGCGGATTTGGGCGCGCTGTGTAACTGGGTTTGTTTTCCAGATTTATTTTATGTATTAATTGTTTCAATATGTTAACAAACAACACAAGTGGCGGAGTGGTTGAGCGAGTGTAAGTTAAGTCTTTGCTTATATCTGGCTGACCCGGGTTCGAAACCCGGCTTCAGCATTTTATTTTTATTTCACTATTTTCAACACATTTTCAAATATAAATTTTATATTCTAATATACTTATTAATTATGTATCGTTTAAAATTAATTTGAGCATTAAATATGCAACGAAATTTTTAACTGGTTGTTCGGTTAATAAACGAAGCGGGTTTGGTAAATCCGGTTTTTGACGGATTTTACAGTATCCCCTACTTTTAGAAATTTCATCCCGAAATTTAAGTAGTGGCATGTTTGACTCAAAAGGATGGTGTTTTAATTTGACAGTTACATACTTAGAAAGGAGTAAGAGTTTAAATTTTTGTTTGAGGCGGTAACGTTCCTTGTAAGGGTTGAGTACCCTGCTACAGGAATCGCTTTTTGATGCCTAATGAATATTGATAAACAGAGTTGATTGACTAAATATGATTTCATGCGCAAGAGTTTTGATATGTTTAGAAAGATAAGGTTATATCCTAAAACAAAACTTCTAATACTAAAACCTTCATGGAACTTCTCATAACCGCCTGACAATGCCTCTGATCCTTTGGCAAGAATACTTATATATAGGATGTACCAGCGGCGTATCCACCATATTCTTGTCAAATTTTCATTGGTTTTATCAGTAAGTTATGATTGGTTCTATGATGTGACTCTAGATCATAAATAAACACAACAACCAATGTCCGAGTCCTAATTCTGATAGTATATATGTTTGAATGGTGACAGTACCTCTCTCGTTTGTTATGATGGAGAGGTTAGTCTATGTAGGAATAGAACATAATCCAATTTCTTTAAATGATGAGATGATATGAATGCTAAATCAGTGAGTATAACACAAACTTCAACCAAGACAATACTAAATCCTACATGGAACTTCTCATAACCGCCTGATAATGCCTCTGATCCTTTGGCAAGAATACTTATATATAGGAAGTACCAGCGGCGTATCCACCATATTCTTGTCAAATTTTCTTTGGCTTTATCCGTAAGTTATGATTAGTTCTATGTGACTTTAAAACATAAACAAACACAATCAACCAAAGCTTGAGTCTTAATTCTGGTAGTATACATGTTTGAATGATGCAGTTCCTCTCTCGTTTGTTGTGATGGAGAGGTTAGTCTATGTAGAAGTGAGACACAGTCCAACTTCTTTAAATAATGAGATTGAAATACGTTGAGATGTATGATGATGTGAATGTTAAATCAACGAGTATAAAACAAAACTGAAATATGAGTTCGCATTAAGATCCTTGGATAAATTTCCAATTTATAATTGAGATACGTGAGAATTGAGATAACATAAAGAAAACACAAAAAAAAAAAAACGAAGCGGTTGGAGTTGAATCTTGATTTTTTGGTGAAGGAGACTAGTTGGGTGGTTCGTTTGGGCCGTCGTTATCTTCAATAGGATTGGACTTGATGTTGAAAATGTAACATTTGTAAAAAATCGGGTCTCCAAAACCCGCTCCGTTTTGTAATCAAGTACCAAGTTATGAAAGTGCATTAATTATTTATGGTTATTTTGAGTTAAAACGATACATAATTAATAAATAAACTAAACTATAAAAATTATATTTGATAAAAAGTTAAAATAAAACAAATAAAAAATAATTGAAGCTGCCGGGACTCGAACCCGGGTCAGCTGAGTCGCCCAAACGACTTAACCTTTTTTCCCTAAACCACTCCGCCACAATGTGTTTTCTGTTAACACTAGGAAAACAATTGGATCTTATACACAAACTCAACTTAACCGATGATGCCATCTGAATAACGGTAATTGGCAAACCAATCGCCAAATCGTTGTGAATTCATTTGGTTCAGCTTATAACCGATGTATTACGGTTTCTAATCAAGTTAAAATTGATTGAAACTTTAAGACTTATCATTTCGGCTTTTGAAACCGAAAATTCATCAAAGCTCTGATTTAACTCAAGCTTCAGATCAACCTCGCATTTCAGAACCATCACAACAATACTCCACTTCTTTTTCGTCGCATTTTCAAATCATCTGAGCACCTGAAACAGTTCGTCGGAATTCTCTGCAAAAGTCGCCGGAAAACCGTATTAAACACAAACCGGTAAATTACTCCTCCTTTACGATTTCAATCTATTGTTAGAACTTTACTAACATTAACCCATCATTCAAAATCAACCACAGACGACTTTGCTGGATTTTCTGTGTTCGCCGGAAAATTTCTGGAATTGCCGGAAACTCGTTAGTTATCGGTATGCACCTTCAAACGTACTGATAATCAATACACACTAGTTCAATTTCATATCTAATCCCTTAATTCTGTTGATAGACCCTCTCAGCCGAAGGTTCAAAAACAGAGCCGTCAAATTCTCGCCGGACTCTCTGAGGAAGACAACCTGTTCGGTACCTTCTTTCCCCAAACTGTTCGGTTTAGTATTTTCAAGCTAGTCATCATGTTTATTAACTAGATTAATCACGAATCGGATGTTTGAGTAAGGTCTGTGTTCGTAATGAAGAAGATGAATTCAATAATGACATAAGAGTAATTAAAATCCGGATTATTAACGGGTTAGACACACAGTCCAGCGGTGGACTGTGTGCAAACAACGACTATACACGTCCCGAGTTCGATCCTTGCTACGCGCACGCTTTGTGTAATAACATTCCTTTTTAATCCAGAACTAAACCGGGTTTAAAACAGATAGTTGTTAAGTATAATAAAAAACCAAGAATATAACCGGGTTAGACACACAGTCCAGCGGTGGACTGTGTGCAACATTAACTTCACGTCGCGCGTTCGAATCTTGTCACGAGCACCGGTTCAATTGAAATAAAACGTTTTTGCAAATAAAGGAATTTTCGGTTAATTCAAATAAGAGTATAAATATAATTAAAACCGAGTTTATAACGGGTTAGACACGTAGCTCAGTTGGTAGAGCTACGTGTACGCGAACGGAAGGTCGCCGGTTCGAATCCCACCCGGCGCAAATTAACCGCTGACCGAACCGGTCAACGGTCAACGGTCAACACTAAAAAAAAAAATATTTTTTTTATATTTTTATTTATTTAATTTAATTTAAAAATCAATTGAAAATACTTAAAAATAACATTTTTAAAGATAGAAAATAGCCATAAACTCACAAAAATATATCTAAAAATTTCATTAAAATCCTTAATAAAATCCATCCCTTTAATATATTTTTCATTATTATTTAGGTTAGTATTCATCGTCGACTCGCTTATCTAAATCGTGCGCATCTCACCATCTCCAATTCAACGCACCCAATGTGAGTGAACCTTTCAAATTCCCCGTTTTAATCACGTTTTTGGGGTGTATCATGTGTCATTGTTTATATACATATTATAACTAAACTATTGTGCATACATCATATCATGACATGTGTATTTAGTTTGTTGCTGTTAAGTAGTTATTATTGGATGCAAATTATTATTTCAGTACATGCAATTGCCGAGGCCGCCGCTCCCCATTTAATTATGAGGTTCGAGCCAGTTCCCCATTTTATTATGCGGTTGAACCTGGCGTGCCCGCAACGATCGGCTCCGTGTGATTGAGCCTTGATCGGTCATTTCAATTTACATTTCAGTTCATGCAATACGATCGGCTCCGTTTGATTGAGCCTTGATCGCACAGTTCAATTTACATTTCCAGTTCATGCAATACGATCGGCTCCGTTTGATTGAGCCTTGATCGCACAGTTCATTTATGTTAGTTATCGTATGATATTGGTATGTTCATGTATGCTATCAAGTGTTATAATTGTAACTGCTATTTGCCAATGCTTGACTACTTACATTGCTCTTTTATGATTATGCACAATATTTCATTGATAAACTAACCATAAAATCATTATCAAATGTTTATCTAATAAGGTTCACTCGCCAACTTATGTTGACCCAAAAACTCCCATTTTACACGTGATACAGGTGAACCAGCAGCAGCTAGGAACACATAGGACCTGGATTAGAAGAATAAAACGATTTAGTATTGGGATTGCTATGTTTGGTTATTTTTCCTTTGTATTGAATGAACATGTTTGGATGTTTGAAAATGTAACTTTGACTTCATTAATTATGAAACATAATAGTAAATGTCATGTGCTTTGGTGATAACCCAATTATGCTCCGACTCTTATTTCCGCTGCGGGTCGGGGTGTGACAGAAAACTCTTCCTCTTGCTGGTGGCCTAGTGGTTGGGTTTTCTTGGTTTGCTTGGTTAACTGGGTTTGCTTGAGCTTGGGCGTGTATGATGTTAACTAATCGAGGGCACGTGTTTCTATAATGGGTAGGGTCGCCACAATTAAAACAAGCTCGAACATAAGTTAACATGGGGTATTGGGGTTGTTGATATGTTTGGATCATGTTTTGAGTAGGGGGTGAGGTTTGATTTTGAGGGGTGCGGCAAACCTTGCTCAAATGACCATAGCGTCCACAATTCGCACATATTCGACAAAGTAAGGTAGATGGATGGTGATAAAAACAGGTGTTACATTGAGGGTGAGGTCCAAGGTAAGGTTTCTTATTTGGGTAAGTTGAGTTGGGTGCTACTTGAGTGATTGGGATAGCTTGGAGGGGTACGGCTTGTGAGGCTGGTTGATTGCGTTGGGTGACAGCAAAAAGTTGCCCATCTCGTTTCTCTTGGAAATGGGTTGAGAAGGGGATTCGGTTTGGGTGGAGTTTGAAGTTTCAGTTGATGCTTTATCCTTCTTCTTCTCCTCCTTGAAGTCTTTATTCCGTATACGGTTCTCGGTGAGCTCTGTAGCTAACTCCATTGCTGCTTCCAAAGTTGCAGGTGTGGTACTTATTACAGAGTCTTGAATTTTTGAAGGAAGACCTCAATGTAGTGCTCGATCAAACGGTAGAGGGGAGTGAACAAGTTGGGAACCATTTGATTTAACTCGAGGAATCTCTTGTTGTATGTGGTGTGGTCGCCTTCCTTTTGTTTCAACGAATAGAACTCATCCTCTAATTTCTTGATTTCGCTCCTTGGGAAAACCGTCTTGTCATGATTTCCTTCAACTCTTCCCAAGTCAAAGTCATAGTATCTTCAACACCTCGTTTGGCCTTCTCTGTATTCCACCAAGTAAGTGCTATTCCAAATAAACGACCAGTAGCATATCGCACTTTGCGATCATCGGGGCAATCGCAATTTAGAAAAATGTTTTCCATTTCTTCAAACCAATAGAGAAGAGCGGTGACACCTTCAGTCCCTTCGTATTTTGTAGGGTCGCAGGATTTGAAATGCTTGTAGGTGCATTTAGTGGTATTTGGGGGAGGTTGACAACATTTTGAACTTCTTGATTGACGGGATTAGCAGTAAGGGCTTGTTGGACTTGAACTACAATGTTGGGTATTACGGCAGCCATTTGTTGAGCGATTTGGGCCGCCATACGCTCGCGAGCTTTTCCTGCTCTCATCTTCCTACGAGCGGAATTAGAAGACATCTACAAGGAATACATATGAAGAGTATGAGTTGGATGTTTTTGGGATCATGTGTCGTATTTAGGAATGAACATTCATAAAATAAACATAGCATAATAAATCTACTACATCCATAGGATGTCTTGGGCTTTGCTCGTAATTGGGCCTTATATGCCGCTATACTTCACCTTCGTAATCATGTGGGCCCCCATGATTACCGGGTTTTTCATATGGTTCGCATGTGTTAGCCTGGTTACGTACACTAAAACCCGGAGAAAATCGAGAAATAAGTATGTAACGTATGATATTCGGAATGTATCCAGGTGTGGACACGGTGACACCTCAAAGTGGGGTTAGTTCGAACGACATTTGGTGTGGCATGCTTTGGCCTAATAGGTCCTTCGTACTCTCATCGTTAGTCCCCAGGTAGGCAAACTGGTCCATTATATTGGATTTATACGAATGCCAACCTAGACAGGACGTTCCGACTACCGGTACTTGTACCCTTACAGTTACTACATGCCCGTCACAGAACTCACTTTGATGAGATTCAAAAATGAAAAATGCGACAAAATCTTGAATAACGGAAGTATGAAGATGAATTGAATATGTGAACATTGAAATATGTATGATGAATATGTATGTAAGTATGTATGTTTGACTGTAAGTATAATTCACTATGTATCACAAAATGTAATATTGGAAATGTTTGCATGCATTTGTGTATGTAATAAATATGAAAGAAATAAACATCATGAGTTTGCATGTAACCACATAAACAATTAAAATCTAATCAACTATAGTATAGGCTCTAAGGGTCTAATAACCTATCCTATATCCCTATAGTCAAAAGCTCTGATACCAATCTGTCACACCCCGACCCGCAGCGGAAAAGGTGATCGGGGCATGATTGGGTTTTCATCAAAGCACATGACATTTATTATAATGTTTCATATTTATTATTACAATTTACAAGGGATCCTACAATCAAATCAAACAAATACAACATGTTCTATTCATCCTTCTAAACTTCATTATTTTTCTTCTAAGGCAATTTCCTATGTTTTCCTTGCTTCATCCTGTTCACCTGTATCATGTGTAAAAAAATGGTTTTTGGATCAACAAAAGTTGGCGAGTGAACCTTGTTAGAAAACATTTATTATTTATTTCTTATTGTGTTTAATATGGAAAATTTGTGCAATATTCATATATGAACAAACGTAAATAAACATATAACAACAAACAAATAGCATACAATAACAAACCAATAGCATACAATATCAAACAACAACACACAATAACATACAATAACAAACCAATAGCATACAATAACATATCAACTTGCATGAATATATATCATGAATGAAACTGTATATGTTGGCAACGTCACGTTCACACTCATAATGTAATGGGGAAACGGACGGCCTATGATAAATGTATGTACTGAAAATGATAATTGTCTGTGCGATCAAGGCTCAATCAAACGGAGCCGATCGTATGTTGGCAACGCCTAGTTCACGCTCATAATGTAATGGGGAACTGCTCAACGCTCATAATGTAATGGGGAGCGGCGGCCTATGTATTGCATGTACTGAAAATAATAAATGTCTGTGCGATCAAGGCTCAATCAAACGGAGCCGATCGTATGTTGGCAACGCCTGGTTCACGCTCATAATGTAATGGGGAACTGCTCAACGCTCCTAATGTAATGGGGAGCGGCGGCCTATGATATTGCATGTACTGGAAATGATAAATTTAATCTAAACAATAACCACACAAACAGTTGATACAAGCTGACTACACATTTGTTCATGGATATGATGGATGCACAATAGTTTAAATATAATAAATAATAAGACACATGATACACCCAAAAAACGTGATTAAAAACGGGGAATTTGTAGAGATTCACTCACCTTGGGTGCGTTCGGTGAATGATGTTGAATGCGCACGAGTTTAGAGGATTGATCGACGAGGAATAACTAACCTAATTAATAACGAAAAAGTAAGGTAAATAAATGGATTTTATTAACAATTTTAATAGGATTTTTGGATATATTTTTGTGAGTTTAAGGCTATTTTCTAACTTTAGAATTTTTATTTTTAAGTATTTTTAATTGATTTTTAATTTAAATAAATAAATAAATAATAAAAAAAAAATGTTGACTTTTGACCGTTGACCATAAGCGTTGACAGTTTGACTGTGACTGTTGACTGTTTGACCGGTTCTATTGTGTGTATGTATGCGCCGGGCAGGACTCGAACCCGAGACCTCCCGTACGCGTGCACGCAGCTCTACCAACTGAGCTACGTGTTTAACCCGAAATATTTCTGTTTTTAATTATATTTATACACTAATTAAGTTAATCCGAAAATCATTTATTTTAAAAAGGTTTTAATGTATCGACTCGGTGCTCTCCACATGTCTCGAACCCGGGACCTGTGGTTTAGTTTGGCATACAGTCCACCGCTGGACTGTGTGTCTAACTTGGTAAATATTCTGGTTTTTAATATACTTAACATCATACTGTTGTGGATCCGGTTCAGTTTAAAAAAAAGACTTTTTATTACAGCGAATGTGTGTGTGTCAAGGATCGAACTCGGGACGTATGCATATTGTTTGCACACAGTCCACCGCTGGACTGTGTGTCTAACCCGTTTATAATACTGATTTTAATTAATCTTATAACATACACGACTTCGTCTTCTTCGTTCAAAACACAGACATCGGTTAAAGCAACTGTTTCTTGTTTAATTCGTTTAACAAATATTATGAACAATTGAAAGGTATTGAACAGAAGGGTTTGGGGAAAGAAAATACCGAACAGATTGTCTTCTTCAGAAATCCGGCAACGATTCGTCAGCTCTGTTTTAGTGACCTTCGGCTGTTAGGATCAATTAACAGTTTGGAGGGATTAGATGTGAAATTGAACTACTGAGTACCGATTATCTGTAGGTTTAAATGATCATACCGGCTAACAGCGAGATTCTGAAACTTTCAGAAGTTTTCCGGCGAAAACAGAAAATCCGGCAATGTCGTCTGGAGTTGATTCTGGGTGATGGAGTGATGTTAGAATTTGTCTAATAATGGAATGAAACAGAAAAGTCGAGGTATTTACCGTGTAGATAAGAGTCTCGGTTTTCCGGCGACTTGCAGAGAATTCCGGCGAGTGAAATTTCTTGCGACAGAGATTCTTCAGAGGTTTAAGGTGAGTGGGGGTGATGTCAGTATGAGCTCCAAGATCTTATGTTTGGGTAAACAGACGGAATGGAATGAACTCGGTTTTCCGGCGATAATTTCCGGTTAATTTATAGAGAAATCCGGCGACTTGCGGCGAAGTTTTCTGAGCAAGAATGGAGAGTGTAGGTTGGATAGATTCGTGAGCTCAACTGATGAACAAGGTATAACCCCGGATTTGAATTGTATTTTCGGTTTCGAATAGAAATTTTTGGTCATGAATGATATTGATTAAGTTTTTCGGTTATAACCGATATTGCTGTAAATGTGAACGTTATGACCAAAAGAAACGGCAATGTTTGACGAATTTGTCGGGATTTCCGGCGTCAACGGATTTGGGCGCGCTGTGTAACTGGGTTTGTTTTCCAGATTTATTTTATGTATTAATTGTTTCAATATGTTAACAAACAACATAAGTGGCGGAGTGGTTGAGCGAGTGTAAGTTAAGTCTTTGCTTATATCTGGCTGACCCGGGTTCGAAACCCGGCTTCAGCATTTTATTTTTATTTCACTATTTTCAACACATTTTCAAATATAAATTTTATATTCTAATATACTTATTAATTATGTATCGTTTAAAATTAATTTGAGCATTAAATATGCAACGAAATTTTTAACTGGTTGTTCGGTTAATAAACGAAGCGGGTTTGGTAAATCCGGTTTTTTACGGACGTTACATTACCTTTCACAAACCCTACCTTAGCTTTGTTATTCGTGGAATTTACTCAGTATGGTGATGATAATGAAAGAGGAGAGAGAATGTATTACACCTATCACCTATTTACATATTATGTAACTTCATCAGTTACACTTGTTTTTGGAAAACAACAGGTTTTTTAGATTTTGACGAAGTGTGACTTTTAGAACTTAGAATTTACAAAGTTTTAATTTTCAGTGCACGTAAAAAATATGTTACATGTTTTTATATAAAGATTTCTATGTAACAATTCCAGCTGTTAGAGCATTCATATCCCTTCCACCAAATATACCATATAATTCCACAAAAAATAAATATATTTTCTCTCCTCTTTTAATTAAATAATATATTTTATACTTTTATCATTACTTTTTCTCTCTCCCCACTCGCATAGAAGGTGAACAGTTTTCCCTCAAATATACAAATGAACAATAACTTTTTCTCTCTACTTCACTCACAACCATTTACAACCAGTTTTTATAATATAAAACCTCTCACAAAATCTTATGGACAAATTATGAATGCTCTTACTCCTTTTTGTGCCGGTCGGTAGGGAGAAGCTGCAAAAAGTGTTACACCTTTTTGAAGACTGTAAACATGTGTCTGAAAAGAAGGGTTTGTAACAATCCAATCTCCATCATAGATTAACTAGATGGATGGTGGAGATGAGGTTTTCCAAGTTTTTTGAACTCATGTGATTTTTCTTTATATCCTCATCCTATACATATATAGGAGAGTGTTATCTTGAGAACACAAAATATCACGACAACCGTGAGAATGAATGAAAAAACCAATCAAAACCATTTATTTTAATATCAACCTCGTTGTAATTAAAATACAACATCAAAACAAGAATTTACAACATCAAATAATTCATTTCTCCTCTCAAAATCATTAGTATTAGATTTTTTACACATGTGTAAATATAACAAATTTACACATGTGTAAATTGTCTTTATTACGAATTCACGTAAATTTTGACGTGTAAATTAAATTTCTAACATTGTATTCGAATAATAATGATAAGTGTAAAAAGAAATTTTGAATTTGAATTGTTTTTGACCAAGTTCTAGTAGTTTTAAAATTTGTTGTCAAAGTTCTCACAATATTTAGTGTTCTTATTTAAACATTTCCCAATATATATATATATATACATACACACACACTCATATTATCATATAAGCCATATGTATGTACCTTTGCGATCTACATATATTATTCTTTATTTTTTCAATGTTAACTTTTAATAAAATAAATTAAAAAAGGTATATATATATATATATATATATATACATACACACACTCATATATATCATATAAGCCATATGTATGTACCTTTGCGATCTACATATATTATTCTTTATTTTTCTTCAATGTTAACTTTTTAATAAAAATAAATTAAAAAAGGTTTCTTGATTACAAGTGATTCTCTCAATTCTCAAGTGTATATGTAGTTTATGAAAATAGCTCTAAGAACTTGAAAACATATGAAAATAGCTTTAAGAACTTGAAACAAAGAAAATTGCTACTAATCAATCAAGTTTCTTCCTTTTTTTGTTTCTTTTAATAATATGGTTAATATTGTAAAATATAAAAAAAAATGTTGTCTGGGAAGCTGCATTCGTAAAGTTACATATATGTATGTCATACGCCTTGATATATAAGGATTTTTTTTATTTTTAGTTTTGCTAAGATTAATAACATATAATAATAGATTTAAAAACTAAATAAAAAATCTTGTTTTCTAATGGTTTCTTAAAAGTTTGTAGTATGTTTTAATTTAATTATGTGTTTCATCTAATATTTTATACTATATAAGAAGAACACTAAAGAATAATTTTACATAATTTTAAGAGTTTAACTAATTACAACTCTTAAAACATATGGTACAATCCTTTAAACATATTGTTGGTTTTAAACCAACTTTTCCTCATGATTTTTAAACGGCCATACATTTTCATATGCTACTGGGTTTTCGTAAAATAACACCTCATGATATGAGCACTTTATTGTTCGCTGTCGAATCATGCGGACACCTCTAGTGTGTATATGTATTACATCTTAAATTTATATTTCACTATATTTGCTTGTACGAAGTATCTGGAAAGTTATAAGCCTTAGATCATTCACATCTCATCCATCAACATTTCGTGTATCTTTAAAATTTAATAAAGACTACTAAAATGCCACTACATTCCATCTACTATTTCTCTATCACACCTTTGTAGTTTGAAAAACAGCCACAATATTTTTTTTAAATATGATAAAGTACTATTCATTCTCTATCAAATTATTGTAAATGTATAAAAAATAAGAAATATAATAAAATAAGGGTTTATAGATATAAATAAGATTGGTGAATGAGATATGGTAGGATTTTTACAATAAGAGATAAATTTTAAAAGATTTGATTTTTTAGTTAAATAATAGATGGAAAATAATATAACGAAGGGATGTGAATGCTCTTCTATCTCCATTAGATGGATACAAATTCCACAAAGTGGTCGGTCACATCCTTTCGAATGATCTATAATATTTATGGTTAACAAAAGTTGTTTTATATAATATCAATATCATAATTTTTATGTGTCACATTATATGTGTTTTGTTATAAAATTTTACAGAATTCTAAACTTTCTCACCTATCGCTCATCTTTTATATATTTAATAATGCTCTGAAATTATGTTTTATGCATGTATGTACATGGGTACGGATTCACATGAATCAACGGGTTTCGAAATTCTAACAGTTCGTATATACAAATAAATTGGAGTGAACACATACATAAATAAAATATGTGATGAACCTATATGTGAAAATGAAGAGGGGATCCATTGGTTAATGCGTTGCTTGTGAATTAATAGGTCATGAGAGTTCAAGTCTAATTTTTGACACTTTTTGTAAGTTTTTTGTTAGGTCAAACTTATACCGAGAAGCGTCTCTGAGAATTCATGTATTTTGTTCGTGTTTAAAAAAATGTTTTCTTTTGTAATGTTTTATTATTATTATTTTTTAAAATCAAATGAGTACCGGGATCACTAAACGTTATGCCAATGGGTTAACTTCTAAATCATAAAAATTGTTTTGTGAATAGGCTTATCATAGAGTTGGTATGATTGACAGACATATATATATATATATACACACACACACACACACACGCATATATATCATATAAGCCATATGTATGTACCTTGGCGATCTACATATATTATTCTTTATTTTTTTCAATGTTAACTTTTTAATAAAAATAAATTAAAAAAGGTTTCTTGATTACAAGTGATTCTCTCAATTCTCAAGTATATATGTAGTTTATGAAAATAGCTCAAAGAACTTGAAAACATATGAAAATCGCTTTAAGAACTTGAAACAAAGAAAATTGCTACTAATCAATCAAGTTTCTTCCTTTTTTTGTTTCTTTTAATAATATGGTTAATATTGTAAAATATAAAAAAAATGTTGCCTGGGAAGCTGCATTCGTAAAGTTACATATATGTATGTCATACGCCTTGATATATAAGGATTTTTTTTATTTTTAGTTTTGCTAAGATTAATAACATATAATAATAGATTTAAAAACTAAATAAAAAATCTTGTTTTCTAATGGTTTCTTAAAAGTTTGTAGTATGTTTTAATTTAATTATGTGTTTCATCTAATATTTTATACTATATAAGAAGAACACAAAAGAATAATTTTACATAATTTTAAGAGCTTAACTAATTACAACTCTTAAAACATATGGTACAATCCTTTAAACATATTGTTGGTTTTAAACCAACTTTTCCTCATGATTTTTAAACGGCCATACATTTTCATATGCTACTGGGTTTTCGTAAAATAACACCTCATGATATGAGCACTTTATTGTTCGCTGTCGAATCATGCGGACACCTCTAGTGTGTATATGTATTACATCTTAAATTTATATTTCACTATATTTGCTTGTACGAAGTATCTGGAAAGTTATAAGCCTTAGATCATTCACATCTCATCCATCAACATTTCGTGTATCTTTAAAATTTAATAAAGAATACTAAAATGCCACTACATTCCATCCACTATTTCTCTATCGCACCTTTGTAGTTTGAAAAACAGCCACAATATTTTTTTATATATGATAAAGTACTATTCATTCTCTATCAAATTATTGTAAATGTATAAAAAATAAGAAATATAATAAAATAAGGGTTTATAGATATAAATAAGATTGGTGAATGAGATGTGGTAGGATTTTTACAATAAGAGATAAATTTTAAAAGATTTGATTTTTTAGTTAAATAATAGATGGAAAATAATATAACGAAGGGATGTGAATGCTCTTCTATCTCCATTAGATGGATACAAATTCCACAAAGTGGTCGGTCACATCCTTTCGAATGATCTATAATATTTATGGTTAACAAAAGTTGTTTTATATAATACCAATATCATAATTTTTATGTGTCACATTATATGTGTTTTGTTATAAAATTTTACAAAATTCTAAACTTTCTCACCTATCGCTCATCTTTTATATATTTAATAATACTCTGAAATTATGTTTTATGCATGTAAGTACATGGGTACGGATTCACATGAATCAACGGGTTTCGAAATTCTAACAGTTCGTATATACAAATAAATTGGAGTGAACACATACATAAATAAAAATGTGATGAACCTATATGTGAAAATGAAGAGGGGATCCATTGGTTAATGCGTTGCTTGTGAATTAATAGGTCATGAGAGTTCAAGTCTAATTTTTGACACTTTTTGTAAGTTTTTGTTAGCTCAAACTTATACCGAGAAGCGTCTCTGAGAATTCATGAATTCTGTTCGTGTTTAAAAAAATGTGTTCTTTGTAATGTTTTATTATTATTATTTTTTAAAATCAAATGAGTACCGGGATCACTAAACGTTATGCCAATGGGTTAACTTCTAAATCATAAAAATTGTTTTGTGAATAGGCTTATCATAGAGTTGGTATGATTAACAGACATATATATATATATATAACACACACACACAGCATATATATCATATAAGCCATATGTATGTACCTTCGCGATCTACATATATTATTCTTTATTTTTCTTCAATGTTAACTTTTTAATAAAAATAAATTAAAAAAGGTTTCTTGATTACAAGTGATTCTCTCAATTCTCAAGTATATATGTAGTTTATGAAAATAGCTCTAAGAACTTGAAAACATATGAATATAGCTTTAAGAACTTGAAACAAAGAAAATTGCTACTAATCAATCAAGTTTCTTCCTTTTTTTGTTTCTTTTAATAATATGGTTAATATTGTAAAATATAAAAAAATGTTGTCTGGGAAGCTGCATTCGTAAAGTTACATATATGTATGTCATACGCCTTGATATATAAGGATTTTTTTTATTTTTAGTTTTGCTAAGATTAATAACATATAATAATAGATTTAAAAACTAAATAAAAAATCTTGTTTTCTAATGGTTTCTTAAAAGTTTTTAGTATGTTTTAATTTAATTATGTGTTTCATCTAATATTTTATACTATATAAGAAGAACACAAAGAATAATTTTACATAATTTTAAGAGTTTAACTAATTACAACTCTAAAAACATATGGTACAATCCTTTAAGCATATTGTTGGTTTTAAACCAACTTTTCCTCATGATTTTTAAACGGCCATACATTTTCATATGCTACTGGGTTTTCGTAAAATAACACCTCATGATATGAGCACTTTATTGTTCGCTGTCGAATCATGCGGACACCTCTAGTGTGTATATGTATTACATCTTAAATTTATATTTCACTATATTTGCTTGTACGAAGTATCTGGAAAGTTATAAGCCTTAGATCATTCACATCTCATCCATCAACATTTCGTGTATCTTTAAAATTTAATAAAGACTACTAAAATGCCACTACATTCCATCCACTATTTCTCTATCGCACCTTTGTAGTTTGAAAAACAGCCACAATATTTTTTTTATATATGATAAAGTACTATTCATTCTCTATCAAATTATTGTAAATGTATAAAAAATAAGAAATATAATAAAATAAGGGTTTATAGATATAAATAAGATTGGTAAATGAGATGTGGTAGGATTTTTACAATAAGAGATAAATTTTAAAAGATTTGATTTTTTAGTTAAATAATAGATGGAAAATAATATAACGAAGGGATGTGAATGCTCTTCTATCTCCATTAGATGGATACAAATTCCACAAAGTGGTCGGTCACATCCTTTCGAATGATCTATAATATTTATGGTTAACAAAAGTTGTTTTATATAATATCAATATCATAATTTTTATGTGTCACATTATATGTGTTTTAATTCTAAACTTTCTCACCTATCGCTCATCTTTTATATATTTAATAATACTCTGAAATTTTGTTTTATGCATGTATGTACGTGGGTACGGATTCACATGAATCAACGGGTTTCGAAATTCTAACAGTTCGTATATACAAATAAATTGGAGTGAACACATACATAAATAAAATGTGTGATGAACCTATATGTGAAAATGAAGAGGGGATCCATTGGTTAATGCGTTGCTTGTGAATTAATAGGTCATGAGAGTTCAAGTCTAATTTTTGACACTTTTTGTAAGTTTTTGTTAGCTCAAACTTATACCGAGAAGCGTCTCTGAGAATTCATGTATTCTGTTCGAGTTTAAAAAAATGTTCTTTTGTAATGTTTTATTATTATTATTTTTTAAAATCAAATGGGTACCGGGATCACTAAACGTTATGCCAATGGGTTAACTTTTAAAGCATAAAAATTGTTTTGTGAATAGGCTTATCATAGAGTTGGTATGATTAACAGACATATATATATATATATATATACACACACGCATATATATCATATAAGCCATATGTATGTACCTTCGCGATCTACATATATTATTCTTTATTTTTCTTCAATGTTAACTTTTTAATAAAAATAAATTAAAAAAGGTTTCTTGATTACAAGTGATTCTCTCAATTCTCAAGTATATATGTAGTTTATGAAAATAGCTCAAAGAACTTGAAAACATATGAATATAGCTTTAAGAACTTGAAACAAAGAAAATTGCTACTAATCAATCAAGTTTCTTCCTTTTTTTGTTTCTTTTAGTAATATGGTTAATATTGTAAAATATAAAAAAAATGTTGTCTGGGAAGCTGCATTCGTAAAGTTACATATATGTATGTCATACGCCTTGATATATAAGGATTTTTTTTATTTTTAGTTTTGCTAAGATTAATAACATATAATAATAGATTTAAAAACTAAATAAAAAATCTTGTTTTCTAATGGTTTCTTAAAAGTTTGTAGTATGTTTTAACTTAATTATGTGTTTCATCTAATATTTTATACTATATAAGAAGAACACAAAAGAATAATTTTACATAATTTTAAGAGCTTAACTAATTACAACTCTTAAAACATATGGTACAATCCTTTAAGCATATTGTTGGTTTTAAACCAACTTTTCCTCATGATTTTTAAACGGCCATGCATTTTCATATGCTACTGGGTTTTCGTAAAATAACACCTCATGATATGAGCACTTTATTGTTCGCTGTCGAATCATGCGGACACCTCTAGTGTGTATATGTATTACATCTTAAATTAATATTTCACTATATTTGCTTGTACGAAGTATCTGGAAAGTTATAAGCCTTAGATCATTCACATCTCATCCATCAACATTTCGTGTATCTTTAAAATTTAATAAAGACTACTAAAATGCCACTACATTCCATCCACTATTTCTCTATCGCACCTTTGTAGTTTGAAAAACAGCCACAATATTTTTTTATATATGATAAAGTACTATTCATTCTCTATCAAATTATTGTAAATGTATAAAAAATAAGAAATATAATAAAATAAGGGTTTATAGATATAAATAAGATTGGTGAATGAGATGTGGTAGGATTTTTACAATAAGAGATAAATTTTAAAAGATTTGATTTTTTAGTTAAATAATAGATGGAAAATAATATAACGAAGGGATGTGAATGCTCTTCTATCTCCATTAGATGGATACAAATTCCACAAAGTGGTCGGTCACATCCTTTCGAATGATCTATAATATTTATGGTTAACAAAAGTTGTTTTATATAATACCAATATCATAATTTTTATGTGTCACATTATATGTGTTTTGTTATAAAATTTTACAGAATTCTAAACTTTCTCACCTATCGCTCATCTTTTATATATTTAATAATACTCTGAAATTATGTTTTATGCATGTAAGTACATGGGTACGGATTCACATGAATCAACGGGTTTCGAAATTCTAACAGTTCGTATATACAAATAAATTGGAGTGAACACATACATAAATAAAATATGTGATGAACCTATATGTGAAAATGAAGAGGGGATCCATTGGTTAATGCGTTGCTTGTGAATTAATAGGTCATGAGAGTTCAAGTCTAATTTTTGACACTTTTTGTAAGTTTTTGTTAGCTCAAACTTATACCGAGAAGCGTCTCTGAGAATTCATGAATTCTGTTCGTGTTTAAAAAAATGTGTTCTTTTGTAATGTTTTATTATTATTATTTTTTAAAATCAAATGAGTACCGGGATCACTAAACGTTATGCCAATGGGTTAACTTCTAAATCATAAAAATTGTTTTGTGAATAGGCTTATCATAGAGTTGGTATGATTAACAGACATATATATATATATATGTGTGTGTGTGTCGGATTTTTTTATACCTGTTGATCTTAGACTCAATTTTTGTTGAGGTAAACTTTCTATTTCTTTCAAGCAATTTATTGAGTGCTTTATTGAATTTTTGGACTTGTGAATATATGAATATCAGTTTTATGAACATGCTAATGGAATGATTTTTTGAATTTAATCTTTTCATATTTAAGCTCTTATGTATACTCATTTAGATGCCGCCAAAATCCAAAAAATGAGATACTTGATGGTATTCAATATTCCAGATAGGTTTTTGGTATAAGAGTAGTACATCAATAAAGTATCATTGTAACCGGGTAATGATTCGGTATAAAATGTCCTTAATCTAGCAGGTACAGGAAATCAGGTCAAACGATCTCTGATTGAGCCCATTCCGATGGCATTGGAACCGGCTCGTCGAAACCTAACCCAAAACCCCAACCCCTTAACCCTAAACTCTAAATCTAAACCTTAATTCTAAATCCTAAGGCTAAACCCTATGCTAAACCTTACAATCTAAACTATAAACCATAAAAGTTAAACCCTTTAGGCTAAAATCTAAGCTAAATACTAATGCTAAACGCTAAAACTAAACCCTAAAGCTAAAATCTAAAAATAAACCCTAAAAGTTATACTCTAAACTTTAAAAGCTAAACCCTATATATATATTTGGATAAGATTCGACAAGACGGTTCCAACATCACTGGAATGAGGTCATTCAAAGTTTGTTTGACCCAGTTTCATACACACTGAGGGACCGTAAGGAAAAGTCCTTGCGGTCCGCATAGATTTTTATATTGCACATGTGTGATATATGGTAACATGCTACATGCCTCAATGACTTTTCTTTGTGGTCCGCAAAGACTTTTTTTTTAATATTACACGTGTGTAATATATGATATATTACACATGTGTAATGGTGCGTTTTTTTCCAATATTTTTTTTTGCTTATATGCTTATACGAAAACTATAAATTTTGGAAAAAAAACAAAAAAATCGCAATATGTGTAATATAACTTGTAATACATATTTTACCATCCGGACCGCAAGGACTTTTCCTTAGGGTTCGCAACGTGTATTTTTTTTTAATTCACGATATATGCACTACATACGTGTAATACAACTTCGAATGGATTTGTTTTACTTTCTCATTAAGAAGAGTTTTTTTGAATATATCTATATATAGGGAAGGTTCAAGCTAAAACTTAAAAAACATCAATTTTTTAAACATTTTTTGGCTGTAAATCTAGCATTTTTAAAATACCTAAATTTTTTTTGAAAAAATAATAATTAGTATTACACATATGCAACACTATGAAAAACTTAAACCGGCCAACCCACTACCCACCCCCCCCCCCCTCCAAAAAAAAACCTAAACCCATACCACCACCAAAAACCTAAACCCACCACCTCTCCAAAAACCTAAAAACTAAACCCGAAACCTAAACTCCAAAAAAACCTAACTCTAAAAGCTAAATTAAACCAAAAACCTAACCACTAAGGCTAAGTAGTATTGCATTTGTGCAATACTATATTAGTATCATTGAGAAAAGAACGCGACGTTAAATCTTTTGTATGTGTCGAAAAAATATGCTCGAATATACTCAAATGAAAGATAAGAAAATTTGTGATCTTATAATGCAGTTTTTTAAACAAAATAATAACATATGAAGAAGATAGAAATGTTTAAATATATATATATATATATATATATATATATATATATATATATATATATCAATTTTGCCTCTCGTTCATTAAAAACCCCATTCCCTTCATTAATGAGGAATTTTCGATTTTTCTCACTAACTATGAATTTTAATTGAATATACACACATGCGCACGCACAAGGTTAAGCTTTTAGATTTAGAGTTTAACTTTTAGGGTTTAGGTTTAGATTTTAGTTTTTGGGTTTAACATTATAATTTAGGGTTTAGCTTATGTTTTAGTCTTCAGAATTTCGATTTTAGGGTTTAGCATATGATTTAGTCTTAGAGTTTGGTTTTAGAGTTTATAATTAGGGTTTAGAGTTTATGATTATTGTTTGTTGAGCTAGTTTCAATGCCACTAGAACGAGCTCAATTAGAGTTCATTGGACTTGGTTTCTACATTTTTAGGTTAAGGACGATTTATATCGGAATCCTACCCACTGTGAAAACCAAAAGACACGTCATTTTCTTTTAATGAGTTAACATGAATTATAATGAGGTTAAACAAAATCCATAAGTGGATACAATACATGGTACCTTAATGATAAAAACCTTTATAAACACATTTTGTTCAGTGATAGTGGATACAATACATGGTACCTCTACCTCATTAGGAAAACCTTTATAAACACCTTTTGATTAGGAAACTAGTTTTTTTCCTACTGCTTAATCTAAGTTACTCAAATAGATTTGTTTTACGTATAACTTTGTAAAATTTCTTCAATCCATTTAGAAGGCAACCGTTAAAATGGGGCTAGCCGGTGGCGAAGTTTGAGATTTTCGACCGGAGGGTCGGAAGTCACCGGACCTAAAATTATACCTTAAAAATTATAAAACTGGGGGATCGAAAAAGTATACACCTAAAAAGTTCTATACAAAAACTACATACCGGACACTACTAAGCGAAAAGTGTTGGAAATTTGGTGAATGGATATCTAGTGAATTATAACTTAACGAAATTATAATTACTAATTAAACTTTTCATATGGTGAAACTCTTAATTAGAGTTTTAATGATTACATTATATGAGTTTTATTAGAGTTTAAGTCTATAATTATTAAGACTTTTAACTCTTCATATGGTGAAACTCTTGATGACATTTGATGAGTTTTATTAAAGTTTAGAAATATATTTATTGAGACTCTTAACTCAATAAAAGACTCTTGTATATTTAGAATACCATGTGCCTCATATGAAGAGAACACTAGAGAAATACAAGAGATATGATACAAGGAAAATTCATGAATACATGGAGAGTTCTTAGAAAAGATGAAATACTTGAAGACCCATGTGTTGGGTACTTAGAGAGATATGTTTTCTCTGTACGATTTCATCGCCTTCGTATCATAATTTTCCACAAGTTCTAACACTATAATTTTATCCAGTGTAACCTCGGGCGCGTGGCCATCTCCGGCAGTACATACTGCTTCGGCTGTTGTAACCTGAGAAACAATCGCGTCGTCTTTAGTAGAGGCGTGAAATCTGTTTTAAGGGAAGCGTGTTGAACACGTGCCTCAACCAAAACTGTCAACAATTTTTTGTTTGTCTTGTAACGGAGTTTCGAACAACAAGGTGGGGTTGAAGTTTTCCAAAGACATCGACTTGAATCAAGATTGGTACAATTTATTTGTATTTCATTTATTTTTCATATAGTTTTGTAACCGGATTGTACTATCATATTTCCTATTAATAACGAGAGTCTCGTTATTATATATTTCGTAATATATTTTAATAAAAAGTGAATCTAGTTCCTACAAACTTAAAACAGATTTCGTGATATTGTTGCTACAATCTTAAAACTTTATAAGAATTTTGGGTTCACAAAAGGATTTATTATAAAAAATATTTTTAGAGATTATGATCTTATAAATATTATCTTTGGGAAAAATGTATGTAGTACAACTTGGTGTGTTTGGATTTATTGAGATTGTGGTACAATCTTAAATCCTATACTGTGGTACAAAACGAATAGTTTTGGTTCAATCGTTTGGTTTCGAAACAACTTTGAATCGTTATCTTTCTCTAACCTTTGTTTTAGAATGGGTTTATTGTGTAAACCATATTTTTTTGTAAACGTTAATTTTTTCTAACCTGTGTGTTAGATCGGGTTTATTAGCGTAAACCATACTTTTTTTGTAAACGTTAAATTCTCTAACTTGTGCGTTAGACCGACTTTACTTTTATAAACATTACGTTTATGTAAACGTTTCATATTCTAACATGCTTGTTAGAAATGATCATATTATTTACGTAATGTGATTTAAAGAATGTGTGTTAAAAATAAGTTTATTTTATATAAACTAATAAAACTTATAATGATTTTTGTAATCATTTGTCTTCTAACATGTGTGTTAGAGACGTTCATGGAAAGCGTTAGTTTGGAAGCAATTTTTAATTGTTTATTTCTAACATGTGTATTGGAAATGACTTATTTGAACCATATATATGTTTATAGCAAGTCAAATTAACATTATGTGGAAATGTTAATATTTCTAACGTGCGCGTTAGAATTTCTTTTATTTTAACATGATTGTTAAAAATGGTTAAAACACAAGTGCTTTGAAATGTTTTATGTAAACATTTTATTTAAGTAATTTGTTGTAGCATTTATTTTAATGAATATAAACACTTATATTATTGCTTTGTATGGTTTAGAAATAAAATGTCATACATTGAAGATGTTTGATTGACTTCAATAATTAAATCACCATAAAGTGATGGTGTGGTATTTATATGAATTTAATGAAATTAAAATCATTTAGTAGACTCTTCATATGGAAGATAAACTCTTAAGTAGAGTTTTATGTCAATTTATTAGTTTTTATTAGAGTTTATGTCTCTAATAAAATATCTAATTAAGTGAGACTTTTCTCCACACCATGTCCCTTGTATTAAAAGTAGGCTATGTGCCTAACTTGATGAAATTTAAAAACTACAAGAGTAATAATTAAATCACCATAAAGTGATGGTTAGTTGTGTGAGATTTATCACCAACTTTAATTTATGATTTCTAAATCTAAATGGTCATGTTTTATATATATAAAATGACTTTAATTTTCTAACACGTGTGTTAGAAAAAGTGTATCACAAATATAAGGTTAGAGATTGTACATTGTATAAGCCATAAGGAATGGAAATGTTTTATGTAAACATTTAATTGCCTTTTTTGCATAATTTTTAGAATTCAAATGGTTTGCTACTCTTGCTAAAAGTAGTATTTGTTGAACAAAGAAACAATCTCGTGAATATGATTTGGTGAAAAACAACTTGGTGTTATTGTGAACAAATTTAATTGTTCAAGTTTGCTACTTAAATGTAGCCTTTGTAACAACTTGGTGTTGTTTTGAGCAAACTTGTCCAAGTTCAAAGTTTCAAATGAAATGGGGAACATGTAGTTACAAGTGCATGGAGTCTTATTGAGGGAGTACCTCAAGACATGCCATGGGACGGTATCATTGAGAAGATTTCATTCAGAATATAAAGTGTTGAAGTTAAAAGCACTTTGATATTTGATGTCTACATATCGTCTATGCTTCCGTTTAAATTTCAAAAGTGTTTGCCACTTATGATTTAGTTTCCAATGTATTTTATTATTGTGTTTAATATCTTTGGATAACACATGCAATTTTTTATAAAGAAATAAATCATAATGTTTATGATGTATAAATTATTTTTGTGGAAAGTAATTATAACGTCAACTATACATTGTCTAAAAGAATATGGTTTTAAACGGATAGTACATGAAAATATTTGGACATAAACAACTTGAGAGTTGTTGCATTGACTAAAAGTCAAAGACGAGACATCAAATGTGTAACCACATCACGAGTGAGTAGTGAGTGTATTGGGATGAAATACACAAACGAGATTCATGTTGAAGTACTTCGTTAGAAGTCTTTGGAAAATTCACAAGTGTGAATTCTAACATATGAAAGAAAAAGTACTATATGTTATAGTATACCTTTGATAAATCTTGCGGTTCCAAGTGATCTATTCGTAGATGCTTTTACCACTTGATTATTGTTAGAACTATATGAAGATTTTATATTCGTTCGGGAGAGAATCCTAAATATACATATCTCCTAATGAATAACAATAGATGTGTACAAATCACTTATGGCAAAATTATGAATGTGATGTTGTTGAGTGTTGATCTAGTTGACCCTATCTCACACATAATAGTGATTGTAGACGAGGAACATTCATCTTTCGGTGGTGAATGTGTTCGCCAAGTGACTTGAATTAAGACTTATGTTTAAGTCCTTACGAGTCAATGGTAAAACGTTGGAGATCAAAGGTAAACAAGTTATGTTCCTTAATTGAATGATAAATTTTAGCTATGTGTTATATACAATAATTTGTGAGACTTTCCTAAATATTGATGTTTTAGGATTATGAATAAGTCTCATTATTTTGTCTTAACAAGGGATGAATGTTGCAAAGTGATATTATGATATCCTTAGGGCTGTGAAGAATCAAAATGATGCATCTTCTGTTCACATGCTAAAGTATTGTAGTCTAAAGCATGCTAGACTAGTACTTGGTTAATTATGGGTCTTGACGGAGACTAATTAACTCTAAACATTCAAATATGTATGAATACAATAAGAATTTGTGTATAGACAAAGTTGAGGAAGAATTTCCATTCATTATAAGGAAACGATATGTAACTTTTGAAGAGTTTGTTTGAAAAGCTAAACTCATTGTCTAGGCATATTCAAGATGTTGAATTAGAAGTATTCTAAGTTTGTGACAAACTTATGACAACGACATGTGGTGCTTTGGTCAGCTCGGAAGCTTATGTAAGCTAACACAATATGAGTTGAATTCACTGATACAAGGAGGTTGATCTTGTTCAATCATATGTGTATAAATGTCGTTATAAGTGAAGTTACAAAAATATGTTGATCAAATGGCAAGAAATGTGGGGGATGATCCATTTAGAAACAACCTTATAAGGGTATGTAGAGATGGTTTTCATTACCCCATCCAGATGAGATCCTATAACACTTAAATGTGGGGGTGTCTTGCATTTGTATCATAAAAGTTTGGCAATAAGGATTTGTAATCCAATCGAACATTGCAAACAGACGACTAAGTGGAGGACACAAATGTCGTAGTGCATAATGGAGATGTGTTTGCCTTAAATGATACGCGTATCTTACAAAGATATATTATAACCAGATTCAAATGGCCACTAAGGTTATAGTCTTAGAAGTTGACAATAGGAAAAATTAACTTACGAGTTAAAAACACATCATGACAACTGATCTCAAATACGCAAAGTTATTTGTTAATTTTATGGATCCAACAACCTGAGGGTTTATTAGAGATCAAGTTGTGGAATGAGACTAAAGCCCATGAAAAAGGGTATGTGAAGGACCCCTAACTTAGTTGACTGGAGATCCCAATATCTAAGTTCAATAGGACAACTAACTCATATGCCTAAGGGTGGTCACTGTGGGGGCATAAATGATATGCATAAGCTAGTATATATGGTCATACATACCCCCAAAATATAAAAGGGTGTTTAAATACGTCTTAGTCTATTCCTATGATATTCAGTGACAAAGAGTGAGGCTAAGCATAATATATGGTAAATGATTTGGATAAATCACGATAACCACAATGCTTTTAATGATCTAAGAAGAATCACCTATGTTTGAGAGAAGTGAGGTCGCTTCGAATGGAATTGAGGGCACAATTCCTAGAGCTCTCGCAGAACCAGGAAAGTGTTCCACGACCATTATTGGACATGACTATGAGGAGATGACCCGGCTAAGGAGAGTCTTGTGTGAAGTGTATTGTCGTCTACACAAACGGCAGACAAGTTCAAAGACATCGAGATCTACTCAGAGCTAGTGGGCTAAGTGCATTTCATGAGCGAAGGTTCAAAGGGTAACACCTACCTATCGTATATGGTAATTGATTTGGATAAATCATGATAACCACAATGTTTTTAATGATCCAAGGAGAATCACCTATGTTAGAGAGAAGTGAGGTCGCTTTGAATGGAATTGAGGGCACAATTCCTAGAGCTCTCGCAGAACCAGGAAAGTGTTCCACGACCATTATTGGACACGACTATGAGGAGATGACCCGGCTAAGTAGAGTCTTGTGTGAAGTGTATTGTCGTCTACACACGGCAGACAAGTTCAAAGACATCGAGATCTACTCAGAGCTAGTGGGCTAAGTACATTTCATGAGCGAAGGTTCAAAGGGTAACACCTACCTATCGTATGCAAAACTCAACTGTCGAGGTTCCATTGGAAATCTTATGTGTTTTGAACGTGTTAGTACATAATGTCTATGTCTTAGTCTTGGATCGAGTCTGTTTAGAATTGGGCTAGATTATGCTAGAAATATCGTATTTATGTAAATAGTATGACAAGTTCGCCCAGAACATCATGTGAGAACAAGTACGGCCGAACTTGTTCAAGACAAGTTCGCCCGAACTTGTTATCATATCAAGCGAACTTGCTATGCTATAAATAGTAGACCTTATATTGTCATTTGTAACTTTTGCAACTTTGTTACGACAGAGGCGAAACTCTGCCCGATCAGGATCTTTCATGTATTTGAACTTTATGATCAATAAACAACAATTAAACGAGTAATCTTGCATATTTGATTAACACGTCACATAGTTTCCGCCTATATAAACGTTAGATACCAAATTAGGTTCCTGTGTTAATTAAGGAGCGATCCAACAAGTGGTATCAGAGCCACGGATACTTGATTTGGTGAAATCATTGCAAGATCTACTAATTTCTACCATTTTTCTTAACTTTTTCAAGAATACAATGAACCTACGGATAAAAGTTGCTAAATTTTGAATATGTCATGTTAAATACACTAAAGATAAACCCCTGAGAGTTTCAAGATCAAATTCAAACGAATTGGTGTTAAAAAGTTGAGAAAACCATGTTTCACAAATTTGATTTGGTCGAACTTAACATCAAGTTCGCTCGAACTTGATTAAAAATTCATCATTTTTAATCAAGTCCGCCCGAACTTGATTAATTTCTTAAGGAATTTGATAAGTCCGCTCGAACTTAGTAGAAAATTCTTCATTTTTTTATCAAGTTCGCCCGAACTTGATTAAACTTTGTTAAATATCATCTACAAGTTCGCCCGAACTTGTTTGTTTCTCTTGAAATTTCTAGAAGTTCGCTCGTACTTGTTCCAGGGTGAAATTTTCAAAATTGTTAACACAAGTTCGGGCGAAACCTGTCAGTACGTCTAACAATTTTTCGAAGTTTGCGAACGTGTTTTTCAGTAATATTCGTCAGTTTTTTAAGATGGGAGATCTTCACAGTGCTATTATGACGGCTTCAGCATCGAATGCTCAAATGGTGAATCAAGTGAACATTGATAACGAGATGGGCACATCTGTGAAACCACCAAAACTTCTGTGTATGGATGAGTACGAGGGTTGGAAAGAAAAGTTCACTAACTGGGTGCAAGCTACGTATTTCCACAGCTGGGTTGCAGTAGAGACTGGCTACACATGGCCACGGGATGAAAATGATAATTTTATCGACATAAGCAAGTTTTCAACTATACAAAAGGATGCGTGCGTCGCCGAGAAGAAAATGATAAGTTTGATCCAACAGTCGGTGAAAGAAGATATATTGGTGCTGCTACCAGAATATAAGACTGCACAAGAACAATGGAAATTCTTGAAGAACAAATACCAGGGAAGTGCAGAAATGGTTAAAAGCAAGAAAGAACTGATCATGAAGGAATTCGACATATTTACGATGATCAAGTGTGAAACTATGAAACAAATGATCGAAAGGTTTTGTCATCTAAAAGTGATTATGAGGAGACATGGGCTTGAGAAAACGAAAGAATAATACATTGATAAACGGGCTGACGCATTGTCAGAAGGTGAATGGACGACATATCTCATGGTGCTCAAAGAAAGTCCGAGCTGGGAGTTCTTCAAACTATCCACTTTTATTGATAAGTTGGAGGGGCACGAGATGGAGTTGTTAAAGATAGCAAAATCCAAGAATTCAAACGTTACTCAAGATGTAGCGCTCTACTACAAGACAGGAGCTCAAGAGAATATCACTAGCCCGAAAATCCAAACCGCTTTTAGTGCGAATCTGAATTCTTCGAGTCATTCGCCACAGAGTCGAACTCAATCATATCCAAAATATGACCAGAGTCCTCAGAATTCTTCATATTCAAGCACTGGTTCAAATCAGAATAATCAATTGAATTCTGACCAAATGTGTTCAAATGCAACATTGCAGTCAACTTAAACAATGCCGTTTCTGAACAAGTTGCCAAACAACACATGGCACTTCTTGCCACAGTATTGGAATCGTATGAAAGCTTGGTGGCTGGGAAGATTGGTAATCCGGAAATGACCACAGAAGACTATGATCAAGTGGATGAAGAAGAGCTTGAGCTGATGGACATCAAGTGGTCCTTAGCTTCGATCACTCGGAGGGTTACTAAGTTTGTTGCTCTAACCGGCAGAGACATTGGGAATTCAAGCAAAAAATTAGGATTCGACAAAACAAAGTCACTTGCTTCAGATGCCGACAAAAATGGCACTTTAAAAGAGAATGCAATAATCCAGAAGCAACTGCCAACCAAAGTCCATTTGGAGGTGGCAGTGAATACTACAAGAAGTCACTACAATACAAGCCATTCCCAAAGAAGACTCAAGTCGAAATCCAAGAGAAACCATCCAATACCACAGAAAAGGCAATGGTTGCTTCGAATGAAGATGACGGTTTTGACTGGAACTCATATATTGCCAAGAAAACCGGAGTTGCTCTAATGTCTGAGATCATAGAAGATACATCTGCTGAGGATGCGGCCATGGATAGTGCAATGCTAGAAGAATACTTGCAACAAGCAGAGGAAGAGGAAATCTACCATCACACAAAGGTGCAGAGTATCCTTTCTCCTAACATGACTACTAGTTTTGCAGGTTGTTTTGGTGATACAACATCTTCAGAGCATGTTGCTGAGGAGAAACCTGTGGTTGAAGAAGTCATTAACGTGACCAAAGAAATGAATGAAGAAAACCTCACAGAGATTGCCAACAAAGCTATGATGGAAAATCTAACAAAGCTAGGTCCTGAGGTAAAAGTTGTAGAAAAAGAGGTGGTAAAAGTGCAAATCGTCGAGGTTGAAAAACCATGTACGAAGTGTACTGAACCGTGTGTTCAATGTGCTGAAAAGTCTCAGATCATAAGTGAACTCAATGTGCATAATAACAATTTCAAATATGATTATCGCACAATGAAAGAGGCTTATGACAAAATGAAAGATGATTATAGTAGGTTGGATAATAATAATATTGAACAACACGATACAATAAGAATGTTAAAAGCTACTTTAATGGAAAAACCAAACGCTATTAACGTTTACATAAACAACATTGCTGATGTAAAACAAAAGCTTCAAGATATGAAAATCGAAACCGAAAGAGTTAGACAGCTTTTGAAAAGCTATACCACGAACTCTTATGTCATCGATCATATTCTTCCAACGATTCCGTCGGAAGGAGATGATAAAAAAGCAAAAGGTAAGAAACATGGAGAGTATACCAATGTTCCACCACCCTTGTGCGAAAAATATTGTCGCAAGAAAGCTGAAGGGATGGAAAAGGCGCTCAACATTGAACTTTTAACTGAAAAGAAAAATGAGCTGCCTGAGAACATTGATATAACCTACACAAGTGATGATGGATAAGCAGTGGTTAAAAATGTTGTTGAAAATGTTTTGAATGAATCTGATGATGGCAGCTTTAAAAGCACCAATTGAGTTCGAATAATTCTGAATCACAATCTGAAGATGACGACACATCATCGAAATATAGCCTAAGTGATGATCCTAACGTTGTCATGTACAAAGTTAAGGATTCTGATAGACTATACTTTGATGATAGCTTTCCGATTCGGAATGTGAAGGAAGATCAGCTTGATAAATTCTTCAAACTCGTGGAAGTTTCATCAGAGGATTTGGAAATTAATGAAAAGAAGTTTTATTCTAAACCTAAAAGAAACAACTACCAAAGGAATGGTGGTGATTTTCCTAAACATAGGAGAGCGGGTTGGGTTTAGAAGAAGAAGATGAACCGAATAAGAAAAAGTCACCATTTCGCGAATATAAAGATAAAAACATGACATTTGTGTATGGGACTAGTACGGTTCAGGAAGAAAGTTTGATTGGGAAGCAATCAAACGATGAGTTCAAAAAGGAAAAAGAACTTCGAGATAAGGCTAAATCCGCAAGTGGAATAAAACCCACTAGTGGACATTCTCATGATAATCGGACTTGCTTCAAGTGCAATGAAGTTGGTCACATTGCTCGCAAGTGTCCGAAATCAAATCCGGTTTATCCTCGAAGAAAAACAAGTTAAGATGTTGAGAAAGTCAAACAACCAGAGATTGTAAAACCTATCACAATTCTGAAAAGAAATGAATCTAAAATTGAAGTTAAACCTAAAACTGAATCGAAGTTTGAAAATTCAACTATTGAGAAAGGTGAAACTTCCAAAACAAATGAAAATAAAGATTCAAGGTTTTACATTAAAAAGGCACAAGTTAAATCACAATCCTGGATTGCCAAAAAGAAATCAACAACATCTGAAGTTGCAAAGTCTAAAATCAAGATGGACAAAGTGTCTGTTTCAAATGATAAAACTGAAACTGTCAAACTTTCAAAAGATAAAAAGGTCAAGTTTGAAAATGTTAATGTCGATGAAGTTTTAAGTGATGATTGTGAGGATGATTATGAAGCTTATTATCCCAAACCCAAGACCAAGAAGGCTTGGGTCGCACTTTTTCACTGAATGTTATGTGTGAAGAGACTCCAGAGATCCATATTATCAAAGTGGATTCTGGATAGTGGAGCGTCAAGGCACATGACTGGGATGAAAGCGCTACTTTTCGATATTAAAGTGATAAATGGAGGTTACGTTGGCTTCGCTGGAAACCAATGAGGCCGGATTATAGCTGAAGGAAAGCTTTCAAATGGCGTAGTATCTTTTGATCGTGTGAATTACATCGCCGAGCTAGAGAATAATCTGTTAAGTATCTCACAGATTTGTGATAAGCAGTTCACAGTTCATTTCCATGATAAGGAGTGTATGATACTTAAGCCGGGTTTCAAAATTCTGGATGATTAGATTCTCATGCGTGCTCCACGCGAAAATGATCTCTATGTGTTAGACATGGGTATTGCTACAACATCATCAAAATCAGCTTAATGTTTTGTCACAAAAGCCACGGAGAAGGATTCGATTCTATGGCACAGAATAATGGGGCATATACATCTAAGGAAAATGAATTTTCTAGTTCATAACGATTTAGTCGAGGGGTGAATCTTCGAAGCCTCCACATGACGGATCATTGTCTTGAATGCAAGAAAGGAAAGAAGAAGAAGAAGTCACATGCTAAGAAGATTCTGAATTCTATAAAGTTGCCGCTTGAACGACTACATATGGATCTTTTCGGTCCGGTAAATGTTCGAAGTATATCCGGATATCTATATTGTTTGGTTGTCACAGATGATTATTCTCGATATTCATGGGTTTTCTTTCAAGAGTCTAAAGATGAAACATTTCAAAATCTAGTGATTCTCTTCAAGAAGCTCAAAAATCTATATCATCTGCATGTCAGATGTATTAGAAGTAATAATGGCACGGAATTCAAGAACAACAAGATGAAAGAGTTTTGCAACGCCAAAGGAATTCTGCACGAATTTAGTGCACCGTATACTCCACATCAAAATGGCGTAGCTGAGAGGAAAAGTAGAACATTGATCGAAACAGCAAGAACAATGCTTGCAGCTTTGAAACTTCATGTTAGCTTCTGGAGTGAAGCGGTTGCAGCGGCTTGTTACACTTTAAACAGAGTCTTAACTATCAAACCGACTAAAAAGACATGTTTCGAGATGATCAATCGAAGGAAACCAAATTTGAAATATCTAGAGCCGTTTGGTGCACCGTGTACAGTGATTGATCAAGATGGAAAGTTCGGTGCTAAAACGCTTGAAGGTTTCTTCGTTGGTTACGCTAGTCTGCTAAGAAGAGTTTATGTTCCTGCTTTGAGAAAAGTGATCGAAGCACAACACGTTGATTGCTTTCGTTACACAACTCCTATCCAGAGAAAAGGCGATCGTGGTTGTTCAATTACCAAGATTTATGGAAGTCATTCGACTTGCCAGAAGAACCGTCTGATGAAGAACTTACAGCTCTTTATTATCTTCAATAGTCGGAAAATCAAGAACATATTATAAGGCCACTTGTGGTTAATCAACCCACTATTGGTACTTCGTCTTCTGGTGCATGTCCGAGTAATAGTGGTGTTCCGGTTGAACAAGTTTCTGAAGCTGAAGCAGAACCTACTACAACTCTAGCAAATGTTTCCATTGAACCAGGAAATGCAACTACAGAACCTAATATTTCTCAGAATCAGAATTCCGACTCTCATGAAGCTCCGACTTTCGATGATGATGGAGAATCCTCTTCTGAAGAAGAATCCGAGCAGATAACAAGCATGTTGAATCAATATGCTGGCCCGAGCAATCAAAATGAAGCTACATCTAGTGCTCCTAAAGTTGATTTGGTCGTTGATCTGAATGTCACAAATCAGAACAGTACGGTTGATGTTCCTAGTGAGGAGATGCCACGATCTTATTCTTATCATCCTTCAACAAACATTATTGGAGAGTTACAGACTGGTGTGCGAACAAGAAGTCAAATCAACAAAGCATTAAGTTGTTTCTACACTCGAGTGGCTCCTACTCAAGACTATTGTTATTATTCATGTTTCATATCCCAAAACGAGCCGAAGACTGTGAATGAAGCTCAGTGTGATGAGAACTGGGTGATAGCGATGCAGGAAGAGTTGTTACAGTTTGAGAAACTGGGAGTTTGGAGACTTGTTGACTTACCACCAAAGCAAAAAGCGATAGACACGAAGTGGGTCTTCCAATGCAAGAGAGATGATCGAGGTGTGATTGTTAGAAACAAAGCTCGGTTGGTTGTCAAAGGTTTCTACCAGCAAGAAGTAATTGACTATACGGAAGTCTAGGGACCGGTTGCACGCTTAGAGTCAATCCGCATTTTCCTTGCATTCGCAGCTTGGAAAGGTTTTAAGGTGTACCAGTTAGATGTGAAATCCACATTTCTCTATGGTAAGCTACGCGAACAAGTGTACGTCGGCCAACCACCGGGGTTCGTCGATCCGCTGAACAAGAACAAAGCTTATCTCCTAGACAAAGCCTTATACGGATTACATCAAGCCCCGAGATCTTGGTACGAGACGTTATCTCAACATTTTGTTGGAAATGGCTTTACGAGAGGCACAATGGATAGTACATTGTTTACCAAAGAAGTAGGAAATTATCTAATCGTTGTACAAATCTGTGTGGATGATATCATCTTTGGTTCAACGGATGATAGTCTTTGCAAAGAATTCTAGAAGATTATGAAGAAGAAGTTTGAAATGTCTTCTATGGGCGAAATGAAATTCTTCCTCTGGTTACAAGTTGACCAGTTACCAGACGGCATATTCATTCATTAAACCAAATATGTTCATGATATTCTGAAGAAGTTTGAAATGGATAGCTCGAAGCCGCTTTCTACTCCTCTGGCGTTGAATCACGGAATTTGCATCGACGAAACAGGAACCAAAGTGGATGATACACTCTATCGGTCGATGATAGGATATCTTATGTATCTGATGGCATCTCGCCCAGATATCATGTGTCCTAACTGCCTTTGCGCGAGATATCAGTCCAGTCCCCGAGTGTCACACATGCAGATAATCAAAAGAATATTCCGTTACCTGAAGGGATGTCCAAGCACCAACTTGTGGTATCCAAAGAACGATAACTTTGATCTGACCGGATACGCTGATTCTTACTTCGGGGTGGACAAGCTGAATTCTAAGTCTACGATGGCTGGTTGCCAGTTCTTCGGAACTCGATTAGTAACGTGGCAATGCAAGAAAAAAACCACGGTCTCTCTCTCAACTTGTGAGGCAGAATACATTTCTGCTTCCAGCTGTTGTTCTCAAATCCTATGGATTCAACAACAGATGAGGGACTATGGATTGAAATTTCTTGATACGCCTTTATTTGTATACAACAAGGCAGCAATCGACATCACTAAAAATCTTGTTCATCACTTTCGAACTAAACACATAGAAATTCGTTATCACTTCATTCGTGACTGCTATGAAAAGAAGTTGGTGAGAATTGAAAAAATCCACACCGATGAACAAAAAGCTGATTTTTATACCAAAGTTTTTCCTTTAAAAGGTTTAAATATCTAATGAGGCTTAACGGTATTAAAAATCTGTTGACAGGTGCGGAGGTAGAGGTTGAATATGGATCGGACGACGAGTTCACATGATCCACATTGGTTTGTTTATCTTTTAGATTAGTATTTCTTAAAAACTAAAATACAAAAATATATTTTTGATTTTAGGGGGAGAAATATTTGAGAAAAATAAAAAAACATATGAAAAATTCAAAAAGTACAAAAACATTGAAAATACAAAAAGAATTAAGTGTCACAAAGGAAATGATAGTACATCAGTGGACTATCACAGTATGCTAAAGAATTGTAAAGTTTAAAAAGTGATAAACAAGTCTTACTGTGGATATGTCGATAGGCTTTACACGTTCAGTAAATTGTTTCTGAGATATAGACTAAATTTTACAACTGCTTAATTTTGTGGATTAACATCTCTCGGATATATGGACTTAGTACTCCGAAATTTCGTTTGAGAGATTTCCTGATTCTGAGATACGAGGTCTTTATAGATAGTTGATATCAGGGGTAGTATACAAGTTCTTCTGATTTTGCGGAAGCAATAGCCTAGAACTTCTATATGCTTTTGCTATAAACTGCATGCAAAGCTGAAAAGAATCGAAAGATCTAATCATTTGCAGTGCTTAAAAGATTCCTTAAGTGGAACATTCCTTAAAGTCAAGCCTTCATCTCTTTTTCGATACGGTGATATTAACCTGAGCTCTCAAGGCTTCGCATTAACCCAGATAGAGATATCAATTACGCTATATTCACCTGTAAGATGAAATCTAGGGAATCTTGATACGGATGTATATTCTGAGATGGGAACCATAGTTAAGTCAAGTTTCATAATTCATACCTAACATCTCTTGGAACAATTGAGAAATGTGTCGAAGTTTAAATGGACAAATATATCGACAATCTAGGTAAACGAGTTTAAAACTTAAAGTCATCAAAAGGTCAACGATACTGGTGATATATCTCAATAAACTGATATGATCCTTAGACACGAATTCACAAAAATATGCCTGTAAATATGTTCTGTACCTAGTTTATCTGCAAAAATACAAAAAGATTTTGTTTCTACATCAGTTTCAACAAGCCAATATTGGAGAACGGATCTTCGAAGTCTGGTAAGGTGCTAAACTGGTGGGAATCCAATTGACAACGGGCTGGGAGCTAATCTGTAAATTCTGATAAGCCAAAACGATTAAAATTTCATTAATTTGAAACTTGATTTTGAGAAAAACCAACAGTTTGTTCATAACGGGTCAAACCGAGGTCATTAACTTGGACTCGGCAGACAAATCGGTTAACCAAGTTCATTAGCTTGGACTTGGTCAACTGAGTGGATTGTTAAAACTGGTAAAAAATGAAAAGTTCAGGGTTTAAATTAAAAATTTTGAAAAATCTGAGTTTGAATTGATCAAGTTCGCCCGGACTTGTAATCAAGTTCGACCGGATTTGTATATGCTCATAAAGTGTCATCAGATGACAAGTTCGCCCGAACTTATTCTAATCTTAACTGATTAGTTTACAAGTTCGCCCGGACTTGTTACCTATATATAAGGTACAAGTCCGCCCGAACTTCATTACTTGTTTCAACAAATCTGAGCGAACTTAAGGCGATATTGAGCGATTTTCGAAATTGGCACATTTAAGTCAAATTGCTGCCGAAATTGATATTGTTTGTGGTAATTTACACACTACTTATCATGGCTATGGTAAGAGATTCGATATTGAACCATGATTTGAACGTTTTTGAACATGTTAGATCTGAGTTGGACATTTGGACATGATTTAGGGTGTTAATAATCAAATTGAATCATAAAATATGTTAAATAACAATTATCGATTAATAACATGCCATTAATTTGAATCAAAATACTTGGAATCATGTTGTTGCAGGTTTTTGTTGAAAGAGATGACAAGTTCGCCCGAACTTGTCTATTGGTTCTTTGAACCAAGTTCGGCCAAACTTGTCCTCATGTGTTAAAATGTTATAACTTTCACAAGTCCACCCGAACTTATCTGACAAAATTTCAAAAATAATAATCATTTGACAAGTTCGCCCGGACTTGTCTGTATCTGTTTCAAATGTTAAGTCTTTACAAGTTCGCCCGAACTTGTTTAGAAATGATAAAAAATTGTTAACATGTTCGCCCGGACTTGATGTTTTCGTAATGTTTAAATGGTCTAGCAAGCCCCCCGAACTTGCTATTAGGGTTTGTAAAATTGTTAAACTTTGACTAATTTTGTCTCGATCTTCGTGTTTGCAGAATATTCAGCTCTCATTCAACAAGTTCCACAATACGTGCATCATGCTCGACAAGACTGTCTGTCTGTCACTCGAAGCATTTAACAGTATTCTCAAATTTATGGAGCGGATTCCGATTAACAAAGCGATAACGAAAAAGACGATGGTTTACAGGTCTCACGCTATAGATTTTGGAATTCTGCGGCAATGAATGATGATGATACAGTGATTAGTTCAGTGGTTCGTGTTGGAGACGAGGATAAGGAGATTACAGTTTCTGAAGCAGACATCCGAAAAGTTCTGAATTTCAACAACGATAAAATGATCCAATGATGCTCGATGAACGAATGGTGCGAGGTTGTTTATGCAGAATTGCATACAAGGGGCACGTAAACGAATCGACGTTGAAGAAAGGGGGAGTTCCGAACCCCTACAAGTTCTTGATGCATGCTATAATTCACGCTTTTAGTAAAGCAGGATTAGACGGCGTTCAAGATTACATGGCATGCATGGCTACTGCGTTGATCCTTAACAAGAAGTTTAATTTCTCGAAGCTTGTCATATGAAGAACAACATGGGATCGAATAGGCTTGTGATGTATCCGAGATTTATTCAAATGTTGATCGACCATAAGTTTAAGAAGATTGCGAAAGATCTGAATGATATCATGTATCTCAGTCATATGGATGAAGTCACAGTGAAGAAGCTTATAACAATTCAAAAGCAAGCTTCAGCGCCGATTACAAAACCTTTGTTTGGTGCTATACAGTCTGAAAATTACATTGCACCGCCGGAATACAAATGGAGGAAAGATGATAGTGGCGATGAGAATGAAAAAAACGCTGAGTTAGAATGGATATCAACTTTTAAAGAAAAGCGCAGTGATTGGTTTTTAAAAAAGGTTGAGGAAAAGAAGAAAGTTTCGCGAAAGTCAAAGAAAGTTGAAACAATGTTAATAGACGAAAAAGAGCCTGTTAATGTTCAAACAGAAGCTGGATCGAGTGCTGCGGTGAACATTGAGAGTCAAGAGGTTTAAAAGTCTACTCAAGAGGATGACGTAATCTCTACAACATCTGCCAAAGATGAAGATAGCGATGATTCGTTAGAAAAAAGCTACAAATAAAGCTATTGCTTAAACAGCTGCAGAGAAACTCAAAGAAAGAGATGCAGATTATGAACCGGAGACTGAAAAGGGTTCGGATGAGGAGTGACCGAAGAAGAAAGCAAAAAGAGTTAAGTCTTCAACTAAAGCTACAACAACAAAGAGTACAGGGTCTCTGAGCACTAAAGGAAAGTTAAAGCCAAAAAGCTGACGATACATAGGCAAGAAGAAAGGCACAGAAGTCACACAAGAACCTTATGCTGCAAAACAAATAGGAGTTACACAAGAACCTCCTGCGGCTGAAACAGTGAAAATTTCTGAAGTTCAAGAGACGTCAGTGCAAACAGGAGTCACACAAGAACCTCATGAGTCTGAATTGCTTGAAATTCCTATTATTACGTCTCAAGATCCACCAATGTCTTCTCAACCTGAAAGCTCTACACCTAAAGAAGTTCCAGTATCTACACCGAAGAGTACGCCTAAGTCTACACCAAAGACTACTCCGAAGTCGAAGCTATTTGGAAATATTCCTAATGAGCCAGTTGATATTCAAGATTTGAATGATTTCTTCCCAGAATCTGATATTGATGAGCTAGAGAAACGAGTTAAAATTCTTGAAGACAAAGTTGCGAAGAATGAAACAGAGAAAGCTGCTTTAGAACGTTTGGTGAAACAAAGTGAGGTAGAGAAAGAGATTCTGAATGACAAGGTCAAATTCCTGGAAGGTGATAGAGGTTATCTTAAAGCCTTAATTGAAAGTTTGCAGGACGCAAATGAAAGATTACAAAAAGAAATTGCAGAACTACGATCTGAAAGAGATTTGAACGATTGAAGATTCAACAGACTGCAGAAAGTTTTATCTAATAGTCTGGGTATTGATTTTGTTGTAGAATATGCTCGAATTGATCTGCAAGAGGCTAAAGAAAAAGCAGAGAAAGAATTGGCTGAACAGGGAAAGGGAAAGCATGTTATAGAAAGTATGCCTGAGATTACAGAGCCTGTAATTGAATCTACTAAAGCTTCTGAGTCTGTTATTGCACCAGAGACAGAAACTGAACAGAAAGACGATGAAGAAGCTGAAGATACAGATGATGATGAACCTGTTGATGATACTAAAGACGACTCTGACAACGATGATGGTAATAATGATGATCAGGGAGGAGTTGGTCTGAAGGTTGTGGATGCCAAAGTTGCTGATGATTTTGATTTCTCCTCACTACTAAATGATGATGCAAACAGAATAGAAGATCAAAGTCAGGGGGAGCAGAAAGAGCAGACAGGGCAAACTGATGTTGATATGACAGATGTGATTACTGCAAATCCTGTTGCTGCTATACCAACAAAGCCGATGATTCTTATGTTGGAACATAATGTTGAGGATGGCGAGTTTGTTCACAACTACTCAAAGGAAGATTTAGCAAAGCTGCTGAATGTTGATGCTGAATCATTTGATTTCAACTTTGAAGAAGATGTGGTGAACATAGATACGTTTGAGCCGAATGAGTATTGTTATAACCGTAGGTCTGATGCTGACGATTACAACAAGGTGATTATTGAAGATTGGTCGTCAGATGATGAAAAGGACGAAGCAGAAAAGTATACTGGTCTGAATACTAATAGTTTTCCGAATTTGAAGAAATGTATGATTAGTTAAATGAAGATCTGCTGAAAGAAAAGATTTCTGAGTCTGTACGTGAAGGTAAAGTACCAAAACCAATGACGAAAGAAGAGATTGCATAAGCAAAGAAGTCCTGGTTTAAAGAGATGCCGAGAGAAAGAAAGTTTCGACGTCAATTAGCATTCTTTACCAGAGATGCCGATGTATCATTGGGAGATATACTTAGCTGGGGTGGTTTAAATAATTGAACGTTTATGCCATCAAGAGGGAATTAGGGGTTTAATACTTCAAATATTTGGCAGATTTCAAAACACTTCCATACTGGGATGTAGAGGAGTTGGTACAGACAAGAAATGTTACTTATCATATGAAGTTTATTAATCAGTTACTGTGGAAGATGATCAAATTTGAAGCGACGCAAGGTTTTAAATACTGGAAACCATTCATTCCGAAGCGCAGAATCAAAACAGATAAGAAAACGGGAATAAAAGACATAACATTGATTATGAAGCGTCCGCGAGCGATGAGAAACATGCCCCTGATGTCGATTGAACAAGATTTCTATCCTCTGTTTAAGTGGTGGCAAGTTGATCCTACTACATGCAAAGCAGTGATAGTGCTAAGATTCGAAGATCATTTGGATATCACTAAAGAAAGGGTTGAAATGTTTCAGACAGAAGGATTGAGAGGGTTATGGAGAACGATTCGAATACTAGACCCGATGTGGTTAGTGAATTGCTCGAAGGAGGATATTAAATGTTTAATCTTCAGTAAGATATGCTATGAAAAGCGTGAGAAAGAACAAGCGATGCAGTATCAATAGGTCGTGAATGTTTGTTACGTGCATGGTGTGAATTCTTGAAGAATGTGGGAATCCAGTTGGAGGGAACTAGAGCGCAAAGAGTTTTCGAAAGAGAAGAAGCGTATTGAACGTATTCATGATATGGGTAGGGAGGCGAGACTCAGACGTTTTCAGTTCATGACTAAAGTGCCACCTACAGATCAAACGCCGATTCCGTCGTAAGAACGTAGAAAGAAACCAATCAAGAACTTCTTTGGACGCGTTAGACAAAGATAGAGCTTTGAAGACTGACAAGACGAAGACGATATCCAAGGGGGAGTCTGTTAGTACATAACGTCTATGTCTGAGTCTTGAATAGAGTCTGTTTAGAATTGGGCTAGATTATGCTAGAAATGTCGTATTTATGTAAATAGTATGACAAGTTCGCCCGGAACATCATGTGAGAATAAGTTCGGCCGAACTTGTTCAAGACAAGTTCGCCCGAACTTTTATCATACCAAGCGAACTTGCTATGCTATAAATAGTAGACCTTAGATTGTCATTTGTAACTTTTGCAACTTTGTCACGACAGAGGCGAAGCTCTGCACGATCAGGATCTTTCATGTATTTGAACTTTATGATCAATAAACAACAATTAAACGAGTAATCTCTGCATATTTGATTAACACGTCACATAGTTTCCGCCTAAATGAACGTTAGATACCAAATTAGGTTCCTGTGCTAATCAAGGAGCGATCCAACAGAACGATCTCATTCATGTGGGGGATTGTTGGAAATTTGGTGAATGAATATCTAGTGAATTATAATTTAACGAAATTATAATTACTTTTAAACTTTTCATATGGTGAAACTACTAAGTAGAGTTTTAATGATTACATCATATGGGTTTTCTTAGAGTTTAAGTCTATAATTATTGAGACTCTTAACTTATGGTAAAACTCTCGATGACATTTGATGAGTTTTATTAGAGTTAAAATATATATTTGTTAAGACTCTCAACTTAATAAAAGACTCTTATATATTTAGAACACCATGTGCCTCATATGAAGAGAACACTAGAGAAATACAAGAGATATGATACAAGGAAAATTCATGAATACATGGAGAGTTCTTAGAAAAGATGAAATACTTGAAGACCCATGTGTTGGGTACTTAGAGAGATATGTTTTCTCTATACGATTTCATCGCCTTCGTATCATAATTTTCCACAAGTTCTAACACTATAATTTTATCCAGTGTAACCTCGGGCGCGTGGCCATCTCCGGTAGTACATACTGCTTCGGCTGTTGTAACCTGAGAAACAATCGCGTCGTCTTTAGTAGAGGCGTGAAATCTGTTTTAAGGGAAGCGTGTTGAACACGTGCCTCAACCAAAACTGTCAACAATTTTTTGTTTGTCTTGTAACGGAGTTTCGAACAACAAGGTGCGGTTGAAGTTTTCCAAAGACGTCGACTTGAATCAAGATTGGTACAATGTATTTGTATTTCATTTATTTTTCATATAGTTTTGTAACCGGATTGTACTATCATATTTCCTATGAATAATGAGAGTCTCGTTATTATATATTTTGTAAAATATTTTATTAAAAAGTGAACTTAGTTCCTACAAATAGTTCGAGGGTCGGGCGTCCCCAGCCCCAACTAAGTACGCCCTTGGGCTAACCCATTATATGTCTTTTAGAAAAGAGATTACAAGGTTTAATCTTAAACCAAAGTTAATATTTAAGATCTATTGTGTCATAGAGTAGAAGCAAGCATTGAAATCAGAAAGGAAAAAAAACAGATAAAAGGGAACTCAAATAGCTGTGTATTCTTTGTAAAAGGTTAATGTGCTACGAGGCTTACGACTTCAGTTATTAGTGCTGAGAGCGCCGTTAGAAGCTAAGTTAATCTATTTCTATTTATTCTTTAATAATTTGGAGTGTGAATCAAGTACTTAAGTCCATGCAACCGCCGTCCAGGCTAACTAAATTTTAAATGTTCACGACTTCACGTTGTTATTATGTATACACTATTTCTTTATTCTTATTATCATCATTTGAGTTGTCAGTGAACTCCACTGACCATTTATATATCATTACCAACACGTTTACTTTATTTATATTAATAAAGATTTTAAATTTTTTATGATTTTTTCATACTTTTTAATATGTTACTAAGGTTTATGAAAATTAAAATTAATAAATACATGTAGTTAGTGAACTATATAAATATATATGTCTCATATATATATATCTTCGTGAGTTACACCAATACAACTCGCCAATTTACACATATATAATTTTTTTTCTAATTTGTTTTTTTACAATAACATTTTTATAAATAAAAAGAAATAAAATATTTTGATTGGGTGATGATAGTTTTCTTCGTTTTTAAATTTTGAATGGTTTTCTCATGAATACATAGAAAAAGATATTTTCAATTGGGTAATACGTGGGCAGTTGTTGATGTGACAGCAATACCACAACTGGGTACGATATAACCACATCCCTAAGTAGTTCATGTTGTACTTTTTTATGTACAAATATGGAGTGGTCCATGCTCCATTTTGCCAGAACTTTTGAGAGCATCACCAATAGAGATGTTTTTAGTGGTTTTTTTTTGCCAATGTGGCATCTGTCTAACCAATGAGAGTATTTCTCTCTCTTGATCCACTCACATATATAAAAAAACACTATTTCTCTCTCTCCTCTCACTCACATACTCTTCCTCCATCCATTCTTACTCACATATATCCTTACATTCTCTCTCCTCCACCTCACACCCTCTCTCCTTCACCTCACTTTCTCTCTCTTTAAAAACATCAAAAAAATCTCAATATTGTGGGTGCTCTTAGTATAAACAACTCAAAATGTAAATATATATGTGGCGAGGTTCATAAACATATTCAACTTTGTTATACATTTATCCTATGTATATATCAAAATTTATCATACACATTTTTAACTTGTTTATACAGCTTATCCTATACATCACTTGAATGATGATATATGATTACAATTCAAAATAATATATGGATTTGTGATGGATGAAAATTTTGAAGTATTTTAATATTTGGTTACATAAAGGAAGTCTTATATGAATTCAAAATGTTACAAAACAAAGATATAAAAAGGTTATTATTTAATTTAGATGTTGAAAAATAGAGTTGGCTCAGTTAATGTAATTATTAATGTAATCATGTAGGTTGCTTAAATGCTTTTGTAATATAACTAAGGGTAAATTACACTTTTCGTCTTTTATGTTTGTATCGGATTGTAATGAATACTCTTTAACTTTAATAATTACAATCACAACTCTTTATTTGTAAAAACCATTACACTCTACATCATTTGACACTGGTTAAAATTTTCAGTTAACTCATATCACATGCCAATTTAATTAAATATAGTTTAATAAATAAACAAAAATTGTACATTGCATAAAACCAAGTAATTTGTATTAACAAAAATTGTACATTGTACTTTGTTACACTTGTACTTTGTTTCATCATAACATAGAATCGTCAAGTGATTTGAATAACGCTACGATGATAATACAATAAGAGTACTTATATATAGGAAGTAACATCGGCATATCCACCATGCCCTTATCATATTACACTCGTCTCGTTATCCTAAATCACTCGATTATATGCTATAACACCACACAACGTTACACATAACCACTTGTACTTTGTTTCATCAAATAATTTGTGAAAGTACTCTTTGAAATCCAATCAAGGATTTAGATTAGTACTTTGAGGATCCAACAAGGATCTAACTTGTGATTTGAAATTTGTTTCACCAAACAAGATTGCACATAAACACTTAACATAGAATTCGACCATAAACTTGTGAAAGTACTTTTAGAAATCCAATCAAGGATTTAAATAGTACTTTGAGTATCCAATCAAGGATCTAACTATTTGCATAGAAAGATCCAACAAGAATTTGGGATTTGTACTTTGTTTCACCACATAAGTTGTACACACAAATAGCACTTAGTAAACACATATGCCATAACGTAGTATTTGAGAAAAATTGGTTAGCACATATGAATCACCCCAAAACGATTTGAAAACGAAAAGTAGGGACTATGTACTCACTGGTTTCTTTATAGTTGTTCCTACACGTGCTCAAAGAGTTCAAGTAGCCCCTGGTAATATGGATTGCTTGTTAATTATTTTGTTGCGGTGATGATTGCGGATGAGTATGGTTTATGGAAACAATGCAACTTTGAAGATGTTGAGATTCTTAAAGAATAAGAATTTTGACAGCCTTCTATTTTGTCTTTATAAAATATGTTAAAAATAGTAAATGTTGTCAAAAAAAATTATAAATATTTTTGGTAAACTAAATCAAAGTGTGTTCTACAACTTTCGTTTAGAAAGTTTTTCTGTTTGAAACCTGGAAAATGGTTAAAACTATTGATATTTACAGATGATTCAATTTTTACATTCGGTTTGGTTTTAGATAGTTGGGTCCAAATAGAAGTGTTTTGAGATGTATTATACAACGTTGAAACCATATTTAGTCAACTCAATGGAAATGTAATATTTTACTTTGTTTGGTTAAGTTTTGGCCAAATTATGATTGATTAAAGTAACAACACAGAATTTGTCAAAAACAGGAAGTTTCCGTCGGAAGTTTATTAAATGCGAAAAAATACGGATTTGACGGAAGAGTGGATAGAATGTGGTTTAGAACCATATTAGCAAGGGATCTCATGTAATATGGTTGATTAAAACCCAACATTCTGATTTGGTAGTGTTTTTGAAAAGTTTTGACTCGTTGTCGCTAATTAACTAGTCATGCGCGTAAACATGGATTCGGATGGTTGAAATGGGTCTATGACCGGTCCGACATGTCCAGACAAATTTCTTTATGTTGTATTATCAGTATTGAAGTCAAAATGTAGATCATATAAGTTTAAAACCATATTATCCGTAAATAAAGGTATTTTTTACCTTCTAAACTATATATATATTTGACTCGTCAATTGATCCATCAAACGAAATGACCATAAGGTATAATCACAGAGGATTGTTCCTTATATTTTTATGGTCATTGTTAGGCTTTGTTGGGTCCTAAGATTGACCAAACGGGTCAGATTCGAAAGTCAAAGCAGAAGTCAAACTACTTGACTTTCGACTAGAAAATAAGTGTTAAACTAGAATTAACGAGTTAGACATGTTAAAACATGTCTTATATTGTTATACAACCTGATTTGGTGTCAAAACTTTTGGTTTTACTACTTAAAAACTCATTTGTCGTAAAACGCAATTTCTGCGTTTTTTACTTTTATTTAAAACATGTTTGACTCGTCATTTGGCCTACTAAACGTGACGATCAGAGGGTGTAATCACGAGGGATTAACACCTTCATTATTAAGATCACGTAGCAAAGTTCATTTTGAACATTGACTTGACCGAAATGTTAGAACTGAAAGTCAGAGCAAAAAAGTCAATTTGCTTGACTTTTGGCTCATAACTAGCTCTGTAAATGAAATAGACTAGGAAAAACACTTACTAGTGTTAGAAGGGAATGATTAGAACTTAGCAAGGGAGGCTTTAAGTCCAGAAGCAAGCTCCGAAGATAGAGTTAAGAAAAGATGTAAAGGTGTGAAGAAAATGATTCAAGAACAACGGCTATTTATAGTGATTTAGGATCAAGGAGATGTTACCATGTGTTTGATGAGGTATTAAGATGTTTTCTTAGGGGCTATTTGTTTCGCTCTTAATGAGGATCTTAATAGTTCAGACCTCTTACTAGTTCAGCACTTAATGGTTTATACGGTTTCTTTCGCGGGGCAGATGTCTGAATGGTTCAGACATTTGCCTCTGAATGGCTAAGGATTATACAAAGTCTGAATGGTTAAGACCTCTAATCTAGATTGGTCAGACATTTTCCTCTGAATGGTAAGCATTATACTGGCTCTTAATGGTTTAGACCTCTTACTGGTTCAGTACTTAATAATTCAGACCTCTTACTGGTTAATCACTTAATAATTCATAACTTCCCAAACAGCCCCTTAGTGTCCTAAAAAGTGTTGGAAGGTGATTAAGTGTGGTAAAATCTGTGTAAGGTGGTAACAATTGAAGAAAGGTGGCAATGCTTTGTGAACAAGAAATTTTTTTTGCATCTGGCCACCCCTTACATATTTATATTCTTCTAATTTAAACATTTCACTATATATATATATATATATATATATATATATGGTAAGATTCATGCGAGAACCACCTTTATTGCAAAATAAAATCTAAAAAAATCAAAAAAAACACTCAAATTTTTTATTTTTTTTAAATCGCTATATTTCGTTTAAAAAAAGAAACATTTTTTTTCTTCGAGTAACAGTTTTCCATGCACATGTGCATATGTATCATAACTTCGACAAATTCCATAATGCATTATCAATAGTAGACAATTGCACTTTAATTTACTATACAATCCGTAATACACTACTTTTTACATTACCAATATTCAAAATGCACATGTGCATTATTATGTATAACCATTATATAATGTGTTTTGGTACAAAAAGTTTTTGAATTTGAATGAGGAAGTAGGCCCATATACATGTTTTTTGGTTAGTTATATCTAGTGGTTGATGGTTTGGTTATAGTTGTCACTCTATGATGTAATATGTTGATTGGATGGTATAAATGGTGTTGACATACATGTAATAAAGTGAAAATATTGGTATTGGTATTGTATTATAAATGGTAGGAGGTAATGGTATTGTATTATGGATGGTAGGAGGTAATGGAATTGTATTATGAATGGTATGATAGATGAAAGAGAAAGTGTATTCAAAGTAGTGTACCAAAACATCTTATTTCATGTTGATACATGTAGATGCATATGTGCATTTCTAATATTCGTAATGTAAAAAGTAGTGTATTACACATGGTAGTGTAAATGAATTTACAATTGTCTAATATTTGTAACGTATTACGGAATTTGTCGAAGAAATGATACATATGCACATGTGCATGGTAGTATATTATGGATGGAATGATAGATGAAAGAGAAAGTGTATTCAAAGTAGTGTACCAAAACACCTTATTTCATGTTGATATATATGCACATGCGCATTTTTAATATTTGTAACGTAAAAAGTAGTGTATTACACGTGATAGTGTAAATCAAAGTACAGTTGTCCAATGTTTGTAATGTATTACGGAATTTGTCAAAGAAATGATAAAAATGCACATGTGCATGGATAACTATTATTCAAAAAAAATAATTTTTTTTATTGTTGACAAAATATAGCGAATTTTTCAAAAAAAAATACAAAAGAAAATATAAAAAAAAATTTTGGGTGGTTTTTAGGTATTTTTTGGTGGTTCTCGCAATAATGGGTGGTTCCTACGGATCCTTCTCCCAATATATATATATATATATATATATATATATAGAGAGAGAGAGAGAAGAGTGGGGGGGGGGGGGTAGATAGATGTGGATATAATTAAATTAGGTTAGAAATTCATGTTAGGGGTGAGCAAAATTCGAACCGTAACCGAAAACCCAACCGTGAACCGAAAAGATTAACCGAAACCAACCAAACTGAACGGTTATGGTTAAGTGAATATGATTAATCGACCATTCCATTACAGTTACGGTTACGGTTATGGTTAAGGTATCATCAATAACCGGATTTAACCGAACCGAACCTTGTTTTTTATATTTATTTGTGAATCCTTTTTCCTATATACGCTGGAAGTTAAATACCTTCCTCCTATTTTCGTGTCTCTATTTATTTGTGTCACTTTTTTATTTATTGTATTAGCATCTAATTATCTCTATCCAAAATATGGTTACATTACTTTTAAATACTTATGAACTAAGTAATTCATTTTTCACTATATGGTATACGCTCTGAAAACTAAAATAACTCGTATAAGAACATAATGAGGTTTTAATTTTTGAAACATCAATAAACTATATACAAGATAACAAGAATACAACCCTATTCTTATCTAAAAAAACAAAAAACATATATATCGGTTCTCACACCCTCAAATTCCACATGCGGAGTTTTACCGCGAGGGGTGCGACTAACTAGGATCCAACCACAAGTGTTGAACCAATTATTAAAGTTGTAAAATCATCATAATCAACATGATTAGTGATCAATGTTTAAAAGTCCAAAACACAGTTTATGTTGCAGCGGAAAAATAAAGTAAAACCCATCAAACCTTAAACCACATGTTTATTAAATATACAAAACATAAGGCTTTACGAACCACACACTCCAGCCAATTGCAACGCCTGTCCAAAGCTGTACCTACTGACCTGCAAAGCTTGCAATAGTGTGTCAACATAAATTTGGTGAGTTCATAGTTTTCAGTGTTGTTACAAAAATAAGTTCGTTTAGATACTTTAGTTTTATAAGACATGTCATGGGTAGCTAACCCATCGTTAAGCTACTAAATTGTGTGATACCGAAACTTGATTGTTGTAGTTATTTGTGCTCCGTGTCGATGTCTATCATCATTGACCAGTTGCTAAGGCAAAGTTCACGCCCGTCCTTCTCGGTATGGTGTGAGGTTTGTCAAACCTAATAGCCCTATCAACTAATACCCAGTTCGCCAAACCCGGCGACTAATCGGTATAATGTATGGGGACTTTCAAATAGAGTTCGTTTAGTCCGCTAAAGACATGAAGTATAAGTTACAATATTTAACAGGGAATACATGCTTTCAGTAAATGTGTGAACTCACCTTAGTTTAGCTCGGCATGTTAACGCACTCAAGCTAGAATGGTCAACCACGTCCTATTATGGTTACCAATATTATTAGGATTTGGGTACAAGTATTTTATGTAAATTCTACACGTATCTATCAAGTAGCATGCATGTAAAGCTATCACGTAGCACGTAAATCATGTGGAATCATACATATGTTCATAACAAAACCAACGACACGTCATCCATCAGTTACACACGATCACTAAGCATGTGCGGATATTAAAAGTAGCATGTTCGACGCTTTATAAACTTATAATCATGCATAACTAAATTCACTGAAAATAGTCTGTTTTGGGATGTCCTTTTACCATACTTACGGGACTGCAAAATTTTTGATATTTTTATGTGACGTGCCCCTTGAAGGGATTGACCTTGTGTAAAATTTTTAGAGTCTAACTCTTTGCCAAAAATTTACCAAAAATCATTTACTAAGCAGCAATCAGATTCATTAGTTTCTGACTGCAGCTCATGGAAAATTTATATAAAAATCCTTGTTTATCCGATTGATGTAATTACAGTTGGAGATTTGCACAATCATATAAGGCTATCTATAGTATAAATTTCATGATCTAACTCTAACTATTCCCCAAGTTATGACTTTAAACATAACACACAAAATCTGCAGAGAAACGCAGCTTTAATTGCTAAAACGAAATAATTTATTAAAATATCAAACGATGTCCAAAAAATATTATTCTAGTGCCATTAGAAGCGTATTTTGAAGCGCCACGTTTTAGACTCAATAAAATCTAGTTTTCATTAGTTTATGACCTGGTTATAGCCGATTAAAGTCTGGTGTAACTGCCGGACAACGTATTGTTTTCATTACCCGATCCCGCAAACAATTAACTAGCGAACCCAACGACATATAACATTTACTAAAATAGATCATCATCCCCATACCGCATCTACATCATCACAATTAGCCTGATTCAACCCAACCCTACACAACTTTCATGTGTCTGAGTATACCCACGGAATAACACAAATACATCAAAATCGATCTTCATGTATTCTAAACCACTCAAACTACTAGCGTCCATATAACATCAATAACCATCAATTAAAACAGCAAAACAAAAAACACAACAAGATATATAATACCATATAACAATATAATCATGACGAAGTAGGATTCGAAGTATGATACCTAGTTATGAAAGCTACCGAAAATCTTGTTGACTAGATCCCTGTTCACGACAGAGAAAAACAAAGAAGGAGCTTCGCAAGTTAGGGTTTGAAGAGTGGAGGAGTTAGTTGTGAATAAATGAGTTTCATGCAATCCTACTTAACCTCTAAAGGGATAAGGCTGGAGGCGGTTTAAGCTACAAGTGAGGTAGTGTCGATTGCAAAGAAAGGGGTATGAGGTTTGTTGGGCTGGGAAAAAACCATGTGCGCCGTAAATATGTAAACAGGGGGAAATGTTATATTAGAAACAAAGTGAATTTCCATTGGTAGCAATGATTTGTTGTTTGTATACTTTAGTGATAGGGTTCTCCCTAAAAACAACACCTATGTCCTTAGGGATACAGGTAAGGTTTGCCTATATCTCACCCTCCCAAACCCTACTAGTAGCTTCGCTATCGGACATTTTTCGGTATGGTTGTATTGTATATACTTTAGTTTATATAATATATATATATATATATATATATAATTAACTAGTTATAAATGCATAATAATGAATGTATAAGATTTATGTTATGGTTCTAAGTTTCGAGTTACGCGAGTGGGTTGCATCAACAAGCGGGACACGTGCTTCAGTTCAAACGGTTCGGGCCGGTCAACTCGATTTGGATTTGTGCTTCAAGTATTTGCTTATATAAAATACATTAGGTAAGCGTAATTAATTCGTCACACACGTTCATGTATTTATGTAAGGTAGGTATAATGGCGCTAACCTCACAAGTACAGGTTGTCACAACGGTTAATAACCGAAATAACCAAAACCGAACCTTAACCGCCGATTAACCGAACTACGGTTAACCACCTATCAGTTATGGGTATGGTTATGGTTATGGTCACGGTTAACACTTTTCAATTAACCGGACCCTCGGTTAACACACAGTTGGTTAACCAAACTTGTGGTTAACCGACTTTATACACCCTAATTCATGTATTACATGGGTTTGATAAATTCAACATTTTTGTATGTTTGGATGTCACAACCATTGGTGAAATGAAAAATAATAAAGTAACGAATAGTAAAGAATTAAGAATTATAAAGATATGGGTTGAGTTATAATACGAAGGGATTAAAAAATAAGAAGTGTAAGAAGACATTATAGAGTAACAAGTGTCCAAGAAGGAATCAAGTGGGAAGGGTAATTTTGTCAAAGTGAATAAAAAGATTATGCACATGCAAGTCACATTCTATTCCCCCCCCCCCCAAATTTTTTAAACATCCGTAATTTTTTTGTACGCCATTTGTTTTAATAAAAAGACTATAGCATAAAATTGAGCGTTTTTTTATCTTTAATATGAGTACCCTATTGTTTTAATTTAAAAAAACATCGAAAACCTAGTTGCGTATTACATAACGGACATAACGTAAAACACAATGAGAAAACCCAGTTGCGTATTACACAATGGACATAACATAAAACACAATAAGTATCAACCTAAAAACACAACGGAAAGTAGACCAAAAACACAATCGATGACAACAGATAAAAGACACAATGGACAACAAACTAAACACAATGGACATAACGTAAAACACAATGAACAAAAGATTAAAACACAATGGACAACAAAACAAAAACACAATGGACAATAGATTAAAACACAATGGCTAGCAGAATAAACACAATGACCAGAACCTATAACATGATGTATAGAAAACCCAAATGTAACAAAATCTTCATTGTGTCATATATTTTGTTATAGATTCTGATTAAAATGCAACGGACAAAATCCAAATTAACATTGTATTATAAGTTTGATAATAACACAAAGTATAGAAACCTTAGTTAAAAACGTAAGAACCAAAACTCAACTGAAAGACACAATGAGCAAAACCTTTTAACACAATACAAAGAAAACCCAGTAAAAGTGAATTATTTTATTTTATTTTTATATTGTAAACGCTCGTTATTATCGTGAATTTTTTTAAAACAAATGTCGCATGAAAAGGTTATAAACGTTTTAAATTGATGGGGGGAATTGACATGTGCCTTGCATGTGGAGATAGAAAGTCAATAAATGTAATATTCCCTTTATGCCCTTCCATTATTTTTTCCCTAAAACTAATCTCAACCCTCCAAATCGAAGATCAATGAACTAGAATCTTTCTTACCCTTTGTATTTAATCCTAATCCATAAAAAAATAAAATTATAATCATAGGATTTAGTAGATTCTGATAAGTAAATAATTAGAAAATTTATATGTTAGATATTTAATTGTTTAGTAGTATCACGTAATAGAAGATAGAGACATTTAATAAAAATGAGATGCGAAAAGAATATTTTAGACTTTATCAAAAATAGTCATGTGTCATCAAAGAATTTTAATTTTTTATATAGTATAGATTATGACCAAAACAGCAAGTATAATAGCGCATTAATTTATGAACTCATTAATACTAACTCTTAATTTCATGCGTTCGATTTATTTTTTATATAGATCAACTTATAATTCAAAATTACAAATTATAATTGAATTTATAATTTTATAAAATCATCTAAAATGTAAATTCCATCTTCTCTCTCAATATGTGTACTAGTAGAAAATCCGTGTGATACGGTGGTCAACAATGCTTATTTGGATAACGTAATCTAATTCAAAATACATTAAACACTTATTATATTTGTCTGTGTATTATTATTAGTTATTTTTTATTGTCATGAAAGTTATGTAGATATTTAGAAATTATATATTAAAGTATTTAAATAGATAATATTGCGCGATAAGACGGATTTCACAGAGGTTCTTTTTTAGAGCATAATCTAACCCGACTTGTCTTATACATAAATAAAATTGGGTTATTACTATTATAAATACTATACTTAATTATATTTAGGTATTACTATTATTATTTTTAGTAATTACATACTTAGGCGGTCCCAATCTAGGGATAGTGTGGTTCCCAAAAACCGGGAATACATGCTTTCAGTAAATGTTCGAACTCACCTTAGTTTAGCTTCGCATGTTAACGCACTCAAGCTAGAATGGTCAACCACGTCCTATTATGGTTACCAATAATATTAGGATTTGGGTACAAGTATTTTACGTAAATTCTACACGTATCTATCAAGTAGCATGCATGTAAAGGTATCACGTAGCACGTAAATCATGTGGAATCATACATATGTTCATAACAAAACCTACGACACGTCATACATCAGTTACACACGATCACTAAGCATGTGCGGATATTAAAAGTAGCATGTTCGACGCTTTATAAACTTATAATCATGCATAACTAAATTCACTAAAAATAGTCTATTTTGGGATGTCCTTTTACCATACTTACAAGACTGCAAAAATTTTGATATTTTTATGTGACGTGCCCTTTGAAGGGATTGACCTTGTGTTAAATTTTTAGAGTCTAACTCTTTGGCAAAAATTTACTAAAAATCATTTACTAAGCAGCAATTAGATTCGTTAGTTTCTGACTGCAACTCACGGAAAAATTTATATAAAAATCCTTGTTTATCCAATTGATGTAATTACAGTTGGAGATTTGCACAATTATATAAGGCTATCTACAGTATAAATTTCATGATCTAACTCTAACTATTCACCAAGTTATGCCTTACATAACACACAAAATCTTCAGAGAAACACAGCTTTAATTGCTAAAACGAAATAATTTATTTAAAACATCAAACGATGTCCAAAAAATATTATTCTAGTGGCATTAGAAGTGTATTTCAAAGCGCCACGTTTTAGACTCAATAAAATCTAGTTTTCATTAGTTTATGACCTGGTTATAGCCGATTAAAGTCAGGTGTAACTGCCGGACAACGTATTTTTTTCGTTACCCGATCCCGCAAACAATTAACTAGCGAACCCAACGACATATAACATTTACTAAAATAGATCATCATCCCCATACCGCATCTATATCATCACAATTAGCCTGATTCAACCCAACCCTACACAACTTTCATGTGTCTGAGTATACCCACGGAATAACACAAATTCATCAAAATCGATCTTCATGCATTCTAAACCACTCAAACTACTAGCATCCATATAACATCAATAACCATCAATTAAAACAGCAAAAACAGAAAACACAACAAGATATATACTACCATATAACAATATAATCATGACCAAGTAGGATTCGAAGTATGATACCTAGTTATGAAAGCTACCGAAAATCTTGTGGACTAGATCCCTGTTCACAGCAGAGAAAAACAAAGAAGGAGCTTCACAAGTTAGGGTTGAAGAGTGGAGGAGTTCGTTGTGAATAAATGAGTTTCATGCAATCCTACTTAACCTCTAAAGGGATAAGGCTGGAGGCGGTTTAAACTACAAGTGAGGTAGTGTCGATTGCAAAGAAAGGGGTATGAGGTTTGTTGGGCTGGGAAAAACCATGTGCGCCGTAAATATGTAAACAAGGGGAAATGTTATATTAGAAACAAAGTGAATTTCCATTGGTAGCAATGATTTGTTGTTTGTATACTTTAGTGATAGGGTTCTCCATAAAAACAACATCTCTGTCCTTAGGGATACAGGTAAGGTTTGCCTATATCTCACCCTCCCCTTACCCTACCAGTAGCTTCGCTATCGGACATTTTTCGGTATGGTTGTATTGTATACTTTAGTTATATATATATATATATATATATATATATATAATTAACTAGTTATAAATGCATAATAATGAATGTATAAGATTTATGTTATGGTTCTAAGTTTCGAGTTACGCGAGTGGGTTGCATCGACAAGCGGGACAAGTGCTTCAGTTCAAACGGTTCGGGTCGGTCAACTCGATTTGGATTTGCGCTTCAAGTATTTGCCTATATAAAATACATTAGGTAAGCGTAATTAATTCGTCACACACGTTCATGTATTTATGTAAGGTAGGTATAATGGCGCTAACCTCACAAGTACAGGTTGTCACAACGGTTAATAACCGAAATAACCAAAACCGAACCTTAACCATCGATTAACCAAACTACGGTTAACCACCTATCAGTTATGGTTATGGTCATGATTAACACTTTTCAATTAACCGGACCCTCGGTTAACACACCGTCGGTTAACCAAACTTGTGGTTAACCGACTTTATACACCCCTAATTCATGTATTACATGGGTTTGATAAATCCAACATTTTTGTATGTTTGGATGTCACAACCATTGGTGAAATGAAAAATAATACAGTAACGAATAGTAAAGAATTAAGAATTATAAAGATATGGGTTGAGTTATATACAAAGGGATTAAAAATTAAGAAGTGTAAGAAGACATTATAGAGTAGCAAGTGTCTAAGAAGGAATCAAGTGGGAAGGGTAATTTTGTCAAAGAGAATAAAAAGATTATGCACATGCAAGTCACATTCTATCCCCCCCCCCTAATTTTTTAAACATCCGCAATTTTTTATATGCCATTTGTTTTAATAAAAAGACTATAGCATAAAATTGAGCGTTTTTTTATCTTTAATATGAGTACCCTATTGTTTTAATTTAAAAAACATCGAAAACCTAGTTGCGTATTACACAATGGACATAACGTAAAACACAATGAGAAAACCCAGTTGCGTATTACACAATGGACATAACATAAAACACAATAAGTATCAACCTAAAAACACAATGGAAAGTAGCCCAAAAACACAATCGATGAAAACAGATAAAAGACACAATGGACAACAGACTAAACACAATGGACATAACGTAAAACACAATGAACAACAGATTAAAACACAATGGACAACAAAACAAAAACACAATGGACAATAGATTAAAACACAATGGCTAGCAGAATAAACACAATGACCAGAACCTATAACATAATGTATAGAAAACCCAAATATAACACAATCTTCATTGTGTCATATATTTTGTTATAGATTCTGATTAAAATGCAACAGACAAAATCCAAATTAATATTGTATTACAAGTTTTGATAATAACACAAAGTATAGAAACCTTAGTTAAAAACGTAAGAACCAAAACTCAATTGAAAGACACAATGAGCAAAACCTTTTAACATAATACAAAGAAAACCCAGTAAAAGTGAGTTATTTTATTTTATTTTTATATTGTAAACGCTCGTTATTATCGTGAATTTTTTTAAAACAAATGTCGCATGAAAAGGTTATAAACGTTTTAAATTGATGGGGGGAATTGACATGTGCCTTGCATGTGGAGATAAAAGTCAATAAATGTAATATTCCCTTTATGTCCTTCCATTATTTTTTCCCTAAAACTAATCTCAACCCTTTAAATCGAAGATCAATGGACTAGAAGCTTTCTTACCCTTTGTATTTGATCCTAATCCATAAAAAATAAAATTAAAATCATAGGATTTATTAGATTCTAATAAGTTAATAATTAGAAAATTTATATGTTAGATATTTAACTGTTTAGTAGTATCACGTAATAAAAGATAGAGACATTTAATAAAAGTGAGATGCGAAAAAAAAATATTTTAGACTTATCAAAAATAGTCATCTGTCATCAAACAATTTTATTTTTTTATATAGTATAGATTATGACCAAAACAATATAATAGCACATTAATTTATGAACTCATTAATACTAACTCTTAATTTCATGCATTCGATTTATTTTTTATATAGATCAACTTATAATTCAAAATTACAAATTATAATTGAATTTATAATTTTATAAAATCATCTAAAATGTAAATTCCATCTTCTCTCTCAATATGTGTACTAGTAGAAAATCCGTGTGATACGGTGGTCAACAATGCTTATTTGGAGAACGTAATCTAATTCAAAATCCATTAAACACTTATTATTTGTCTGTGTATTATTATTAGTTATTTTTATTATCATGAAAGTTATGTAGATATTTAGAAATTATATATTAAAGTATTTAAACAAGATAATATTATACGGCAGATTTCACAGAGGTTCTTTTTAGAGCACAATCTAACCCGACTTGTCTTATACACTGAATAAAATTGGGTTATTACTATTATAAATACTATACTTAATTATATTTAGGTATTACTATTATTATTTTTAGTAATTACATACTTACGTGTTTAAATATTGTTTCTAGAATGCAAACATAATATATATATATATATATATATGTATGTATGTATGTATGTATGTATGTATGTATGTATGTATGTATAGAGAGAGAGAGAGAGAGAGAGAAAACCCCTTTGAGTTAAAAAAATTCAAGAAACTCACTAGATGGACCAATTGTTGTCACGTGTTATAAGCTTTTTAGAATTTTAATATGTAACAACTTTTGTCAGGATAGGGAAAGTTAATATGTTACATCTCTTTCGCCGTTTATGTAGATGTAATATCACATGATACACTTTTTTTGGTTTTCAATAGCAAATTTTATAGGTTTTACAAAGTGTAACATTTTCGAATGTAGAATTTAAGAGTTTCCAATGTGTAGTGCATGTAAAAAACATGTTACATGTTTTTATAGAAAAATTAGTGTAAAAAAGCCTATTGCATGTGAGTATGTCATCAGTGTATAACATGTTTATGAAAAGTTACTTTATATAACATAAAATCTCAACCATAAGAATTCTATTTGCATGGTGGAGATTGAGTTTCTTGAGTTTTTGAACTCATAAGGGTTTTTTTTATTATCCTTTCCCTATATTTATAAATCTTTTTATATTACATGTAAAACATTTTAATTTTTATTATCATAATTAATTTTTCAGTATATTTTGATTTTCTCTTGTTACTTTAAAGATAAGATGTTATATAAAATTTCGAGTATGTCGTGACGATATGCATATTTATATCTATATCACGATATAAAGTTATTGCCATCTTACAACTTTTAAGGTAGGATGGCATATAAAATTTCAGTATGTTACTAGTGTCGGTAATATCGGAATCGATATCGGTATTTGTTTTTACGGTATTTGATCAATATAAGATACGACTTTATTTTTGGGTTACACGACCTTATTTCTTGGGTTATATTAGCCAACTCTTGTGTAATAAAACCATGGCAAATAATTTTTTTTATCGTAAATCATAAACTATACCGAGTCAACGTGTAACATCCGTCGAAAAACGGGTTTCCAAAACCTGCTTCGTTTATTAATCGAATATGCAGTTAAACATTTTCCTTGCATATTTATGGCTCAAACTAATTTTAAACAATACATAATTAATAAGCATTTTAGAATTTAAAAACTATAATTAATAAATGATAAAAATAAGTGAATAAAAAATAAAATGAGGCTGCTGGGTTTCGAACCCGGGTCGCCCATAAGCTCAATCACACAACACACCGCTCCGCCACACGACTCCTTTGTGTAATTACTGAAACAAATAATACTTAAATTAAAACTCGAAATCAAAATCCGGAAATCAGCGCGCCCAATCCGCAGTCGCCGGAAAGACCGACGATTTCGCAAATCACGACCGTTTTCTTTGACTGAAACGCGTGAACTAACTTCGACATCGGTTATAACCGACGTCTAACAGTCAATTACGGTCGTAACCGCCGGAGAAACCTTGACCACGAATCAAGACCAAATTCGGACTCAATACATTCTGTTTCTTCCCTATAAATACCCACCCAAACCTCTGGTAACCTTTTCACTCAAAATCGCACAATCTCTCGAAGCTTTAGCACTCGCCGGAGATATTCTGCATTCGCCGGACTTTCACCGGAAAACCGAGACTTACACCAAATCGGTAAATTTCTCGACTCTTTTGTTTGCAATCCATTATTAGACAAGTATTAACATAAATTGTTCAACCAGAATCCGTCTCAGACAACCTTGCCGGGAATTCCTGCACTCGCCGGAAAGTCACTGGAAATTCTGAAATCTCTGTCAATCGGTACAATCATCTAAAACCCCTGATATCCTTGTTTAGTAACTTAATTGCACAACTCGTTGATCAAAACTGTTAATTGATTCACTCAGACGGAAGTCACAAATCAGAGCCGACGACTCTTGCCGGAAATCTGAGAAAAACATTCTGATCGGTACATTTTACTCCGTAACCCTCTTTATCCATTTCATTTCAATCAATTATATGTTCGATGACCGATTTAAACAAGAACAGTCGGGCATCTTTGTTCTATGTCTTTGTAAACGAAGAAGACGAAGTCGAACATGTGTATAAGTTTAATTAAAACTGAATATTTAACCGGGTTAGACACACAGTCCAGCGGTGGACTGTGTGCACAAACAATGCACACGTTCCAGGTTCGAATCGCATACGTTACCGAATTTCAGAATTAAAACCAACATTTTTACAACTGAATCGGATCAGGTCACCGAATGTTAATAAGAATAATTAAATCCATAAGTTAAACAGATATGACACACAACCCAACTGGTTGGGCTGTGCGTGCTCGAACCGAACGTCTCGAGTTCGACTCCGGGTCACTGAAGTCGGTTCGGCCATTTTAAATCACTTTTGAAATAAATTAAATAAGATAAAAGTTAATCAGTATATATATATAATTAAAACTGAGAATATTTCGGGTTAGACACGTAGCTCAGTTGGTAGAGCTGCGTGCACGTATACGAGAGGTCCCGAGTTCGAACCTCACTCAGCGCATATAATTAACACAATCCGACCGGATCAACGGTCAACGGTCAGAGTCAAAAAGTCAACATTTTTTATTTATTTATTTTATTTATTTAATCAGAAAATTATTTAAAAATACTTAAAAATAATATTTTTAAAGTTAGAAAATGCCCTTAAACTCACAAAAATAAATCTAAAAATCCTATTAAGATTATGAATTAAAAGTATTAATCTCAAATAAAATCTATTTATTTACCGAACCATTTCGTTATTATTTTAGGTTAGTTTTCCTCGTCGATCAAATCCCAAACTCGTGCGCATCCAACGTCATCAAAGAACGCACCCAATGTGAGTGAATCTCTACAAATTCCCCGTTTTAATCACATTTTGGGGTGTATCATGTGTCGTTTAAGTTCCTTATTATATTTAAACACTTGTGCATCCATCATATCCGTGATCAAATGTGTATCCAATGTGTATCAATTGTTGTGTGAATTATGTTTAGATTGAAGTTATCATTTTCAGTACATGCATTTCATTAGGCCCATCAGCTCCCCGTGGGATACGGGTTGAGTATCAGGTACCTCATTCGATCGGCTCCGTTTGATTGAGCCTTGATCTCACATACACAATCATTCATGTCATTCGATCGGCTCCGTTTGATTGAGCCTTGATCTCATAAACATCATCATTCATGTCATTTACTCATCCAATGTGATTTGTGTTTTGTTATATATATATGTTTGCTCACATGTAATATAAATTTACAACAAGAAATTAATAACAATGTTTTCTCAAGGTTCACTCGCCAACTTTTGTTGACCCAAAATATCCCCCGTTTTACACATGATACAGGTGATCCAGTTTAGGCAAGAAACACAGAGGAAGGCTTAGAAGAATAAATCAGTTTAAGCTTTGGATTGTTTTACTTAGTTTCATTTTCCTTGTAATTGTATGGATTTGATTTGAATATTTAAGTTGTAATTTGAATTTAATAAATATGAAACATTTTAGTAAACATCATGAGCTTTGGTGATAACCCAATTATGCCCCGACTCTTATTCCGCTGCGGGTCGGGTGTGACAATTGGTATCAGAGCCATGACTATAGGGATATAGGATAGGTTATTAGACCCTTAGAGCCTATACTATAGTTGATTAAAATTTTAAATTGTTTATGCGTTACATACAAAATTCATGATGTTTATATGTTTTATGTTTATTGTTACATTCAATGTTATGAAAGCATGTTCATAAGTACATATTATTATACAATGCTCATCATGAATCATATCCCCATAACATATCATATCCATGAGAGCACACACCTCACAATTCCCATATTTTTGCAACGATTTTTGTATTTTTCAAATCACATCAAAGTGAGTTCTCATGACGGGCATGTAGTAACTGGACCGGTAGTCAGAACGTCCTGTCTAGGCTTGGCATTCGTATAAATCCAAAATAAAGGACCAGTTTGCCTACATGGGGACTAACGATGAGAGTACGAAGGACCTATTAGGCCAAAGCATGCTATACCAAACGTCGTGTGAGCTAACCCCACTTTGAGTTGTCATTGTGTCTACACCTGGACACCCTCCTACCATACATCTCGCAATTATATTTTCTGATTTTCATTCGAGTGGTGCGAGTGTTAAACCACCAACACCAATGTGAATCCTACTAAGCCAATAGTCATGGGGGCCCACATGACTATACAGGCGATGGTATGGGGGACATTGGAGGCCCAAACATGAGCAAACCCAAGACATCCTATGGATGTAGTTGCATTATTGATAATTATGTTATTTTTATTCTTTTAACGACACATGACATCTAAAAACTTCTTAAACTCACAATCTTCCTATGTATGTTCCTGTAGATGTCGGCTAGGCAACTACATGGAGGTAGAAAGTCAGGAAGGTCCAATGAACGCTTGGCCACTCAAATTGCTAAACAAATGGCCGCGGTACTTCCTGACATCATGATTCAAGTTCAACAAGCTCTCACCGTAAATCCTATCAACCCTCCAAATCAAGAAGACCAGAGCGTCGCCAATCCTCACTCCAAAAAGTGCTCCTACAAACACTTCAAATCTTGCGATCCCCCAAAGTATGAAGGGACCGAAGGTGTTACTGCCCTCCTCCACTGGTTTGAAGAAATGGAGAACACTTTCCTCAATTGCGATTGTCCCGAGGATCGCAAGTTACGTTATGCATCAGGGAGACTGTTTGGAGTAGCCCTTACCTGGTGGAACACAGAAAAGGGTAAGCGAGGAGTCGAAGATGCCATGGCCTTATCATGGGAAGAGTTAAGGGAACTAATGACAAGGCGCTTCTGTCCAAGAAGTTAAATCAAAAAGTTGGAAGATGAATTCCACTCGTTGAAACAAAAGGAAGGAGATCACACTTCTTACAACAAAAGATTTCTCGAACTGAACCAAATGATCCCTAATCTGTTCACCCCCGTGTACCGCTTGGTTGAACACTACATTCGAGGCCTCCCCTCGAAAATTCATGACTCGGTTCTAAGCACTTCTCCTGCAACACTTGAAGCCGCAATGGAACTAGCTACCGAACTTACCGAGAATCGCATCCGAAATGGTAAATTCAAGGATGAGAAAAAGAAAGCCCCCATTGAGGCCCAAACTCCAAACTATTCCATCTCCTCTTCAAAGTTTGCTGGTAAGAGGAAACGAAATAGCAGAAATTTTGCCATCACACAAACAAACCCTCCTATCACTGCCGCACCAATTACCCAAATTGCTCCCTCAGCTGCACCATTTAAAAAGCCATACACTGGCCCATACCCAAAATGCAACCGTTGTCAATACCATCACCTCCCAGAAACTCCTTGCCAACATTGCACCAGCTGTGGCCGTGCGGGTCACACCATCCAAACTTGTCGCACACTTCAGCGAATGAACCGCAATCAACCCTCAACCCAAACCCACCATCAAATAGTGGGTCAAGCCCAACAACCTTTACTTCTACCACCCACGCGACACATAGCTCAACCTTACTACCAACCCAACTACCCCATGATGCAACCAATGCGAGCTTGTTACAACTGTGGAGACCCAAACCACTTCAGGAACACATGTCCCCGTTTGGTAAACATCATCCATGCCCAAGCTCAAGTGAATCCGGTAAACCAAGCTAACAAAGCTCCTCCATCTGCTAGAGGAAGAGCTTTCAACATCAATGCCAACCAAGCTAGAGCTGACAACAACGTGGTTAACGGTACGTTTCTCATCAATGGTAGTTATGCATCCATGTTATTCGATACTGGCGCGGATAAGAGTTTTGTGTCCTTAGAATTTGAACCTATCCTCAACCAAACTCGTGATAATCTCATGGAATCTCTAACGGTGGAAGTTACTGACGGAAAGCCCGTTTCATTAAATTCTATTATACGAGATTGTACCCTCACTCTAAACGATCACGATTTTCCAGTTGAACTCATTCCTATGAAGTTGGGAAGTTTCGATATTATAATCGGTATGGACTGGCTCAGCCAGCATCACGTTGAAGTAGTATGCCGTGAAAAGTTCATTCGCATTCCTCTTGCAGACGGTCAGACCCTACGTATCGTTGGAGAAACCCATTCGAAAGGACTCAAATTAATGTCCTGCCTTCAAGCCCGAAAATATCTCCGCAAGAACTATGTCGCATTCCTCACTCACGTCGTCAAGAAGGGAAACAAGGAGAAGAAACTCGAAGATATACCAGTAGTGAAAGAATTCCCAAAAGTCTTTCCCGACGACATCTCAGGACTCCCTCCTGTGAGAGAAGTCGAATTCCGCATCGATCTTGTACCTGGCGCTACACCAGTCGCAAAATCTCCTTATAGGCTAGCCCCAACCGAAATGCAAGAGCTGGCCAGTTAACTGCAAGAACTGACTGACAAAGGATTCATACGTCCTAGCTCCCCGCCTTGGGGTGCGCCTGTTCTTTTTGTGAAAAAGAAAGATGGAACGTTTCGTATGTGTATCGACTACAGAGAACTCAACAAGTTAACGGTTAAGAATCGCTACCCACTACCTCGCATCGATGACCTCCTAGACCAACTTCAAGGCGCCACCTGCTTTTCAAAAATCGACCTTCGTTCTGGTTATCATCAACTCAGAGTACATGAAGAAGACGTCCCAAAGACGGCCTTCCGGACTCGTTATGGTCATTAACGAATTCATGGTCATGCCATTCGGTTTAACCAACGCCCCAGCTGTCTTCATGGATCTAATGAATAGGGTATGCAAACCCTACCTCGACCGCTTTGTCATAGTCTTCATCGACGACATCCTCATCTACTCCAAGTCTAAATCCGATCATGAACGACACCTTAGGCTCACCCTTACACTCTTAAAGACTGAAAAGCTCTACGCTAAGTTCTCCAAATGCGAATTCTGGTTAAGAGAAGTACAATTCCTTGGACATGTCGTCAATGACAAGGGAATACATGTCGACCCTTCAAAGATCAAGGCAGTACAGGAATGGCAAGCGCCACGTACCCCTATCAAATTAAGATCATTTCTTGGTTTGGCTGGTTACTATCGCTGCTTCATTGCCAATTTCTCCCGTATTTCTGTACCACTCACGGCTTTGACTCATAAAGGAAAACCCTTCATATGGGGACCTAAACAAGAAGAAGCCTTCCAAACTCTAAAGCAAAAACTTTGTGACGCACCTATCCTCACACTCCCTAAAGGTTGCGATGACTTTGTGTATATTGCGACGCATCAGGGCAAGGGCTAGGCTGTGTATTAATGCAAAGAGGAAAAGTGATAGCCTATGCTTCTAGGCAACTCAAGGTTCATGAGAAAAACTACACCACCCACGACCTGGAACTTGGAGCCGTTGTGTTCGCTCTCAAGATATGGAGACATTACCTCTACGATACCAAGTGTGAAATATACACTGAACCACAAGAGTCTCCAACATATCTTCAATCGAAAGGAGTTGAATATGAGGCAACGAAGATGGGTCGAACTTCTTAACGACTACGACTGTGAAATTCGGTATCATCCTGGAAAGGCAAATGTGGTGGCTGATGCACTCAGTCGAAAAGGTTATGCGAACTCCATTCATCTTCTATGTTCGCAAATCATAACCGACATCAAAGATCGAATCCGAGCAGCTCTACATGTTTCTGTAACAGAAAACGACGTACGAAATGAGCTGTCTTGTGGAGCAGAACTCAAAATCGAAACCAAATCCGACGGTATTCTATACTATCTAAATCGCATATGGATTCCCGATCGCGATAACCTACGTGATTTCCTTATGAATGAGGCGCACAAAACACGGTACTCTGTACACCCAGGAGCCGACAAAATGTATCAGGACCTACGCTACACCTACTGGTGGCCGGGCATGAAAAAGGATATCGATGTTTTTGTTTCCAAGTGCCTTACCTGTTCCAAAGTAAAAGTTTTTCTGTAACAAATCATAACCGAAAAAGTTATGCAAACTCCATTCATCTTCTATGTTCGCAAATCATAACCGACATCAAAGATCGAATCCGAGCAGCTCAACATGTTTCTGTAACAAAATGACGTACGCGATGAGCTGTCGTGTGGAGCTGAACTAAAAATCGAAACCAAATCTGATGGTATTATATACTATTTAAATCGCATATGGATTCCTGATCGCGATAACCTTCGTGATTTCCTCATGAATGAGGCGCACAAAACACGATACTCTGTACACCCAGGAGCCGACAAGATGTATCAAGACCTACGATACACCTACTGGTGGCCGGGCATGAAAAAGGATATCGCTGTTTTTGTTTCCAAGTGCCTTACCTGTTCTAAAGTAAAAGCTGAACATCAAAGACCTTCAGGACTTCTAGTCCAACCTGAAATACCTGTATGGAAGTGGGAAAACATAACCATGGATTTTATTACCGGGTTACCTCGCATCTCCAGTGGGTATGACACCATATGGGTAATAATCGATCGTCTTACAAAGACATCTCATTTCATTCCGATTCGCGAGGACTTCAAGAACGAGAAGTTAGCTCGTATCTACATCAGCGAGATCGTAAGCCGTCATGGTGTACCTTTAAGCATCATTTCAGACTGTGATGGTCGTTTCACTTCACGAACATGGCGAGCCGTACAAACCGCCTTTGGTACACGATTAGACCTCAGTACCGATTTTCATCCTCAAACTGATGGTCAATCTGAACGCACCATCCAAACCCTTGAAGACATGCTGCGAGCATGCGTCATAGATTTCAAAGGGAACTGGGACGCGCATCTACCATTAGTTGAATTTTCATACAACAATAGCTATCATTCAAGTATCGACATGGCTCCTTTCGAAGCTTTATATGGTCGTAAGTGCCGATCTCCAGTATGTTGGCACGAAATTGGGGAATCACAAATCACCGGTCCAGAATTAATTCAAGAAACAACCGACAAGGTCATTCAAATTCGAAACAATCTTCTAGCGGCTCAAAGTCGTCAAAAGAGTTATGCAGACAAACGACGAAAGCCCTTGGAGTTTGACATTGGTGATCAAGTACTTTTAAAAGTATCACCATGGAAGGGAGTGATTCGTTTTGGCCAGAAGGGCAAGCTAGCACCATGCTACGTAGGACCTTTCAAGATACTCGAAAGAGTAGGTCCTGTAGCATACAAGCTTGACCTACCAGAAGAGCTCAACAGAATTCATCCCACATTCCACGTATCAAACTTGAAGAAGTGCCTCGCCGATGAAAACCTCCATATTCCTCTAGAAGATATTCAGATCGATGAATCTATGCACTTCATTGAAAGACCAGTAGAGATCATGGACTTTCGGAGAGAAGCGTTTAAGACGGAGTCGTACTCCAATTGTCAGGGTACGTTGGGAGTCAAAACGAGGACCTGAGTTTACTTGGGAACGTGAAGACTCAATGCGCGAGAAATGCCCGCATCTTTTTCCTGTTACCACTACTACTTAAATTTCAGGACGAAATTTCTAAAAGTAGGGGATACTGTAACATCCGTCGAAAAACGGGTTTCCAAAACCTGCTTTGTTTATTAATCGAATATCCAGTTAAACATTTTCGTTGCATATTTATGGCTCAAACTAATTTTAAACAATACATAATTAATAAGCATTTTAGAATTTAAAAACTATAATTAATAAATGATAAAAATAAGTGAATAAAAAATAAAATGAGGCTGCCGGGTTTCGAACCCGGGTCGCCCATAAGCTCAATCACACAACACACCGCTCCGCCACATGACTCCTTTGTGTAATTACTGAAACAAATAATACTTAAATTAAAACTCGAAATCACTCGAATTGGCCAAGAATTGGAAGAGATGTGAAGGTTTGAAAGTTAGGGTTTATGGTCGAGAGTAATTGGGGATGAAGGTGAGAGTGAATGGTGAAAAGAGGCTAAAACCCGTGTGTGTGGATTAAAATAATTGAAATTTTTGGTTTTTATTTATTTTTTTTATCTTAACCTGCCCCCCCAAAAGTTGCGAACCGTAGCTTACGGCCATGGCCGTAGGCTACGGTTATAATTTTTTTATTAATTCCGCCGTTAGACAGGTTCTTTGGGCCGTCGGATTTCTAGTGATGGCCGTAAGCTACGGCTCGGCCGTAACCTACGGCCCTATCTGAACATTGACACATTTTTTAATGTAATTTTTATGATTTTATATTTTTCAAAAAGCAAAGAAAATTTTCAAAAAGCATAGAAAATTACCCTACCCCCATGAAAAACTTGTGTTGTCCTCAACACTATGCTAGAACTATTCATACGAACGTCCCCACACTTGTTTCAAACACGAGTTTCAAGCGGATACAAAAATTGACGAAAAACTAGAAACTATCTAAACTAAACTAAACTAACTATGTACACTACCAAACCTGGCCTTTCATGATTGTTCGCCATCCAACGGGCGAAGAATGTAGCCCACCTTGTCAATTTCGAGATTCTTGATGTCGTTACCTTCCAAATACGGCTTGAGCCTATGCCCGTTCACCGTTTGTTGCTTGTTGCTTTGAACATCTTGAATATCGACATCGCCAAATCGACCCACTCGCCTAATAATATAAGGACCCATCCATTTATTTTCAATTTACTCGCAAACAACTTCAAACGCGAGTTGTACAACCAAACCTTTTGACCCACTTCAAAGGTTCGCTTCCTAATCTTCACTTCATGAACCTTCTTTAATTTGTCCTTGTAAGCGGATGCACATTCATATGCTTCATCACGAATTTCCTCAATCTCGCTCAATTGTAACTTTCTAATTCGACCCGCTTCGTCATAATCCGCATTCACCGTGTTGATTGCCCAATGCGCCCGATGGGCTAACTCCATCGGTAAATGACACCCCTTCCCATACACCATCCGGTAGGGAGTTGTACCAATTGGAGTTTTGTAGGCCGTCCGATGTGCCCACAATGCATCGTCTAGTTTGCTTGACCAATCTTTCCTATCCGTTCGCACCGTCTTCATAAGAATTTCTTTGATTTGGCGGTTAGAAACTTCAACTTGTCTGCTTGTTTGCGGATGATAAGGCGTAGCGATTTGATGATTGACATTGTACCGTTTCAAAAGCTTCCCAAAATTAAAATTCTGGAAGTGCGAACCACCATCACTAATTATAACTCTAGGAATCCCGAAACGAGCGAAGATGTTGGATTGAACAAATTTAAAAACTACCAAATGATCATTTGTCCTTGTAGGTATGGCTTCAATCCACTTCGAGACATAATCCACCGCCACCAAAATATACAAGAACCCATTTGAACTTGGAAGGGCCCATAAAATCTATCCCCCATACATCAAATATCTCCACCACCAAAATGGATTAGACGGCATCTCATCCCTTTTCGAAATACTTCCCATCTTTTGACAATTCAAACAATTCCGAGCAAACTCACATGCATCTTTGAAAATTGTGGGCCAATAAAACCCACATGTGAGTACCCGGTAACCCGTATTGTGGCCACTAAAATGACCCCCACAAGCTGATGAATTAGCATGGGTCAAAATTCCCAAAACCTCCGTTCCAGGCACACATCTTCGAATCACTTGGTCGGGTCCAATCTTGAAGAGATCCGGTTCATCCCATATATATGTTTAACTTGAACCATAAATTGTTGCCTTCGTTTCTTGGTCCAATGATCCGGAATAGCACCCGTGGCCAAATAGTTCACGTAATGGGCATACCACGGTGCAACAAACGTAGAAACGGCCAAGAGTTGCTCATCGGGAAATCGTTCATTAATCTCGCTCATATCATCAACACCTTCTAATGGAATCCGAGACAAATGATCCGCCACAACATTTTCACATCTCTTCTTGTCCCGGGTTTCCAAATCAAACTCTTGTAGTAGTAATACCCAACGGATCAATCAGGGCTTCGTGTCTTTTTTCTCCATCAAGTATCGAACCGCGCTATTGTCCGAGCACACAACCACTTTGCTCCCCCAAATATATGAGCGAAACTTGTCCAAGGCATACACAACCGCAAGCAACTCCTTTTTGGTTGTGGTGTAATTTAGTTGCGCCTCGGACAGAGTTTTGCTAGCATAATAGATTACCACTGGCTTCTTATCAACCCGTAGACCCAAAACTGCCCCAATTGTCGTGTCACTTGCATCACACATTATCTCAAACGGCTTTGACCAATCCGGCGGTTGCAAAATAGGAACTTTGACCAACTATTCCTTCAACACATTAAAAGCTTGCAAACATTCATTAGTAAACTCAAAAGGGACATCTTTTAACAACAAGTTACATAAAGGTTTAGCAATCACACTAAAACCTTTAATAAATCGTCGATAAAATCCTGCATGTCCCAAAAATGATCTCACCCCTTTTACATTCTTTGGTGGAGGCAAAGATGATATTACCCGAATCTTTGCTTTGTCCACCTCCATCCCTTTTTTCCGAAATAACATGGCCTAACACAATACCCTCTTGTACCATGAAATGACTTTTCTCCCAACTTAGCACCAAGTTTTTCTCAACACATCTTTTTAAAACTTTTTGTAATTCGTTGAGACATGAATCAAAACTTGTGCCGAAAATGGAAAAGTCATCCATGAATACCTCAAGCGAGTCTCGAACCATGTCCGAGAAAATACTCATCATACATCGTTGGAAAGTTGCCGGGGCATTACACAAGCCAAACGGCATTCGCCGAAAAGCAAAAGTGCCATAAGGACAAGTGAAGGTGGTTTTGTGTTGGTCATCCGGGTGAATGCGATTTGGTTATAACCCGAATACCCGTCTAAGAAGCAATAATATTTTTGACCCGACAATTTTTCAATAATTTGGTCAATGAAAGGTAACGGGAAATGGTCCTTAGAAGTGGCGGCATTCAGTTTTCGGTAATCAATACAAACTCGCCACCTGGTGACCGGTTGGGTGGCTATTTGTTCACTGTTTTCATCTTTTAAAACTTAATACCGGCCTTCTTAGGCACAACCTGGGTAGGACTTACCCAAGCACTATCTGAAATCGGATAGATAATTCCCGCATCTAACCATTTAATTACCTCTTTTTTTACTACCTCTTGAAGATTCGGGTTCAATGTCTTTGAGCCTCTCGTGTTGGTTTTGCATCTTCGGTTGTGATAATTTTGTGCATAACAATCGACGGACTAATTCCTTTCAAATGGCAATCGTCCATCCAATGGCCTCTTTATTTGCCCTCAACACCTCCAACAAAGCTTCCTTTTGAGCCTTTTACAAATTAGAGGCAATAATGACCGGTAAAGTGTCATTATCCCCTAAAAACACATACTTCAAATGGCTCGGCAAATCCTTCAATTCCAATGTTGGTGGCTCCTCCAATGATTGCTTCGTGTCTGAATTAATTTCCACCGGCAAATTTTCAAACTGATGGGTCCATGGCGGTCGACCTGCTTTTAGGCTAGAACATCCAACTTTCGCTCTTCTATCCTCAATGCACAAGCATGTACCTGTTCAGAAAAATCACAAACAGAAGTTTCCATGCTATCTTCCTCATACTCGTGCGGGTCGCACCCATCGACTAAATCTGCCATAAAACACTCATCAATACCAACAGAGTTAGATATGTTAGTAAAAACATTTAATCTCATTTTCCTATTACCGAATGTCATGTCAACCGTACCAAATCGACAATCAATAACGGCATGTGCGGTGCTAAAAATGGCCGACCCAAAATGACGTTTTGTTGTTGTTTTGGGTCCGCGGATGAGTAATCTAAGACCAAAAGTCAACAGGATAGTAAAATTCATCAACTTTTACTATAACATCTTGTACCATCCCTCGTGGCAATTTATGAGACAAATCGGCCAAAACTACCGTTGTCTCAACCCGCGCTAATGGACCAAAATCATATTGGTCGTATAATCCCCCCGGTAAAATGCTTACTCCGGCTCCAAGATCTAACAACGCCCTCAACATTGGAAAATTTCCCACTTGAATGTTTATTAACGGCGTCCCCGGATCTTGGAGCTTTGGAGGAAGATCCCCTTTAAGCACCGCGCTTACTTGACCGGTTAAATCGACCCGCTTAGGCATCTTTTTCTTTTGTTTCTCTTTTGTGTGCATAATTCTTTTAAAAATTTTGCATAAGCGGGGACTTTCTTAATTGCATCAAGCAACGGAAGATTATCCTTGACTTGTTTGAACACATTGAATAATTCCTCTTTTTGAGGACCCCTTGTTGAAATAAAATTTTTCTTACTCGGGTCAAGTAAAGCCGACGGAAATGGAACTTGGCTAGTTCCCCCTTCCTCGTTTTTGTTCTCTAAAACTTCACCCAACCCCGGTTTCTTAATTATTTTTTCAACATTAGAATCCTTCAACATAATTGAAGGTGACACCTCATCCTCATCACTTTCATTACCGTAATATCCTCAACCACCCCATCAACCAAACCCAGTGACAAATTTGCTTTAAATTCTTTACCACTTCTCAAGACACTAACATGGTTAATAGAAATATTACGCGAATTATTATGGGAAGGATTTACCTTGGTGTCACTAGGAAGTTGCCCTTTACCTTTTTTCAATTCTGCTACCTCAGACGCGAGTTGACCCATTTGAGTGGTCAACGCTTGGATGCTTTTATCACGAACCTCATCTTTTTGCATCCGAACCTCCTCAAGTTGATTCCTTTTTTTTCATGTCTTGTTGCATCATCCTAAGCATATCCATCATTTCATTCCCACCTGATGAAGATTGACTCGAAGAACCACTTTGACCACCTCCCGGCTGTTGATATTGACCTTGGTAACCTTGATTGTTTCCGCTTCTAAAATTACCTTGATTCTATTGTTGACGCGGAACAAAATTTCCTTGCGTTCCTTGGAAATTTGGGTTAGCTTGATTTGCCGGGTTCCTGTAACGAAGGTTTGGATGGTTCCTCAACCCGGGGTGGTATGTGTTTGAATTCATGCCAAAATTTCTACCACCCCCTTGAATAGCATTCACCTCCTCCGCTTGACCTTCAACATATGCTGCCACAAAAACATCCACCGCATGCCCTATTTCATTACAATTAGTGCACACATTATAAACTTGGTTAGTTGTGTGTACCTCTACATCCTCCACGGCGTTTACTTGTGGTCTCGTAACCACATACTTCTTATTTCTTGATGCTTGTGCTTGTCGTTTAGAATTGAACGACATTTGTTCCAAGAAGGCCCAATCATCTTGCTCGTAATGTACCATTAGAAACCGACACTAAATCGTTAGAAACCGACACTAAATCGTGAGCATCACCATCACTCAACCCCTCACAAAAGGCATGTAAAAGATCCCAAAGAGCAATCCCATGATGCGGACAACTTTTAAGCATCATGTTGAACCTATCGAACGCTTCGTGAAACATCTCACCCACTTGTTGCCGAAATTCCCAAATACCTTTTCGAGCATCATTTGTCCTTTGAGCGGTGAAAATTCTTCAAAGAACCTTTGTTGCATTTCCGCCCATGTATAGATCGATGTAGAAGGTAATGTATAAAACCACCTCTTTGCCTTGTCTTCCAACGAAAATTGGAAAAGGACTAACTTAACTTCATCGGATGAAAACCCTTGACCTCCAATGGTGTTGCAAATGGAATCATAAGCTTCTAAATGGAAATAAGGTTCTTCCGATGCTAAACCTTTGTATTTAGGCAAACTTTGGAGCGCATTGGTTCTCACCTCAAAAGTTCTTCCATCCGGATGATGAGGAATTACCACTGGCGAAGCATTGTTTGTGATAACCGGTCGAAAATGAGCTTCAATTCCCCTCACCACTTCTCTATGGTATCTTCGTGGAGCGCCTAACGGTACTCTTGGGCGACCCATTTGGGGTGCAAATTGTAGATATTGAGGTTGTTGCACTACTGGTTGTTGTACCGGTCGTTGAACTTGTGGAGGTTGTTGAAACGGTGGTTGTTGATATTGAGGACGCACTTGTTTCAAAGGCATAGGCCGTTGAAACTGTGGTCCATGCGGATGAATTTGTTGTACCCCCGTTGGTTTCCTAACCACCTCTTGAATTGGTTCCACTTGTTGCCCTTGGTACATCACACCTCCTTGAGGTCCCAAATTACCTCCTTCTCCCCCATAATAGTACCCCTCTTCTTCGTATCCTCTAAACTCATCATCATACCCATCTAAAAGCCTTCTCCTCCAACACCCGAAGATTTCATGTATTGAGACGATGGTTGATAAAAACCCGTTTGATGTGAAGGTTGGAACGTGGATGTAGTATGGACGATGGTTGAACTGGGTTGGAATTGGTTTGGTGGTATTTGTTGGTGGAAGATGATTGGCCGGCTGATGGGAAGAAGGATGAAAATGGTGGAACAAGTGTGGTGGCAGTAAAAGTAAGGGTGGGTCCGGTTTGAGAAACTGCGGGTGATGTGGTGTTAGTTGATTGTACTTCCAATGTAGAAGTAGGATTTGTAGTAGGATTAGGTGAAGGTGTGGATGGTGATGTTTGACCCGCGGTGGGAGTCGGTAAATCCATGAGGACTTTGTTTTCTCGAAGTAGAACTCGGTTTTATCGTAAGGTTCTCTATATTTCAGGATCAAATGCTAGCGGTGATGACTTGTGAGAGCCTCTAGTATGCATACACCTGTAAGTACCTGCACACTAAACACAACCAGCGTAAACCCGAAAATAACAAACAAAAGCTACTAAATTAACACACGTTGCGCACTACTCCCCGGCAACGGTGCCAAAATTTGACGTGATGTCGAAGTCTCACGTAAATTTAATCCAATTACTACTAATAGTTAGCGGTAATCGGTTTCGAACTCAGGGAGTTTGTGGAATATGTGTCTGTTTTGTAGCTTTATTGATTAACTAAAATTAACTAAGAGATTTCAAATCAAAGATCAGTTTGTAAACAATTTAGGGAAAGGCGACCATCCTAGATTTCAGGTTTATATCCACACTATGTTTATATCCAACTTGTGATAAAAGGGAACGAAGTACTCGGATTATAATAACGTGAGGTTGTTACCCGATGACCAATTGACTATTATCCAACCCTAATCCCTCCTGTGATATCTCGATTGCCAACGGCATCAAGAACGTACGATTAAGACTACGATCAACATAACAATCAACAACTCACAAACAAATATTCAAACACCATAATAACTTAAACAAACATCAAAGTCATTATGCTAGAAATTCAAGAACATAAACATAGTGCTTCGAAAGTAACCTTACATCTAGGATGTTCACCGCGAAATTAGCCACTCATCATTCGGTGCATCATCATCAAACAAGAGTTAAAGTTCATACGAATCAAAACACAAAACGGAATGTTTAGAATTGTTTAGAACCACCAAGAACACCCAATTTTTCGCCCTCAAACTCCTGCCAACCGTTCCCCCTTGATAAGATATCCCAAAAGTCCCACAAAAACTGAACTAAAAGAGCGGTTACAAAGTTTTCGCAGCTCCGAGCCGTAGGCTACGGCTCAATCTGGAAGTCCTACGCCGTTTCAAGCCTGTCTTACGGCTGCAATTTTCTGGAGCAGTGAGGGTCGTAAGCTACGGCCCTACTTGGGAATTCCTCGTTTGATGCTTCTTCATGTTCTCTTTTCATTCATTCAAATCCACACGGTACGAACTTGTAGGAACGTCCACGAATAGCTCGGAAACCTAAGTTTGCTATCTATTGTCCAATTAGGCGGAAACTAATGACATGTTAATCAAATAACAAGAATTACTCATTTAAACGTTGTTTTCATTGATCTAAAGTCATATACCTTCGAGAACCAGATCCGACAGAGCTTCGCCATCTCTGTGCCAAAATCTCTAACTCTTACAAATGAAAACCCAAGGCACCTATTTATAGGAACACAAGTTCGGCCATAAAAGACACAAGTTCGCCCGAACTTGCATAAGCAAGTTCGGCCGAACATGCATTGCATGCTAACAACATGGGCAAACTTGGCCAAACAAGTTTGCTGATAAGACTGTAAGTTCGCCCGAACTTGACCTAGTCAAGTTCGGCCGAACATGACTTCTCAAGTTCCATCTCAAGCGAACTTGCTTACAAACTCACTTAAATACGCCTCGTTTCTCACAGATTAAGCCCTATTCAATCAGACTCGATACATAATGACATTCATGACGAAGGTAACAGACATATGCACTAACAGACTCCCCCTTGGATGTTGCCGTAGTCATCTTGATGTAGACATCCTTTTGATATATGCACCAACAGACTTCCCTTGACATCTTCCTCTTGGATAACGTCTGTGTCATAGTCTTTTCTTGAGTGCCCCGTAGCCATTAGACTTGATTAAGCTCATGAGTCTTTATCTTTTTCCTTGAATAAAACTTTAAGATCCAAGCTCCTCCTAAGCTGTAAGCTATGCTCCCCCTTGCTTTGAGCTTTACTTTAAACATGTTTCGACCGGATCCCCCTAAAACTTTGCTTCCTGTTTCAAAGTTCTTGAGCATAATAGAAAACGTTTCAGATTTACTTTGAAGAAACACTTGTTTGAACGTCTCCATTTAAAAAAAAACATTTTAGTTATTCAAGTTCAAGTTAATGACCTTGGTTAACTAATTTTGTTTACCAAGTCCAAGTTAATGACCTTGGTTAAACCGTTGTGAACAACTGATATCCGTTCTCCGACATTGGCTCGTTGAAAATCTTTTTTAGATTTGAAAAAGTAAGTAAAGTATTTACAGAACTTTTAAAAAGTAAAGTAAACTATGTAAAAACATATTTACAGACTTATTTTTGTGAATTCGTGTCTAAGGATCATATCAGTTGTTTGAGACATATCACCAGTACCGTTGACCTTTAGATGACTTTAAGTTTTAAACTCGTTTACCTAGATTGTCGATATGTTTGTCCACTTAAACTTCATCACGTTTCTCAATTGTTTCATGATATGTTAAGGTAAGAATTATGAAACTTGACTTAACTATGGTTCCCACCTCTTGAATATACTCCCGAATCCAGATTCCCTAGATTTCATCTTACAGGTGAGTATAGCGTAATTGATATCTATATTTGGGTTGTGCGAGATCTTGAGAGCTCAGGTTAGTACTACGTACAGATAAAGAGATGAAGGCTCGTCTTTAAGGTGTGTTCCACTTAAGGAATCTTTTAAGCATTGCAAATGATTAGATCTTTCGACTCCTTTTAAGATTGCATGCATTTTGGGATTTATTGCAAAAGTATTATAAAATTTCTAGGCTATTGCTTCTGCAAAATCAGAAGAACTTGTATAATACCCCAGATATCAATCATCTATAAAGACCTCGTATCTCAGAATCAGGCAACCCTTCAATTGAAATTTCAGAGTACTAAGTCCATATATCCAAGATATGTTAAACCACGAGATTAAGCAGTTGTAAAATTTAGTTTATATCCCGGAAACAATCTACTGAACGTGTAAAGTCTATCGACACATCCACAGTAAGACTCGTTTATCACTTTTAAACTTTACAAATCTTTAGCATACTGTGATAGTCCACTGATGTACTATCATTTTCTTTTTGACAACAAATTCTTTTTGTCTTTTTCATGTTTTTGCACTTTTTGAATTTTTCAATGTTTTTGAATTTTTAACTTTTTCATATGTTTTTGGTTTTTCAACAATTTTTAAAATTTTCTTACTCCCCCTAAAATCAAAAACATATTTTTGGATTTTAGATTTAAAGAAATTCTTCCAAAAATGTAACAAACCAATGCGGATCCCGTGACCTCGTCATCCAATCCTTTTTCTCAATCCTGTATCTGCAGTTGTTTAACAAACAATCATTAGACTCATTTACCACTTGTAAAAGCAGTTTGAACATGTAAGAACTTTGAAATCAGTTTTTTCTGTTCAACGGTGTGGATTTTCATAATTTTGACTTTTCAAAAGTTTTCCTATTAACAACCACTTGTAATTTCAAATTTTTTTCTTCTTAACTACTCCCCCTCAAAATGACAAAGATCTGGCATTCTGGATAAGTTAAATACTCATGGAGCTCTGCTATCCTATATCAACTTTGATAAAGTGGATCTTGAGACTCCTGCACATGAAGTAACTACTTGAAAAGAGAACCCAAGCCTTTTTGGTCTTGGTTGAACTTGATAATCAACGTAACAAATTCGTAACCATCATCATAATCAAAATTTTCATCAAACATTTCGTTCAATTTCAATTTTGAAACTTTTTTGACCGTTTCTTTTTCTGTTTGTTTTAGAAAATCATTTTTCAACTTTGAAAGATCATTTTTAATGACTGCTTCATTTGATTTGACATTATTAGTCTTAGCAGTAACAGACTTTCCAATTTCAGACAATTTCCTTTTCGCAACCCAGGACTGTGACATGAATCTTGCTTTCTTGATATAAAACCGTGAATCATCGTTTTTGTTTGAATTTGAAGTTTCACCTTTCTCAAAAACTGAGTTTTCAAACTTTGATTCATTTTTGGGTTTTACTTCAGAAACATATTCATTTTTGGATTTTACAATCTCTGGTTGTTTCTGGTTTTCTTCTTTTGAAACATTTTTGCTTCGTGAAAACATAGGCTTTGATTCAGGCACTTTCGAGCAGTATGACCAAATTATATTGCATTTAAAGCATGTCCTTGAATCAGTAGCATTTCCACTAGTGGATTTCACACCACTTGTGGACTTGATCTTAGCCTTGTCCCGAAGTTCTTTCTCTTTCTTGAATTCATCATTAGATTGCTTACCAATCTTACCTTCTTCTTGAACCGTATTCGTTCCGTACACAAATTTCATGTATTTACCTTTGTATTCCTGGAACGTTGTCTTCGTTTTCTTCGTTGATTCACCTTCTTCTTCTTCCAAACCCAATCCTGCTCTCCTGTTCTCAGGAAAATCACCACAACTTTCGATAATTGTTAGCATTCCTTTTGGGTTTAGAATAAAATTTCTTTTGATTTTTATCGAGATCATCGGACGCAACTTCTACAAGTTTGAAAATTTTATCAAGTTGATCTTCTTTCACGTTCCGAATCGGGAAGCTATCATCGAAATATAATCTATCAGAATCCTTAACTTTGTACATGACAACGTTAGGATCATCACTTAGATCATTTTCAGATACTATATCGTCATTTTCGGATTGTGAATCAAAACTGTTATCATCAGAATCATTTCCCGAAACATTCTTTACCACATTTTCTACCACTACTTTAATGTCATCGTTTGATTTCGTAAAGTCTACTTCAATGTTCTCAGGCAATTGATTTTTCAATTCAGATAAAAGTAGTATATCAAATGCCTTTTCAACTTCATCATCCTTTTCGCAAGAATAATTTTCAAGGAATGGTGAAGGAACACTTCCGTATTCTTTACGCTTTGGTTTACCGCCATTTTCCTCCGATTTGATAGTAGGAAGAATGTGATCAATAACATAACCATTTGTGGTGTAGCTTTTCAAAAGCTGTCTTAACGTTCTGTTTCAATTTTTATGTCATGAAGCTCACGTTTTGTTTCAGCAATAGTGTTGATATACATGTTAATTTCTTTTTGTTTTTCAATCACTGTTGCTTTTAATATTTTTTCATTAGCAGCAATTTCAAGATTAGTTTTTTCAACATTTTTATATTTGCCTTGTATTTTGTCATAACCTTCTTTCATGTTTCTGTAATCATAACGAAAAGTTTCATTATGTTCAGTTAAATCTCTTATGACTTTGACTTTATCAAGGCATGGTTCACAAGGACTTGTGCACTTTGTGCAAGGTTTTTCAACCTCCACAACTTTCACAACTTCCTTTTCAGACATTCTTACCTCAGCTTTTACCTTTTCGGCCTCTGCTTTCAAAGCTTCTTGTTTTTGCATCTCAGCATAAGCTATCTCTTCTTCTTCAGTTCTCCGCATGTATGCTTCCAGAAACGCATTCTCCAAAGCAGCATCAACATACGATGTCTCTGGTTCATCTACAACCTCTGCCATCATAGCCACACCAGTTTTCTTTCCGATGTATCTGTACCAGTCAAAGCCATCTTCTTCATGATTAGCAACAAGAGCTTGTTCGAATTTCTTTGCAAATTTATCTTCTACTTCAATTCGCGTTTTTTTTTATATGGCTTATATTGAAGATCTTTCTTGTAGTACTCATTGTTGCTTCCGAAGGGATTTTGGTTTCCACTTGCTTCTTGATTACTGCATTCGCATTTGAAGTGTCCTTTTTGTTGACACCTGAAGCATGTAACTTTTAACTTGTCAAATCCAAGCTTGTTGCTTGAATTACCAATATCTCTCCCGGTGAGTGCCACAAACTTGGTAACTCTTCTGATAATGGACGCAAGGCTCCATTTGATATCCATCAGCTCCAATTCTTCTTCGTCTACCTGATCATAATCTTCCGTCGTCATTTCTGGATTACCAATCTTTCCAGCAACAAGGCTTTCATATGATTCAAGAACAGTAGCGAGAAGTGCTATGTGTTGTTTAGCCACCTTTTCTGGAAATACATTCTTCAGATCAACTGCTATGTTACATTGGAAAACATTTGAATTAGAACTAGCTTGGCTTGTCTGATTTTGGAATGAAGAGCTTGAACTAGCGCTAGAATAGCCAGAATATGTAGAGCTTTGATTCGGAGAAGAATTTGCATTTGCACTAAAAGCCGTTTGAATTTTCAGGCTTTGAATCGGAGTATCTTGTATACCTCCTTTGTAATAGACACCGACATCTTGAACAACATTGGCATTCTTTGATTTAGCCATTTTCATCAACTCCATTTCATGACCTTCTAATTTGATCGATGAAAGATGACAACTTGAAATGTCTCCAAGATGGACTATTTTTCAAAATCGTTAAGTATGTCGTCCATTCTCCTTCGGGAAGTGCATTGGCCAACTTCTCGATTTGCTCTTCGGTAGATCTTTTGATGTCATGTGTTCGCATTTGAACCATGAGGTGACAGTATCTATCGATCATTTGTTTCATAGTCTCACCTTTGATCATCGTAAAGATCTCGAATTCCTTTTTAATTAAGGCCTTCTTGCTCTTGATCATTTCATCACTTCCTTTGAATTTTCACAGAGAGAATGCCATAATTCTTGAGAAGTATCAAACTCTGGCAATAATATCAAGATATCTTCTTTTACTGACTGTTGAATCAAGCTAATCATCTTCTTCTCAGCGACATACTGTGCTTTGTCGCCTGGTGAAAACTTGTTCAACGGAAGATCTTGATCAGCTCATCTTTTGGCCATTCGTAGCCATCCTCAACTGCAACCCAATTGTCAAATTGATTTGCTTGTATCCAATTCACAAACTTTTCTTTCCATCCTTCAAACTCATCTATACTCATTAGCTTCGGCGGTTTCTGAGTAGTACCCATTTCATTGTTGATATTTAACTGGTTCGCTGCAAGAGTATTTACATTTGATGAAGAAGCCATTTGTGAAACAAACACGATGTGGAAATCTTCCATTTTGGCTATCTGTGAATTTGATAAAAAAAAACACTTGACAATTGATTAGTAACAAGCAATTTAGCAAAAACTGACGTTTTAATTGACAATCGGTACGTTAAAAACGTTTAAAAATTTTCCGAAAACAATTTTTACCCGATTATATCTTTGAAATCGTCTCGTCGATACGATTCTAACGATATATAATGTTCGTGAAGTTTTTCGGGATTTTCATGCCTTAGGAACCTTAGACAAGTTCGGTCGAACTTGTCAAAGACTTATCAAGTTCGGTCGAACTTGATATGGATATTTCAAGAAACAGGTAAGTTCGGTCGAACTTAGATGAAATTTCAAGAAAATTATCAAGTTCGGTCGAACTTGTGAAAGAATTCGAACAATAATTGATCAAGTTCGGGGGAACTTGATCAAAAATATTGAATTTTCTTTCAAGTTCGAGCGGACTTATACAAGACCTTGAAAATTTTATCAAGTTCGGTCGAACTTGATCAAAATCAGTGAAATTTTAATCAAGTTCGGTCGAACTTGATGTTAAGTTCGACTGAAACTTGTTTCCAAAACATGGTTTTTCCAACTTTTTTATATCAATTTGATTGAACTTGATGTCCAAATTCTCAGGGGTTTGTTATTAGTGTGTTTTACATGACATATTCAAAAAATCACCCATTTTTTACCATGAAATCATCAAGTATGTGAAAATGTTAAGAAAAATGATAGAATGGAGATGAAATAGAGAAATTCTTGTCTTGATTCCAGCAAATTTAGGTATCCAGGCTCTGATACCACTTGTAGGAACGTCCATGAACAGCTCGGGAACCTAAGTTTGCTATCTATTGTCCAATTAGGCGGAAACTAATGACATGTTAATCAAATAACAAGAATTACTCATTTAAACGTTGTTTTCATTGATCTAAAGTCATATACATTCGAGAACCAGATTCGACAGAGCTTCGCCGTCTCTGTGCCAAAATCTCTAACTCTTACAAATGAAAACCCAAGGCACCTATTTATAGGAACAGAAGTTCGGCCATAAAAGACACAAACTTGGCCAAACAAGTTTGCTGATAAGACTGTAAGTTCGCCCGAACTTAACCTAGTCAAGTTCGGCCGAACTTGACTTCTCAAGTTCCATCTCAAGCGAACTTGCTTACAAACTCACTTAAATACGCCTCGTTTCTCACAGATTAAGCCCTATTCACTCAGACTGATACATAATGACATACATGACGAAGGTAACAGACATATGCACCAACAGAACTCCTATCCGAATGTCATAAAAAAACATGTTTACGCCTGTTTGTACTTGCAAACACAAATTCTCCGTAGTTATCACATTCAAGCAAATAAATCAATTTAAGCGTGAGCAAGATGTCATTTTATTACATTTAAGGGTTGTCCAATGGACCACCCGCCAATATGCCTCAACTCTTTCTCTACATTCAGGAGTACATAAAACAGAATTTATCTCTTCAATAGTTAATCTTTCCTGAACCACCTGAGACATACGTGCCATATCGTTAGTGGGTGGTTGATTCTTTTGTTCTTTTCCTCAAAACACAAACCAAAGCGAGAACCCGTGTACTCTCTAACTCAAACCCTTTGCAGTCGAACGAATCCGCTTTCTGAACCGCACCTCAACACCTGTCAAAATAGTTAAAGTAAACCAGCTACCTCTCCCTTTTTCATTATTATTATTATTTTATTAATATTAATATAATAATAATAATTAGGTAATAATTACCTAATCATTAACATTTATTATAATAGTTTTTAATAAGAAGGGGTTTCGCTTTAAATTAATAAGAAGGGGTTTCGGGGTTACAAGGATACATTGGAAGATACTGGAGGTAGTGGACGCAGTTGAAGACTGAATGACCTCTATGTATAAACCTAGGGGGAGATTGTTGGAACCTAAAGGTTTATACTTAGAGAGTTATCGAATAGTTTGAGGGTTGATGAGTAAACTTGTTTAGTTTGTATTTTGGTTCGATGTAATGGTTTGGGTCTAGAGGGTTTCGACTGGGCTTAAGTGTCACACCCCGACCCGCAGCGGAATAAGAGTCGGGGCATAATGGGGTTATCACCAAAGCTCATGATGTTTACTAAAATGTTTCATATTTATTAAATTCAAATTACACTTAAATATCCAAAACAAAATTCATACAATTACAAGAAAATGAAACTACATAATTATTCCAAAACTTAAACTTGTTTATTCTTCTAGGCCTTCCTATGTGTTTCTTGTCTCAGCTGGATCACCTGTATCATGTGTAAAACGGGGGATATTTTGGGTCAACAAAAGTTGGCGAGTGAACCTTGATAAAACATTGTTACTAATTTCTTGTTTTATTTAATAAAGAAAATTTGTACAATAATCACATGTGAGCAAACATATATAAATAAACAAACACAGACCACTTTGGATGAGTATATGATATGAATGATGATGTATGTGAGATCAAGGCTCAATCAAACGGAGCCGATCTAATGAGGCACCTGATGCTCAACCCGTCTCCCACGGGGAACTGATGGGCCTAATGAAATGCGTGCACTGAAAATGATAAATCCAATCTACATATAATCCACACAACAATTGATACACATTTGATCACGGATATGATGTATGTATAAGTGTTTAAATAAAATAAAGAATTAAACGACACATGATACACCCCAAAACATGATTAAAACGGGGAATTGGTAGAGATTCACTCACAATGGGTGCGTTCTTTGATGACGATGAAGGCGCACGAATTTATGATTCAATCGACGAGGAGAACTAACCTAGATAATAACAATACGATTCGATAAATAATTAAATTTTATTTGAGATTAATATTTTTAATTAATGCCTTTAAATGGAATTTTTAGATTTATTTTTTTGAGTTTAAGGAAATTTTCTAACTTTAATAATCTTATTTTTAAGTATTTTTAAATAATTTTTCAATTAAATAAATAAATAAAAAGAAATAAAAAGTTGACTTTTTGACCGTTGACCGTTGACCGTTGACCGGGTCTTGACCGGTCAGACTGTGTTTTCTATGCGCTGAGTGAGGTTCGAACTCGGGACCTCTCGTATACGTGCACGCAGCTCTACCAACTGAGCTACGTGTCTAACCCGAAATATTCTCTGTTTTAATTATATATATAAACTAATTAATTTTAACCTTATTTAGTTTATATCAAAAATGGTTTAATATGGCCGAACCGGCTTCAGAGGCCCGGAGTCGCACTCGGGACGTTCGGTTCGAGTGCGCACAGCCCAACCAGTTGGGCTGTGTGTCTAATCTGTTTAACTAATTGATTATATTACTCTTATAAACATTCTGTGACTTGATCTGATTAAGTTCTAAAAATGTTGGTTTTATTTCTGAAAGTCGGTATCTTGTGCGATTCGAATTCGGGACGTGTGTATTGTTTGTGCACACAGTTCACCGCTGGACTGTGTGTCTAACCCGGTTATATACCCGATTTAATTATACTAATACACATGTTTTAACTTCATCTTCTTCACTTAGGGAATTACAGAACAGTGAAACCGACTGTTTGTTTAATCGATCACGACTTATACTTGATTGAAATGGACAGAAAAATTAAATGATATGGTATACCAGAACAACGAGTTTGCTTCAGATTTCCGGCAAGTGTCGTCGGCTCTGATTTGTGATTTCTGGCTGTATGAACTGTTTTAACAGTTTCGATTATTGGTTTGAACAATTAAAGTATAAATCAAGAAATAGCAGAGAGGTTTAGACAGTTATACCGTCTGATGAATGAATACGGTTTTCTGATCAACGATTCCGGCGATATTCCGGCGAGTGCAAAGGAACTCCGGCGACGTGCTCTGGAAGAACTAAAGCTTCGAAAAAGTGTGCGGTTCTGAGAGAAAGGATTTCCAGATGATTGAGTGGGTATTTATAGGGATGAACAGCTGAATTGAGTTTGAATTGGGGTCAATGTTCGCGATTAAAGATTACCGTCGGTTATGACTGAAATTGATTGCCGGCAACGGTTATAACCGATGTCGAAATCAATTTGTGCGGTTCAGTCAAAAGGAATATGGCCAAAATCGCGGATTGCCGGATTTTCCGGTGATTGTGAGTTCTGGCGCGTTGATTACCGGATTTGACTTTCGGTTTTATTATATATGTTATTTGTTTTAGTGTTTATCACAAACAAAGTGTGTGGCGGAGCGGTGTGTTGTGTGTTTGTGTTTGTGGGTGACCCGGGTTCGAAACCCGGCGTCTCCATTATTTTTTTATTCACTATTTTTTTGTTATTTAATAATTATGGTTTAAAATTCTAGATATGTTTATTAGTTATGTATTGTTTAAAATTAATATGAACAATAAATACGCAACGGAACTTATAACTGTATATTCGATTAATAAACAAAGCGGGTTTGGAAACCCGTTTTCCGACGAATGTTACAGTATCCCCTACTTTTAGAAATTTCGTCCCGAAATTTAAGTAATAGTGGTAACAGGAAAAAGATGCGGGTATTTTTCGCGCATTGAGTCTTCACGTTCCCAAGTAAACTCGGGTCCTCGTTTTGACTCCCAACGTACCCTGACAATTGGAATACGTCTTCGTCTTAAACGCTTCTCTCCGAAGTCCATGATTTCTACTTGTCTTTCAATGAAGTGCATAGATTCATCGATCTGAATGTCTTCTAGAGGAATATGGAGGTTTTCATCGGCGAGGCGCTTCTTCAAGTTTGATACGTGGAATGTGGGATGAATTCTGTTGAGCTCTTCTGATAGGTCAAGCTTGTATGCTACAGGACCTACTCTTTCGAGTATCTTGAAAGGTCCTACGTAGCGTGGTGCTAGCTTGCCCTTCTGGCCAAAACGAACCACTCCCTTCCACGGTGATACTTTTAAAAGTACTTGATCACCAATGTCAAACTCCAAGGGCTTTCGTCGTTTGTCTGCATAACTCTTTTGACGACTTTGAGCCGCTAGAAGATTGTTTCGAATTTGAATGACCTTGTCGGTTGTTTCTTGAATTAATTCTGGACCGGTGATTTGTGATTCCCCAATTTCGTGCCAACATACTGGAGATCGGCACTTACGACCATATAAAGCTTCGAAAGGAGCCATGTCGATACTTGAATGATAGCTATTGTTGTATGAAAATTCAACTAATGGTAGATGCGCGTCCCAGTTCCCTTTGAAATCTATGACGCATGCTCGCAGCATGTCTTCAAGGGTTTGGATGGTGCGTTCAGATTGACCATCAGTTTGAGGATGAAAATCGGTACTGAGGTCTAATCGTGTACCAAAGGCGGTTTGTACGGCTCGCCATGTTCGTGAAGTGAAACGACCATCACAGTCTGAAATGATGCTTAAAGGTACACCATGACGGCTTACGATCTCGCTGATGTAGATACGAGCTAACTTCTCGTTCTTGAAGTCCTCGCGAATCGGAATGAAATGAGATGTCTTTGTAAGACGATCGATTATTACCCATATGGTGTCATACCCACTGGAGATGCGAGGTAACCCGGTAATAAAATCCATGGTTATGTTTTCCCACTTCCATACAGGTATTTCAGGTTGGACTAGAAGTCCTGAAGGTCTTTGATGTTCAGCTTTTACTTTAGAATAGGTAAGGCACTTGGAAACAAAAACAGCGATATCCTTTTTCATGCCCGGCCACCAGTAGGTGTATCGTAGGTCTTGATACATCTTGTCGGCTCCTGGGTGTACAGAGTATCGTGTTTTGTGCGCCTCATTCATGAGGAAATCACGAAGGTTATCGCGATCAGGAATCCATATGCGATTTAAATAGTATATAATACCATCAGATTTGGTTTCGATTTTTAGTTCAGCTCCACACGACAGCTCATCGCGTACGTCATTTTGTTACAGAAACATGTTGAGCTGCTCGGATTCGATCTTTGATGTCGGTTATGATTTGCGAACATAGAAGACGAATGGAGTTCGCATAACTTTTTCGACTGAGCGCATCGGCCACTACGTTTGCCAGGATGATACCGAATTTCACAGTCGTAGTCGTTGAGAAGTTCGACCCATCTTCGTTGCCTCATATTCAACTCCTTTTGGTTGAAGATATGTTGGAGACTTTTGTGGTCAGTGTATATTTCACACTTGGTACCGTAAAGGTAATGTCTCCATATCTTGAGAGCGAACACAACGGCTCCAAGTTCCAGGTCGTGGGTGGTGTAATTCTTCTCGTGAATCTTGAGTTGCCTAGAAGCATAGGCTATCACTTTTCCTCTTTGCATTAATACACAGCCTAGCCCTTGCCCTGATGCGTCACAATATACTACAAAGTCATCGCAACCTTCAGGGAGTGTGAGGATAGGTGCGTCACAAAGTTTTTGCTTTAGAGTTTGGAAGGCCTCTTCTTGCTTAGGTCCCCATATGAAGGGTTTTCCTTTATGAGTCAAGGCCGTGAGTGGTACAGCAATACGGAAAATTTGGCAATGAAGCGTCGATAGTAACCAGCCAAACCAAGAAATGACCTTACTTCGGTAGGGGTACGTGGCGCTTGCCATTCCTGTATTGCCTTGATTTTTGAAGGATCGACATGTATTCCCTTGTCATTGACGACATGTCCAAGGAATTGTACTTCTCTTAACCAGAATTAGCATTTTGAGAACTTAGCGTAGAGCTTTTCAGTCCTTAAAAGTGTAAGGATGAGTCGAAGGTGTCGCTCATGATCGGATTTAGACTTGGAGTAGATAAGAATATCGTCGATGAAGACTATGACGAAACGGTCGAGGTAGGGTTTGCATACCCTATTCATTAGATCCATGAATACAGTGGGGGCGTTGGTTAAACCGAATGGCATGACCATGAATTCGTAATGACCATAACGAGTCCGGAAAGCGGTCTTTGGGATATCTTCTTCATGTACTCTGAGCTGATGATAACCAGAACGAAGGTCGATTTTTGAAAAGCAGGTGGCGCCTTAAAGTTGGTCTAGGAGGTCATCGATGCGAGGTAGATAGCGATTTTTAACCGTTAGCTTGTTGAGTTCTCTATAATCAATGCACATGCAAAACGTTCCATCTTTCTTCTTCACAAAGAGAACAGGTGCACCCCAAGGCGAGGAGCTAGGACGTATGAATCCTTTGTCAATCAGCTCTTGCAGTTGACTGGCCAGCTCTTGCATTTCGGATGGGGCTAACCTATAAGGAGATTTTGCGACTGGTGTAGCGCCAGGTACAAGATCGATGTGGAATTCGACTTCTCTCACCGGAGGGAGTCCTGAAATGTCATCGGGAAAGACTTGTGGGAATTCTTTCACAACTGGGATATCTTCGAGTTTCTTCTCCTTGTTTCCCTTTTTGACGACGTGAGTCAGGAATGCGACATAGTTCTTGTGGAGATATTTTCGGGGGTTGAAGGCAGGACATTAATTTGAGTCCTTTCGAAGGGGTTTCCGCAAAAATACGTAGGGTCTGACCGTCTGCAAGAGGAATGCGAATGAATTTTTCGCGGCACACTACTTCAGCGTGATGCTGGCTGAGCCAGTCCATACCGATTATAACATCGAAACTTCCCAACTTCATAGGAATGAGGTCAACTGGAAAATCGTGATCGTTTAGAGTGAGGGTACAATCGCGTATAATAGAATTTAATGAAACAGGTTTTCCGTCAGCAACTTCCACCCTTAGAGATTCCATGAGATTAACACGAGTTTGGTTGAGGATAGGTTCAAATTCTAAGGACACAAAACTCTTATCCGCGCCAGTATCGAATAACATGGATGCATAACTACCATTGATGAGAAACGTACCGTTGACCACGTTGTTGTCAGCCCTAGCTTGGTTGGCATTTATGTTGAAAGCTCTTCCTCTTGCAGGTGGAGGAGCTTGGTTAGCTTTGTTTACTGGGTTCGCTTGGGCTTGAGCATGGATGATGTTCACTAAGCGTGGACAAGTGTTTCTGAAGTGGTTTGGGTCCCCACAGTTGTAACAAGCTCTCATGGGTTGCATCATGGGGTAGTTGGGTTGGTAGTAATTTTGGGCTGCGTGTGGTGCAGGTGGTAGAAGTAAGGGTTGTTGGGCTTGACCCACTATCTGATGGTGGGTTTGGGTTGGGGGTTGATTGTGGTTCATTCGTTGAAGAGTACGACAGGTTTGGATGGTGTGACCTGCACGGCCACAGCTTGTGCAATGTTGGTAAAGAGTTTCGGGAGGGTGATGGTATTGACAACGGTTGCATTTTGGGTGTGGGCCAGTGTATGGCTTTTTAAATGGTGCAGCTGAGGGAGCGATTTGGGTGATTGGTGCAGCGGTGATAGGAGGGTTGGTTTGAGTGACAACAAAATTCTTGCTGTTTCGTTTCCTCTTACCAGCAAACTTTGAGGAGGAGACTGAGTGGTTTGTAGTTGGGGTCTCAATGGGTGTTTTCTTCTTCTCATCTTTAAATTTGCCGTTTCGGATGCGATTCTCAGTGAGGGTCTGTAGCTAATTCCATTGCGGCTTCAAGTGTTGCAGGCGAAGTGCTTAAAACCGAGTCTTGAATTTTCGAGGGAAGACCTCGAATGTAGTGTTCAACCAAGCGGTACACGGGGGTGAACACATTAGGGATCATCTGATTTAGATCGAGAAATCTCTTATTATAGAAAGTGTGATCTCCTTCCTTTTGTTTTAGTGAGTGGAATTCGTCTTCCAGCTTTTTGATTTCGCTTCTTGGACAGAAGCGTCTTGTCATGAGTTCCCTTAACTCTTACCATGTTAAGGCCATGGCATCTTCAACTCCTCGTTTACCCTTTTCTATGTTCCAGCAGGTAAGGGCTACCCCAAACAGTCTTCCAGTTGCATAACGTACCTTGCGATCCTCAGGACAATCGCAATTGAGGAAAGTGTTCTCCATTTCTTCAAACCAGTGAAGGAGAGCAGTAACACCTTCGGTCCCTTCATACTTTGGGGGATTGCAAGATTTGAAGTGTTTGTAAGAGCACTTTTTGGAGGGAGGGTTGGCGACGCTCTGGTCTTCTTGATTGGGAGGGTTGATGGGATTTGCGGTGAGAGCTTGTTGAACTTGAATTACGATGTCAGGAAGCACTGCGGCCATTTGTTTAGGAATTTGTGTGGCCAAGCGTTCATTTGATCTTCCTGACTTTCTACCTCCACGTAGTTGCCTAGCCGACATCTACAGGAACATACATAGGAAGATTGTGAGTTTAAGAAGTTTCTAGGTGTCATGTTCGTAAAAAGAATGAAAAATAACATAACTGACAATAATTCAACTACATCCATAAGATGTCTTGGGTTTGCTCATGTTTGGGCCTCCAATGTCCCCCATACCATCGCCTGTGTAGTCATGTGGGCCCCCATGACTATTGGGCTTGGTAGGATTCACATTGGTGTTGGCGGATTAACACTCGCACCACCCGAATGAAAATCGGAAAATATAATTGCGAGATGTATGGTAGGAGGGTGTCCAGGTGTAGACACAATGACAACTCAAAGTGGGGTTAGCTCACACGACGTTTGGTATAGCATGCTTTGGCCTAATAGGTCCTTCGTAGTCTCATCGTTAGTCCCCAGGTAGGCAAACTGGTCCTTTATTTTGGATTTATACGAATGCCAAGCCTAGACAGGACGTTACGACTACCGGTACTCGTACCCTTCCAGTTACTACATGCCCGTCATGAGAACTCACTTTGATGTGATTTGAAAATACAAAATCATTGCAAAAATCATGGTAATCGTGAGGTGTGTGCTCTCATGGATATGATATGTTATGAGGATATGATTCATGATGAGCATTGTATAATAACATGTATTTGTGAGCATGCTTGCATAACACTGAGTGTAAAAATAAACATAAAGCATATAAACATCATGAATTTTGTATGTAACGCATAAACAATTTAAAATTTTAATCAACTATAGTATAGGCTCTAAGGGTCTAATAACCTATCCTATATCCCTATAGTCATGGCTCTGATACCAATCTGTCACCCCCCGACTCGCAGCGGAATAAGAGTCGGGGCATAATTGGGTTATCACCAAAGCTCATGATGTTTACTAAAATGTTTCATATTTATTAAATTCAAATTACACTTAAATATCCAAAACAAAATTCATACAATTACAAGAAAATGAAACTACATAATTATTCCAAAACTTAAACTTGTTTATTCTTCTAGGCCTTCCTATGTGTTTCTTGTCTCAGCTGGATCACATGTATCATGTGTAAAACGGGGTTATTTTGGGTCAACAAAAGTTGGCGAGTGAACCTTGATAAAATATTGTTACTAATTTCTTGTTTTATTTAATAAAGAAAATTTTTGCAATAATCACATGTGAGCAAACATATATAAATAAACAAACACAAACCACTTTGGATGAGTATATGATATGAATGATGATGTATGTGAGATCAAGGCTCAATCAAACGGAGCCGATCTAATGAGGCACCTGATGCTCAACCCGTCTCCCACGGGGAACTGATGGGCCTAATGAAATGCATGCACTGAAAATGATAAATCCAATTTACATATAATCCACACAACAATTGATACACATTTGATCACGGATATGATGTATGCACAAGTGTTTAAATAAGATAAAGAATTAAACGACATATGATACACCCCAAAACATGATTAAAACGGGGAATTGGTAGAGATTCACTCACAATGGGTGCGTTCTTTGATGACGATGAAGGCGCACGAATTTATGATTCAATCGACGAGGGAAGAACTAACCTAGATAATAACAATACGATTCGATAAATAATTAAATTTTATTTGAGATTAATATTTTTAATTAATGCCTTTAAATGGAATTTTTAGATTTATTTTTTGTGAGTCTAAGGAAATTTTCTAACTTTAATAATCTTATTTTTAAGTATTTTTAAATAACTTTTCAATTAAATAAATAAATAAAAAGAAATAAAAAGTTGACTTTTTGACCGTTGACCGTTGACCGGGTCTTGACCGGTCAGACTGTGTTTTCTATGCGCTGAGTGAGGTTCGAACTCGGGACATCTCGTATACGTGCACGCAGCTCTACCAACTGAGCTACGTGTCTAACCCGAAATATTCTCTGTTTTAATTATATATATATATACTAATTAATTTTAACCTTATTTAGTTTATATCAAAAATGGTTTAATATGGCCGAACCGGCTTCAGAGGCCCGGAGTCGAACTCGGGACGTTCGGTTCGAGTGCGCACAGCCCAACCAGTTAGGCTGTGTGTCTAATCTATTTAACTAATTGATTATATTACTCTTATAAACATTCTGTGACTTGATCTGATTTATTTCTGAAAGTCGGTATCTTGTGCGATTCGAACACGGGACGTGTGTATTGTTTGTGCACACAGTCCACCGCTGGACTGTGTGTCTAACCCGGTTATATACCCGATTTTAATTATACTAATACACATGTTTTAGCTTCATCTTCTTCACTTAGGGAATTACAAAACAGTGAAACCGACTGTTTGTTTAATCGATCACGACTTATACTTGATTGAAATGGACAGAAAAATTAAATGATATGGTATACCAGAACAACGAGTTTGCTTCAGATTTCCGGCAAGTGTCGTCGGCTCTGATTTGTGATTTCCGGCTGTATGAACTGTTTTAACAGTTTCGATTATTGGTTTGAACAATTAAAGTATAAATCAAGAAATAGCAGAGAGGTTTAGACAGTTATACCGTCTGATGAATGAATACGGTTTTCTGATCAACGATTCCGACGATATTCCGACGAGTGCAGAGGAACTCCGGCGACGTGCTCTGGAAGAATTAAAGCTTCGAAAAAGTGTGCGGTTCTGAGCGAAAGGATTTCCAGATGATTGAGTGGGTATTTATAGGGATGAACAGCTGAATTGAGTTTAAATTGGGGTCAAAGTTCGCGATTAAAGATTACCGTCGGTTATGACTGAAATTGATTGCCGGCAACGGTATAACCGACGTCGAAATCAATTTGTGCGGTTCAGTCAAAAGGAATATGGCCAAAATCCGGATTGCCGGATTTTCCGGTGATTGCGAGTTCTGGCGCGTTGATTACCGGATTTGACTTTCGGTTTTATTATATATGTTATTTGTTTTAGTGTTTATCACAAACAAAGTGTGTGGCGGAGCGGTGTGTTGTGTGTTTGTGTTTGTGGGTGACCCGGGTTCGAAACCCGGCGTCTCCATTATTTTTTTTATTCACTATTTTTTTGTTATTTAATAATTATGGTTTAAAATTCTAGATATGTTTATTAGTTATGTATTGTTTAAAATTAATATGAACAATAAATACGCAACGGAACTTATAACTGTATATTCGATTAATAAACGAAGTGGGTCTGGAAACCCATTTTTCGACGAATGTTACATTAAGGGGTTTCGGCCCACACTTGTTAGTTAGTATATAATCAACTCTCTTAGGTTAATGAGAGGTTGATCAGTTTTTGCGCATATTAGAGCCAGTCGAAACCAGCTTGGAGTCTTGTATCAGTCATCTATAATCGGTGAATGCAAGTTTCTATTTGGTATTGTTATTGTTTCGATTTTGGTTTGATTAGTTCTTGAATCGTCTTGTGTTGGGTTTCCGCGCTTACCCAAGATTAAGTTTGATATCATTGAAAGATCTGTGTTTCGAGACTTACAGTATTGTATATACCCCTCTCTTGTATCCCTTATTTTACATAGCATTCAATACAACAATAATAGTTACACAATCACATCGTTTACCAATGCAAACGAACATCCAAAATGGTACTCGATATAGTTTAATTTTTCTCGAGACTTTATTAAAGTACCAATACTTCACCCATAAGTATAGAGAGAATTAGGAGAGGAAGGGCGATGCTGAAGACCTAGCAACCGAAAAAACTCCCAAAGAGTTCAAACCAAAATATGGATGACTCGAGATGAAGAAAGAAAGCAGAGATAAGGAACTTGGAGAATGGAAGGAATGAGAGAAGATATTGAAAATGAGGCTTGGGAATAGAGCTAGGAGGCCCGAGATCGAAGAAACGAGAAAAAAGTGAGCTTTGGGATCACTCAGCGTCGGTGACGAGCATACAAACCATCGTCGGTGCTTTATAGGCGCAGTAGGCACCCCGTAGGCAGCATGATATGCCGTCAGAATATACGTATCCCGTCGCCAACAACCCTCAAGCCTGCCGCCGACGCCACATCCTGGTCAACTACGCACATCCTTGTTAAACAGGTAGTTTAATGTCTAATTTCTCACATTGATTAGGGGATTTGGAATTTCAGGGGAGTTACTTAACAATTTCTTATCACTTTCATCATCATCCTTCATCCAAGACTCTCTCTCTAAAACTTTTCAAGACCGTAATCTAAAGATCAAATGCAAGGAATCAAGTTTTCTTCATCCGAATTGCAAGTTCATCAACCCATGAGCAGCGAATTCCTCAAGTTTCACCCCGGTGTAGATTTTGTAAGATTCTAGGGATCTTGATACATTAATATAGTTTGTAAATCATTGTGTTTACATTTGGATATTTGACCAATCATGTTAATTGTGTTAATCTAGTTTTGTATTTGCGAATAGTCGATAATTACTTGCACCATTTACTTTGCGAAATGAATTTGGTTAATTGTGCTTTGACATGACATTAGGGTTTGTATGTTCTAGAGTTGAAATTAGGGTTTGAAAGTTTTGACATGAAGCATACTTTTGTCCATTCTTGATATTGATAACTATTGACGCCCAAGACTTGAAACCTAATCCCGTTAATACCAAATTGTGATCTTGCTTCCATTTCTAGTTGTGTTAGAGAACATTCGGGCTTATAATTTCAAACCGGATGTGAATCTTTTACCAAGTATTGTTTTAATAAAAAAATTAAATCCTCACATTGTTAGTTTTAATTGGTAATCTATTTTTTTAGTATTGAACACATATCGTTGGACATTCCAACACTCTTTCAAACAAACAAACAAAAAGATAAGAAAAACAAAGTAGAAAGCTTCATAAACCATTCTTTAATCAACTTGATTTTTAACACAGACCACCGACTCTTCACGGATTCGATACCTTTCTTACCACTTACTATCTAGTTTAAGGTACTAAGGAACACACTTTCTCTTTATCTTTGACAGGACCCTTCGGCATCGGTCATACAGCTAATGGGAGATTTACCTAGGGTGTTACAACAGTCCATGTTAATCTTCTCGGTAGTCGATATCATTACAATCATCCCTCCCTAAGGACTCATCGACCTCGATGAGGTTCGCCCCTTCCATCCTGAACGGCAAGGAGTGGCCTTGATACCATTTTTATCATCCAGGCCCTTATACCAGCAATATAGTCTGCTTTTCCCCAATGGGTTACCCAAATAGGAACTCACTGGTTTGTTTTTTGTTGTCCCGCTAGAGAGTTCCTAGGAGGTCACCCATCCTGGCATTACTCCCACCTGAGAATGCTTAATTGTGGAGTTTTCATATGCTCCACATCCAAGTAAGCTTAAAACACGTACATGATTTAAAAGCTAGAGCATTCTTTATGAACTAAGAATCTATCCTGGTTATGGCAATGTGGGATTTTCCTAAGGTGTTACAATGGTCCATGTTAATCTTCACGGTATCGTTACAATCACCCCTTCTAGGGATTCATCGTCTTCGATGAGGTTTGCCCCACCATCCTAAAAGGCACATGAGTGGCTTTGATATAAGTTGTAACATCCGGCCCTTCTACCACTGATATTGTCTGCTTTGACCCTGATGGGTTACACTTCCTGGAACTTACGGATTTGTTTTTAGTTGGCCCATTGGAGACTTCCTATGAGGTCACCCGTCCTGGTACTACTCCCACTTGAGCACACTTAACTGTGGAGTTTTCATGCTAACCAAGTCCAAAAGGCATTAGTGATTTAGAAGGCATGGCAATCCTTGTGAACCAATAGCTCTCCTGGCCATGACCGATGTGAGATTTTCCTAGGTTGTTGATGGACATCCCATCGGTCAAAGTGGATAATATTGGTGGTAGATGGGCCAAATGTTACACACTTGCAAGAAGTTTATTTAAAGTCTTATCTTAAGTATTTTCAATGAATTATTTGTTTATATTGATTTGCTAAGCCCATGTTTATGCTTACTAGTTTTGTTGTTTCGGTGATCGTTAGTGGTTATGTCAAATTAGTAGGTTTGGGTAGACGTCATTGATATTTCCCTGAGTCCCGATAGATTACTGTCATGTTATGTAATTTCACATTTTCATTTTTTTGGATCTTCCTAGGTAAATGGTCATACGATAGTTATTTTCTTAACAGTCGTATTTTCCGTTCTAAGAAAAATTGACATATACGTGAAGTTTACTTTATTATTATAACATATCATATAATTGTTAGATATTTTAGTGTAATCGAAATTGACTTGGTGACAAAAGTGAATTATAATACACAATGAACAAGTTAGGAGGTGCGGGAGTGCATGCTTGTTCGACTTGTTATAATTCTGAGTGTTCGGGCAGAAGTCCGAATTGGGGTTTCGAGGGGGCAATGCCCACTTGGCGAAAGTCCCGGGGATAGCACCACTAGAAACAAGGTCCAAGGGGGGGGGGGGCAGCCCTGGCGGGGTCCAAGGGGCAACCTTAGAAAAATTATTTTCGGGAAATACCATTTATTTTGAGATTAAAATTTTGCTCTAAATTTAATGCAATTTAAATTAAATAAAAGGAGATAACTGCCAAATGGCCGTTACCAGGCTTTATCCCCAAATTCGAAATTAGTTCTTTGGTTGTATCTTCTGGTTTATACGAATTCTCTCAACACATACATACTATTGTTCGATTTCTCAATCTGAGTTGTATCCAATTGAATTATTCGGGAGAACCACCGAAATAACTGATCTAAAAGTGATCACACACCTCTCATATTATCTTTGGTATACAAATTCCCCAACAAAGAGCAAATTAATTTATGTGAAGATGACAAGCGGACATTTGGTGAAGGATATGTCAAGCAAGCTGGATAAACTAGAGAAATTCGAAGGGCAGGATTTCTGTCGGTGGCAGAAGGAGATGCCATTTCTTCTTACAACCTTGAAAGTGCTGTACGTGTTGAGTACTCTCATCCCAAATATATTGGAGGATGACAAGAAGTAACAAATTAGGAAGTGGTCAAAGTGAGAAAACGACAATTACATTTGTCTTGGCCACATCCTAAATGGTATGACTGATTCCCTATTTGCTGTTTATCAAAATGTAGAAACTGCAAAGTTACTGTGGGACACTTTGGAAGCCAAATACATGGCAGAAGATACTTCTAGTAAGAAGTTTCTTGTTAGTAATTTCAACAATTACAAAATGGTTGATTCGAGGCCTATTATGGAACAGCATAATGAACCGTTACAAAACTATTATGGCAGTTTGCCCAACATGACATGAAGATGGATGAATCCATCTTGGTTTCAAGCATCATTGACAAGTTACCTCCTTCCTGGAAAGATTTTAAACATAATCTGAAACATCAAAAAGGAGAGCTAAGTTTGGTTGAACTTGGAAGCCATTTCAGAATTGAAGAGGGCTTGGGCCACAAGAAAAGGTGATGGTCAATGATGACAAGAAATAGCTAGAACGTCTTCTCTGAACATGGTTGAGACATGTGAATCATCCCAATGAAACAGTATGTTCAAAGGGAAACAAAATTTTCATGGGAACAACAATTCAGGTCCAAACAGGAAGTTGAATTACCCTTGCTGGAAGTGTGGTAAGGTTGGTCACTTTAAGAGAGACTGTAAGGTGGGGAAGAACAACAATAAATCTGATTCCAAGAAAAAGTATGAAGTTGGTTCTAGTGGGCCCAAGGACACGCGCAAGCAACAAGATCAGAATTTAGTACAAATTAATAATTTGGTTCAGAATTATGTAGCACTAATTTTCTATGCAGTATGATGATATCGCTTGGTGGGTTGAGTTGGGTGCAACAAGCCATGTATGCAAGGATCTTTGTTGGTTTAAAGACTTTCAACCAATTGAAGATGGGTTTAACATCAAGATGGGGAATGTTGCAACTGAACCAATCAAAGGAATAGGAACCGTGCAACTTGTTTTTACTTCTGGAAAATCTTTACTTTTGAACAATGTTTTGTGTGCGTCTAGAATTCGAAAGAATCTGTTAAGTGGCATCGTGTTAAATAATTGTGGTTACAAACACTTGTTGGAAAGTGACAAGTATATATTATCAAAACATGGTACTTTTATAGGTTTTAATTATCTTTGTAATGGTACGTTTATGTTGAATGTTGATGTGTCTTTTGTGAATGAATCTATTTTACTAGTAATGTAATTACATAGCTATAACTAGTAATAATAACAACTTGACTAATTCAGAATTATGACATGCTAACCTAGGACATGTGCATTATAAAAGAATTAAAGAAATGTTAGAATGAGCTTAGTTTCGGCTATTAACATAAACAATGATAAATACCATATTTGAAAGGTGAATAAGATAACTAAAAGCCCATACAACATGTTAATAGAGAAAGTAAAATATTAGAGATCTTTGTGATTTTCATGCTACATCGTCACTAGGTAATAAAAAGTATGTAGTAACATTTATATATGATGCTACTAGGTTTTGTTATGTTTATTTGTTGCATGCTAAAAATGAAGCTCTGAAAAAGTTTAAAATCTATAAAAAGGAAGTAGAGCTTCATCAGAGTGGGTTGATTAAAACTCTGCATACCGATAGAGGTGGTGAGTATTTTGATCCAGTATATTTCCAATCAACTGCAATAATACACCATACCAGAGCTCCTTACACACCGGAACAAAATGGTGTGGAAGAAAGGAAAAATAGGACTCTAAAGGATATGGCGAATACCCTGTTGTCCTATTCGGGTCTAAGTGACGGCTTTTGGGGTAAGGCTATGTTGACAGCCTGTTATTTGTTAAATAGGACTCCAAATAAAAGAAACAAGACTACCCCTTTTGAGCTTTGGTATAAAAAACCACCAGATTTGCATAAACCGAGACTTTGGGTTGTAGAGTCGTGGTAAGCCTAAGCGATCCAATGATAAGGAACATAGGGGAAAGATGTATAGACTGCATTTTCATTGGGTTTGCTGAGCATTCGTTTGCTCACAGGTTCTATGTCATAGAACCAAATGACTACGTGTCTATGCATACGATAATTGAGGCAAGAACTACAAACTATGATGAGAATAGATTCTCTTCTATACCTGGAGTTAAGGATATAGCTCCAAGCACTAGTAACTCTCAAGTGACTGATCAAGTGGTTGATACTCCTTTGGAACCTAGGAAGAGTGTTAGAGGTAGAAATGCTAAATCATTTGGTGATGATTTTTAACCATATTTGGTTGAAGGATCTAGAGATGAGATTCAAACTCAATATCAATATTGTTTTAGTGTCGAGGAAGATCCCAGAACCTATAGTGAAGCCATGGCATCTCGAGATGTAGCATCCTGGAAAGAAGCTATAAATGATGAGATGGACTCTATTATGCTGAATAATACATGGAAATTATATGATTTGTTGATCCCAGCTAACAATGCGCTCTGAACTTGATATGGCAAGTTATTTCAACGAGTATGAAAATAATGTGCGGAAATAGAAATCAAACTTTCAAGAAACACAACTACAGAATTTTCAAGTTTATATCACTTTGAAACAAAAAGGTTTACAAGGTGATTATGAGGTTATTAGCTATTACAAATGAATACTTAAGAATTCTTTAATGAAAGGGAATGGATTTTTGTTGTATCTAATGAATGCTTGGCTTAATTCATTCTCCTTCAGTGGTGACTTCTCTATTTATAGAAAGTCTTCATCATGAATAAACATTGGTTTATTCATGCACTTGCTCTGCATAAAGTATCTTTTTGGCATATCCATTGAATCTATGATGGTCAGCTTGCCACTTTACAATTGTGGCAGAGCCTTATCTCTTTGGACAAGTTGGCCCATCATAATTTCTGATGTCCAGCTCATCAGAAAATCTGTTGAACAGATCATCAGATTTTTGATAATCAGAGTTTACCAAATTCTGATAACAATCATCAGATTTATCATCAGACTTATCAGATTGGTCCTTTCTGATCGTTTTTTTTTTTCAATTGTGATCAATTTTTTATATATGTTGAAGATGTATCTTCCTTTCTTCTTTTGTCCTGTTTATCTTGTATCTTCTTTCTGACTGGTATTCTTGACCTTATCTTCAGTACATGATCAGATTGATCATATTTTTATTCAATACTTACAAAATTTTCCTAACAGATCTAACCCATGGGTGTAAACCACTTGGTTGCAAATGGATCTTCAAGAAGAAGATGACAGTAGATGGTTCTATTGATAAGTTTAAAGCTCGATTGGTTATCCAAGGCTTTAGACAGAAAGAAGGAATAGACTACTTTGACACATATGCTCCTATAGCAAGAATATCCACTATTAGATTGCGGGTTGCCTTAGCCGAACTACACAATCTTGTGAAAACAACCTTCCTAAATGGTGATTTGGATGAGGAGATATATATGAAACAGCCAGAGGGTTTTGTTATGCATGGTAATGAGAATAAGGCGTGCATGCTTGTTAAGTCATTGTATGGCTTAAAGCAAACACCTAAACAATGGCATCAAATGTTAGATGATGTGGTTTTGTCTAATGGTTTTGTATTAAACCAAGCGGACAAGTGTGTATATAGCAAATTTGATTCTTTTAGAAAAGGAGTTATAATTTTCCTCTATGTAGGTGACATGTTGATCATTGATATTGACCAACATCAAGTTGATATAACAAATCAATTTTTGTCATCTTGCTTCGACATGGAAGAAATGGGGGAGGCAAAAGTGATCCTTGGTATAATGACTAAATTGGAGAACTATGGTATATTGATCTCTCAATCTCATTATATTGAGAAGATGTTGAAATAGTTTAATTTTCATAATAGTTCTCCGGTTAGCACTCCTATGGATCCTGCTTTTAAGCTCTTACCTAATATAGGTGTTGCTCTAAGTCGACTTGAATATTCAAGGGCTATTGGATCTCTCATGTATGCTATGATAAGCATTAGATTAGATATAGCTTATGTTATTAGAAACCTTAGTAGGTATACTAGCAATCCAGGTTCAATTCATTGGTAAGCTATGAATCGAGTATCTAGGTACATGAAGGGAACCATAAAATATGGTCTGACGTGCATTGGATTTCCTTCAAGTTTAGAAGGTTATTCGGATGCAAGCTTGATTAACAACATGGAAGATCATTCTTTCACAAGTGGGTGGACTTTTCTTCTTGGATGAGGTGCCATATCTTGGGCATCTCAGAACCAGACTTGCATAACTAACTCAACAATGGAATATGAGTTTGTAGCATTAGCAGTAGCTGGCAAAGAAGTTGAATGGCTAAAAACTTGATTTATGAGATTCCATTGTGGCCTAAACTGATATCACCAATATCTATTAGATGTGATAGTGTTGCTACCTTGGCTAAGACCTATAGCCAAGTGTATAATAGGAAGTCTAGACACTTAGGTGTTAGACACAACATGATTCATGAGCTCATCATGCATAGGGTGATATCAGTGGAGTTTGTGAGAACTCAATATAATTTAGCTGACCATTTGACCAAAGAGTTAAGTAGATATCTTGTGCACAAGGCGGTTGTAGGGATGGGATTAAAGTCCACATGAAATTTCTCTTGTTGAGATACCCAATTCCCACCTAATACGATGTTAGGTGCTGAATTCAATGTGGAAAGCTTAACATTTAGAAATTGTAACACATTAATAGCATCATCCCAATGTATGTGTTCAGACCTGCAAGTTAAAGGAGGTTGAAGGTTATCTTCTTAATAGTTCTTTGAAAAATTGCATATGCAAGTGCAAGAGTGAAAGAACTTCCTATATGAGCATGAAGTTTAGCCGCTTCAAGAAGATAGGACTTGGCTTTAATATGTTTATAGAAGGATATGACACGGGCTAGTAAATATAGTGTCAAGAAAAAAACAAAAGAGTATGTAAACTTGTGTATATATTATCTTCATGTATTCACTATAAATAAAAATGATTCAATCCATAGCGACACCCTAATATTCGACTATTTGGAATGTGAAATTCAATCGTCACGATATTTCATTTATGCATAAGTTTGTTTGTTGTGAATAGGTTTAGGTCAATCAAGGATTACGCTAAAATGGGGGAGGAATGTTAGATATTTTAGTGTAATCGGGATTGACTTGGCAACCAAAGTGAATTATAATACACATTGAACAACTTAGAAGGTACGAGAGTTCACGTTTGTTCGAGTTATTATAATTATGAGTGTTCAAACAGAGGCTCGAATGGGGATTTCATGGGTAACAAAATTCCCCAATAATAATAAACTTTGTTGTAGGTAAAACTATTTAAAAAATCAACCTTAATTTTTGAAAAGAAAAAAAAAAGTGTAAGTATATTAGCTACGAAATAATGGCTGAAAAAAATTACTTTCTTACAAAAAAATTACCGGTTCAAAATTTTATCAGTATATACCGCCGATTCAAACAAAATCCTAAAGGAAAAATAGGAAATTTCTTTTTGAAAGATCCTCAGGAATCTCAAAAACAAAATAAATATAATTTTTAAAGAGACCACTAGTACAAATTCTGATTTTTCTAAGCTCAAAAAATATTAGTTTGGGCGGTTACATACATACACTGCCCAAAATCATATACACATAGCATAAAACAATTTTGCACGTTGGTTTTTTTAGCTGTTTTAACTTATGCCTAAAAAAAATAGCTTGTTTTGAGCTGTTTTAACTTATGGCTAAAAAAATAGCTTTTTTTGAGTGTGCATATCAAGCTAGCTCAAATAAATGGTTTTTATCATATTTATTATTGAAAAACTCTAAACGGATTATTATTAAATTTTCTTCTCTTCTCTCTCTTTTTTTTTCTTTCTCTGTGAACCCTAGCCCCCGTTTCATTCAATTCAATTCATTATTCATTCTATTCAAATGTTACTTTAGTAAAAGGTATATATATCATATGTGTTCTTCCTCTATTTATCATATATACATATATTGTTTGATATATATGTATTAATTCATAATTTATTGTTATTTGTTTGTAGATAAAAATTGAATTATTCTAGCTTTATTCTTTATTATATGAAATCAACAGGCTAAAGGTATGAATTTTTGTTTTTTATTATCTATGTTGATGTACTTTATGTTTTATGCACAATATGTGTGTATACATGTATATGTGATATTTATACATAGGCCATAGACATTCGCGCATGCGTGTGTTTGTGTGTGTATATATATATATATACGAATACACATGCATGCATTGATAATAACCTTTTAGAGCTTACCCGTCTAAAATTTATCTAATAGAGATAAATTTTAGATTGTCCCCGTTTGGGACTGCTTTTTAAATATTCTATCTCATTAGGACGTGTATATATTTTAGCGTGTTAACTATTAAGAAAAATTCGGCAGCGTTTCCCCCACTCCTTCGGGTTTGTGGTTTATCCACATACTTGGGGAGTTAAGGGGAAATGCTGTCGTGTTTTTCTTAAATAGATAATACGTTAAAATATATACATTTGAGATAGAATATTTAAAAAGTGGGTTAGGATCCACCACCCTAGATTACCTATATTTTAACAACACGTACATGTTTAATTGCATATTACTTATTTGATTATTTTAATTTTCAGATTGAAGATAGAGAAAATTGGATGTACCATAGTCTGCCTACTTCTGAAATATATACAAAAGGCGTTTCTACTTTTCTTAAGGTTGCTGAAGCTAATCGGAGGAATGTTGGCTCTAAAGATATTTGGTGTCCTTGTAGGATTTGTAAAACCTTTCAAAAAAATGAAAATATTAGAAAAATAGAGTATCATTTGATTGCAAATGGTTTTATGCCTAGTTATACTTGTTGGACAAAGCATGGCGAATCACGGATTGGCAGTCCCACGAATCGGTTAATTTAGAGAATGTGGAATATGATAATTTCTTATACGGTGACAATTTAAATGAGGAAAATTTAAATGATGACAATTTAAATAAGGACAATCTAAATGATAACAATTTAGATGACATGTTTAATGATTTAGAGAATGATGATATTGACGATGATGATAGAGTAAAATTACAACATCTACTTGAAGATGCACAAAAACCATTATATAATGGTTGTGAGATTTCAAAACTTGAAGCTGTTTTGATGTTGTTTAACTTGAAAGCAAAAAACAGATGGAGTGATACAAGTTTCACAGATTTATTAGTAGTTTTGCATGACATGCTTCCGAACAGTAACGAGTTACCAATTTCGTTTTACTAGGCAAAAAAATGATGAATCCCATGGGATTGGAAGTTGAAAGAATCCATGCATGTCCGAATGATTGCATCTTGTATAGAAATGAGTATGAGAATATTCATGAATGTGTCAACTGTGGCGAATCAAGGTACACGAGAAAAAGAAAAAATGGTGAATATGATAATAATGTGAAGAAAAATGGACCACCAGCTAAAGTGTTGTGGTATCTTCCTATTATACCGAGACTAAAATGATTATTTTCAAATGAGAAAGAAGCAAAATTATTACGCTGGCATTCAGATGAGCGTATAAAGGATGGAAAATTAAGACATGTGGCAGATTCTCCACAATGGAGAAATATTAATAGAAAATATCCAGAATTTGGTAATGAGGTTAGGAACATAAGGTTTGGGCTTAGTTCCGATGGATTCAATCCTTTCGGAAACGCTAGTAATCGTCATATTACGTGGCCGCTTCTTCTTTGCATCTACAATCTTCCACCATGGTTATGCATGAAATGTAAATATATAATGATGTCATTGTTGATTCAAGGTCCGAAACAACCCGGTAATAACATCGATGTTTATACGTCCCCGTTGATTGATGACCTAAAAACTTTATGGGACTCTGGTGTAAATGTGTATGATGCCTATAAGAAGGAATATTTTGACTTGCGTGCCATGATTTTTTGCACCATAAGTGATTTCCTGGCGTATGCTAATTTGTCTGGATATAGTACGAAAGGTAAGAAAGCTTGTCCTGTTTGTGAAGATGAGACAACTTCAATGTGGCTAAATCATTGCAGAAAAACAATATACATGGGACACTGAAGATTCCTTCCAATTGGTCACAGTTTTCGAAACAACACAGAGGACTTTAATGGAAGTACTGAGATCAGAAGGAAACCGAAAAACTTTGATGCATTTTCACGAGTTGAAAATCTAAATACCGTTTTGGGAAAAAGGACTCGTACAGAAACTCGTACTCGTGGTGAGAAAGTAACTAATTGGAAAAAAAGGTCAATCTTTTGGGACTTACCATATTGGAGGCATTTACAAGTTAGACATTGCCTAGATGTTATGCATATCGAGAAAAATGTATGTGATAGCTTGCTAGGCTTATTGTTAGACATTCCCGGAAAAACCAAAGATGGTATCAATGCCCGTAAAGACATGGAAGAAATGGGAATACGTAAAGAGCTTGCCCCTGTCGAAAAAGGTAATCGTATTTATCTGCCACCTGCGTGTTACACAATGTCAAAGGAAGAGAAAAAAAAAGTTTTGTAAATGTTTGCATGATATTAAATTTCCATCTTGTTATTCCGCAAACATTAAAAGGTTGGTGTCAATGAAGGATTGTAAACTGCTTGGTATGAAGTCTCATGATTGTCATGTTTTGATGACACATATGATTCCTATTGCAATCCGTGGATTGCTACCTGAGAGTACACGACACACAATCACAAAACTTTGTTTGTTTTTTAAGATGATTCACTCAAAAGTTATTGATCCCCAGGAATTGGATGCATGGCAAAAAGAAATTATAATCACACTTTGTGAACTAGAGAAATACTTCCCGCCATCTTTTTTTGATGTGATGGTTCACCTAGTGATTCATATCGTTGAAGAAATCAATGCTTGTGGTCCGGTATTTTTGCGTTACATGTACCTTTTTGAAAGATACATGGGTTTCTTAAAAGCTTATGTAAGAAATCATTATCGGGCCGAGGGTAGTATTGTTGTAGGATATGCTTCCGAGGAGGTAATTGAATTCTGTACAGGTTATGTAGAAGGTGGTAAATGTATTGGTCTACCACAGTCTCATCACTCTGGCAAACTTCTAGGGGAGGGAGGTGTCGGTATGAAAATGTTAAACCAAGTACGGATAGTTTAGAACTTGCACATTTCTATGTCCTAAAACACATGACTTGTCTTGCTCCGTATGTCAATGAACACATGAAATTATTACAATCATCTTACCCTAAAAAGAGCAAAATGTGGCTTGTAAATAAGCATAACAAAGAGTTTTCTTCATGGATGAAAGAGAAGGTAACTGATGGTCAAGCGGTTGTTGATAAAATTGTGGAACAACTAGGGCGAGGTCCGGAATGTAGAGTAAAATCTTACGAAGGGTATGCCATTAACGGGTATACATTTTATACAAAAAATCAAGATGAGAAAAGTACAATGCAGAATAGTGGAGTTACAGTAATAGTATCAATAAACAAATTCGACAGGACGAATCATAATATAAGATTGGAAATCGCCAAAAAGTCTTATTATGGGGTCATCCAAGAAATGTGGGAGCTGAACTACAGAACTACCACTATCCCTGTGTTCAAATGTAAGTGGGTGAACAACAATACAGGTGTTCAAGTTGATAAATACGGATTTACACTTGTCGACCTTGCAACAAATGGCTATGCATCTGAACCATTTATCCTTGCTTCACATTGCACACAAGTGTTCTTTGTAAATGACCCGAGCAAATCAAGATACCACATCATATTGCAAGGTAAACGATGTATCCTTGGTGTTGATAATGTCGTCGACGAGGAAGAATACGACCATTTTGACGACTTACCACCATTTTCTGTTGATATTCAACCATTAGAAATCCAACCATTAGAGGATCAAACTGATGACCCCACATACTTATGATCTGACCACACGGATGGGATATATGTTGATCCACCATGTTTAAACTAGATGATCAAGGTTTGGTGTGTTTATATATATATATATATATATATATATATATATATATATATAATATATATATATATATATATATATATAGTAACTGTTACAACTTCTATATCATAACCTTTTTAATTAATTGCATGATCATGAATCAAGATATGGCTCAAGATCTACAAGGCATTATAGACGATGTAGCTCAAGTTTATGCTATGGAATTGAATACTAATACAAAATAATTGGAACAATTTCACACTGTCATTATTTTATATATATTTTTTTCAAATATTTATATTATGAAAACATTATTGCTGGCATATATCCATCGATTAGGGATGGGATTAGTACCGTACCCGTATCCATACCTGTACCGTACCGAAAATACCGGTATCGAATTTGAACAAAACTGAGTACCAAATACCGTACAAAATGTATAGGTACGGGTACTGGTACAAGTATTTTCGGTACAACACCCTCTTTTTGGTACCATTTTGTTTTTATATAGTTTTTGAGCACTCGTACGGGTACTTAAGGTAAAATTGACATGAGTACCAATAGAATACGACTACAAAATATGTAAAATTGGTACGAGTACCAATATGATACGGTACCGTATAGGTAAAATCAATAAAAGTACTATAAATACCAAAATACAAATTAAAACAAATATAAAGAAACTTTTAAAGGTCTGTATAAAATTTGGTACCAGTACCCGTTTTTACCCGTACATGTACCTGTACCCGTACCAATACCGAAAGTACCGAATACCAAAATCAATAAAACCGGATACCGATACATGTACCGATTAACTAAAAAATGTACGGGGTATTTGGGAAAAAAAGCTCATCCCTACCATCGACCAACGTATTCAAATCACATACACGCTAAGAATGAATTTGGTACGAGTACCGGTACCACACCCATCCCTAATACACGCCTTAAAATCGTTGTAATGTCTATTAATGATAAATTAATATATAGTGTGTATGATTTTTCGTTTGACCGTTTGAGAACCTACGAACTATATAGTATTTTGAAGATACAATAAGATAAAATAAAAATATGATTGCACAATGCATTAATTATTAATGTGCTCCTCACAGAATCACAATTTCCTATCTAATTTATAATGCAATCAATTAAATATTAAATTAGATAAGATAAATAATAGACCAACTAGAAATTCTAAGAGAATTACTTTAACCCCGCCCTCACTTTTCACCATCCGCGCGCTCATCTTCTTCCAAAACCATCATTAGTTTTCATCCAGAGATTAACTTATTCTTCATCCAGAGATTTCATCTCGGCCGTAGTTCATATTTCATTGAAAACCATCGCCTTCAGTTCTTCTTCCAAAACCCCTTGGTTAGAAACCCTAGTTTTATCAATTATCTTCTTAACTTCTTTATTTTAGTACAAAATTGTGGATAAAATTCTTAAGTATGTTGGATTTTGCTGGATAAATATGATTCCATGTGTGGCCCTTATGTCAGATTCGATATAATTTTGAGTGGTTTATGCGCGTATCTCATGTGGTCCCGTGTTAATATATATATATGTATATATATATATATATATATATATATATATAAGTTTTACTTTTAGTTCAGACTCTCTATGTCATCTACTAATTTGAATCATATTGTTTACTGTTTTTTATGAGGTTATGAAGGTGTGTGGGTCATATTGTTTACTCTTTTTATATGATGTTTGTTAATTTGGGTTTTCTTATTTTAGTGTGGAAAATGTCTGAACGTGGGAGAGGGAAACGTGGGCCTGGGACTTTCTCAAAGAAAGACTGTGACTATACAATTGAGTTTAACCATGATAATCAACCTATTGGAAAGAATGCGACTGATTACACTTCATGGTTAGGAGTGAAGTTAAAAGCCGAATTTTCATATCATATTCCGCAAGAGAAATTTGAGGAACAAAAATGGGAACATTTATGGAAGGATATTCAGGTATTTTATATTACTGTTTGTAATTGTATAGAAACATGAATAATGTTTGTTAACTTTTTTATTTTATAAATATGCAAGGAACTATGGAAAGCTAATAGCATTGCGCCCAAAGAAAGGGCACTTAAAAATGCAAAAAAGCGTCGTACAAACTGGCGAAGTTATCTTACAACAAACTACGTAAGAAAGAATAAAACTCCTTTCAAGGTGTATAAAAATCTCCAATCGCAATACTGGGAAAACTTCGTTGCCCAAAGAAGTAGCAAGGAATTTATGGTATTTGAGAATTTTTAGTTAAATTATTATTATTAATTATTATTATTATTATTATTATTATTGTTATTGTTATCATTATTATTATTATTATTATTATTATTATTATTATTAATATTATTATTATTATTATTATTATTATTATTATTATTATTATTATTATGCTACTGTTATATGTTTATACCTAATAATGCATTACAATTTGTTTATTTATGTGAAGAAAAAAAGTGAAAACGCGACAAAAAGTGCCAAGAAGAACGTATTCCATACTTGCTTAGGACGTTCCGGGTATGCGGCTTTGGAGCCTCTTGTTCCGCTCATATGGTCTCAACTTGTGCCGGTGTATAAACATCTCAAAACTATTCAAGACTGGCGCTCTAAAAGGGGGATTTAGGCTAGAGCAAAACTAAACAAGAAAACTAAGAAGTATGAACTTGCGAAAGATGCACGAGTAGAGTCTATTAAACTAGTAAGTGAATGTATATTTATTTGTGTGTATATATATATGTTAAAAGTCAAATTTCTTAACAATTGTATATATTATATAGTCCGAATACGAAATAGAAATGAAGGCAGATGGCAGTTATTTTTCTGGGGTGAAGGATCCACTAAGTAGGCTACTTGGACCGGAACATGGAGGGCGATTACGTACTGTTTCTAATATTATAGGTAATATTATATTATTATATAGATAAATATATAATGAGTATTTGGATTTAATACTTGTGGTTAAATATTGATTAAAGGACGCACAAAGGCTAAGGGAGGATTGTTTCAAGGAGGTGGACAACAAAGTCAAACGGACGTGTCCACCACTCAAAGGCTAGGGGTGGGCTTGAGCCCTAGTATCCGTGGCGCGAGTGATGTTTGTGGATCCCATATTCAGTATCCACCTATAGAGGTAATTGTATTTGTACAATGTTTTATAAATAATATTGTTTTAAAAAATGTTGTCTTTTTTTGTAGGAGCATGCTGAATGTGAATTGTTATTCCCGGGCTTTTTTAAGAAAGAAAAAGTAGTCGGTTCGGGGCTTGTGTATCCTACTATGGATAGGTTATTAGATGACGTTCAAATGGAGGACGGCTATGTGAAAGTCAAAGTAGATATCATCGATCCAAAATTCGAGAGCAGCCCTCTCCCTCCAGTTTCATGTTATGGCGATGTTACAATTTAGGTGATGCTCGTGGTAAATATGTTCAATGGCTACGTTTTGCAATAAACGTAACTTAATATACGTTACACATATGACTTTATTTACTCTTTTAATAAGACTTCTACTAATATGTTTGTTAATTTGTAGCTTTTGAACACGAAGACAACTCCCCAAAACCAAGAATTGACACAACAAGTGGAGGGCGTCACATGTTATGAACCACAGGTTAGTGGTCTGGTTACTTTGGTCGGGGTAATATATATTTTATATTAACTTTATTTTATATTGCAACAATTTCGTTTGTTGTAGTTTGAGCAACCGGATGAACTTAATCAAACTCAATATTATCATATTGATCCGACTACTATAGAAAATTTTGATGATGAGGTAATCAACAACTCAAATTCTCACTATATATACACATATATATATATATATTGTGTGTGTGTATAGTTATATAAATAATGTACAAATAATCAAATTTTCAATTAATTTAGTTTGTTTCCTGTGCATTTTTGTCCGATCAACATGATGTACACATGTCAGAATGCCTCGATGCGATGGTAATCAACAACTTAAACATGTTATATGTGTGTGTGTATACTCTGAAAATCGTTTGTTTAATTATGTAGTTCGATGAAGAACCTCCCGCTCCAAACTTGTCAAAGGCTGAACAACAAATACAAAATGCCTTCTTGAAGATCGAAAATGAGCGGCCTGAAAATATTAGGTTATGGGCTGCAAGGTTAAAGGATCTCTTTAATGGCAAGAGGCCTTGAGATTAATGTGCCTAAGGAGATGTCCCAAAGACTTTGTTCGATATCCAGTTGAATCCATCGAATATGAGGGGATGTTACAGTTTTTGGCGAACGGGTTGCTTGAGGCTAGCTTTTTACATCGGTGTCAAATGTAAGATTTTTCTTATTATTTTTATCTCGTATAATAAATTTATTTTTAAACATAGTCGAATTTTTAACCTTGTAATTTTTTTGTTTGATATCAGATATTTGTATAACATAGTATTTTACAAAATAGTTCCAGAAGACCCTAAAGTTGCCTACTTCAATATCCACAAAATAACCGGGAAAGAGTGCGAGACAAATTTTGCAAGTGTAAAAGAACACTTGTTAAGTGTCTACAAACTTAAAAAGGGCACAATATTTTCTTGCACCCTTTTTTTATAGGTAATATATATTATTTTTAGTGTATTCAAGTTATTTTTTGAGTAAATTGCACAAACATCCTTTATGTTTCCTTAAACTTGCAGGTTCCAGCCTTAATGTTTAAAAGTTGCTAAAAACAGCCTTTAAGTTTATTTTTGTTGCGGGTTCAATCCTTTACAGCTAACCACGTTATTTTCCTTAGTTAAGTTCCCTCACATGCTTAACATGTGAGGGTATATTCGTCATTTTGGTTGATCTTCTACCCACTTCAATTATAAAAAAGAATATTTAAGTTTTAACCTAGTTTAAACAAAGTTTGGTAAAACGTACGCGACTTCAGAGGAGCACGATTACCGTTTGATAGTGTTTAAGTCTAACTTGCGGCGTCCTAAGCGTCACCAGTTGCTGGATCCGACTACTGAACACGGTGTTACGAAGTTCTCTGATTTGACGGCATCGGAGTTCCGTGAGAGGTATCTAGGGTTGAAGAGTCGTTTTTCGTTTCCGTCTGATGAGAATAAGGCGCCGATTCTTCCAACTGATGATAATCCTAAAGAGTTTGATTGGCATGATCAAAATCTATGTTAATCTTTACAGCTTAGTGGGCTAGCTTAACAAGATTCCTATCTTAATTCTGGGTTCGCCGGAATCCGGCGAAGTCGCCGGAGAAGAAGACCGGGAAAGAAGGTGTTTGGTTTTTAAAAGTTTGGTTTTATTGCACATTAGTCCCTGTGGTTAGAATTTTTTTAAAATAGGTTAAATCTTAAATATTCTTTTTTCTTATGATTGACGTGGGTGGAAGATCAACCAAAATGACGAATATACCCTCACATGTTATGCATGTGAGGGAACTTAACTGAAGAAAATAACGTGGTTAGCTGTAAAGGATTGAACCCGCAACAAAAATAAACTTAAAGTCTGTTTTTAGCAATATTTAAACATTAAGGATGAAACCTGCAAGTTTGAGAAAACATAAAGGATGTTTTGTGCAATTTACTCTTTTTTTTTTTAATTTTATTACACTACTTTTTATACCTTTCTTTTTTCTAGTGCACATTGGGTTTTGTTTATCATTTATCCTAAGGAACGAAGTGTTTGGATTTTGGATTCGACTTCGGTTAAGGCCAACAAGAATAAAGATGATTATCCTCTTTCGCGAGCAATAGAATCTTCTTTTGGAAGTGGACTTACGTGGACCATGGTCCAAGTATGTTATTAGTATTATACGGATTAATTCTCTTGTATTCTATACAATTAAGTGATTAGTTTACTAATTGATTTTTTGTTTAAATTTAATGCAGTGTATGCAACAAGACGGGTCTTGGGAGTGTGGGTTCATGGTGATTTGGTTTATGGTCCAGTTTGTTTTAAAGAAGTGATTTCGTTTTCCAGACAATGTAAGTATTCCTTTTAGAATTTACCTATTTTGACTTTAGCATGTTGGGGTTATCCATCCGAGTTTAAGGTTGTATTATTTAGGTTTTGTGTTTATTTTTGGTGTTTCGGGTTAACTAATATATGTTATTTGATTTCTTTTTAGATTTGGACCCAAGATAAGAAGCGTAACACAAGAGGAAATCGACATGTTGGTTGAAAACATCATGACGCGGTTTTTTAAGAGTGTAGGTTGGTTGAATAAATCATGATGCAGTTTTTTAAGATTGATAGCTTATTGCTATAGGTTTGGTTAGTGTAGTTATTTGAACAACTTTTGTTAACTTTGGAAGTTATTATGTTTTGAAGAACTTTTGTAAACTTTGAAAGTTATTATGTAGTCAAAAGTTTCTATGATATTTGCTGAGTATTGTTTGTCTATTACTTGCTCTGTATGCACTTTTCTAACTCTCGATTATTTTGAGCTCTCCATTACACATTATTTTGAGCCAACGTTTAGTTTTAGGAATTATTAATTCTGGGCGGTTGGGATATTACACCACCGCCCAAAATCACGAAATCACAAATTTTTGACATGTTTTTTTTGGGCGGCATTTGTTTTAATTTGGGCGGGTTTTTAACCGTTGAAATAAATTTTACATTTTTTCCTGCGACATTTGTTTAGCGGTCACAAAACCGCTCATAATCTCCATTTACACCGCCTAAACAAATCTTTTTTGTAGTATCCTACCGATAGATCTTTGTTGAATCTTTTTTATAATGATTAAATCACAGATTCTTTAAACCTAATCTTAAATTTACGTCTTTATCACACATACTAGTGATAGAAGGCTTGGGTTTTCCAATGGAGACTTAAGTTCAGTGTTTGCGTGTGTCATATTGGGGTGGATATAGGCAATAGAGGATTTGAACTAGGCCTTGTGTGAGGTTGTCAATTCGATTCACGCGCCCAACCGAGTTTCCGTCCTACTGTGTGTTTCGCCAGAGAGTTTTGCTCTTGTGGTGGCACAACGACTGTCAAGTGGCAGCCGGCGTTATGGTTTTATGGGCGGAGAACGCCCAAAAAAAACAAATTTTGAAGCCAGCATGGGCCTGGTTAAGACAACATAGTTGGTCAGAGTAGGACAATACGAGACTCTCCAATTTAAAAAGTGTGATAACCTTTCAGTTTAGTTCACCGTTAAAATAAACCGAAGAAAAAAGAAAAAGCTAGGATGCAAGCTTTTTGATATTTCCTTTTTTGTAGTGTATAATTGTAGTCATGGGTAAACTAACCATCGTAACTAATTAAATCAATGAAAAATAAACACCCGATTTTCTTTTAGAATAATGACGGATATTAATATACTTAATAAGGTCAAAGATGAAGAATGAGCCTAACAGGTTGCCAAGCCATCCACAATTAAACAATTACTTAAAAGTGCTTTATCCTAAACAATTAAAAAAAAATTATTTCATGTTGGTGTGTAAAACATGGTTGCTAAATTAAGCGCGAGGAGATTAATTTTAAGTTAGTTGTTCTATTGGATTACAAGAATGTCTTAGTTAAGGGGATAATAATAATAATAATAATAATAATAATAATAATAATAATAATAATAATAATAATAATAATAATAATAATAATATAATAATTATATAAGTTTATTAAATAAAATATTTAATGACAAATTTAGGTATGATTAAATCTGAAAATGAAACAAACAAATAAATGAAATAAAATTGAGTGTAACATATTTATAAACACACATCCCTTTAAAATAAATTAGTTCACTTGTTAATACATATATATGTTTGAAAAACTAATAATAGAAGATATATAGTACATAAAATGTAAATTAACTATATATGTTTCTAAAACTAATTTAATAGAAGATAAATAGGACATAAAATGTAAATTAACTATACTGTAAGGTTGTATGTCATAATTTTTGTTGGTTGAAGTTGAAAATAAGAAATATTTTTTAACATAAATGTTATTTTACTCTATTTTATAAAATAATTATAAATTAATTATTATTCAGGTTTGAATTTGAAACATTTGCTTTAAAAGATATATGTCTCTACAAAGTAGGCTAGCCACCTACTCTCATATTGGCAATAAAAAATAAATGATATACAATAGTGCTACACTAATACAAAAATATATATTTTTAAAGCTAGAACCAGATTTAATGTACAAAATAAGGACCTAACTATTTTTAGAAGAGAATGACCCTCTTTTAGATTGTTTCATTTGTGGTGGAACCACGATTAAAGTTAACCCGTCAAAATTAATTCCTATAAATTACTGTGGTTTATAAATCGCTAAAAATAAAATGAACATGCTAATCATTTCAGCCGTTCAGTTTTTTTAAGAGTAATTTTTATCAATAAAAAAATTAGAAAACTAACTCAAAAAGCCAAAAAAAGCATAAAAAACATACAAATTTTTTTTTAATTTTTTTAAAAAAATCGCTGGATTTTATATATAAAAAGAACTTTTTTTAAAAAAAAAATTGTACTGCACATGTGCACTGTGTACTACATATGTGCATTATATGTTTATGTTTCACATGTGCATTATATGCTTTTATTTATTTTTTTTAAAGTTTTTTATATAATATATATAGTGAATTTTAATTAAAAAATCAAAAAAAATTGATACGTTTTTTTAGCTTTTTTAGTTACTTTTTGGTTTTCTCATTTAAACTAGTTTTCTCATGATCCATCCCCTATATATATATATATATATATATATATATATATATGGATCAACATCAAAGGAATACCCTTCCGAGTTGGGAGAACTTAGAGAACTCTACCTTTCCGTACGAGTTTTGCCCTTATTTTTTTCACACCCTTAGATTAAGATGTTAGAAAACACTGTCGTAAAAAAAATTAATGAAAATTTTGAAGTGGTGTTTTTCGGCCCTTATAGTAGCTGTAAAATGGTGATGACATAAGCATAACATCACTTTTTATAGCATTTACGGCTGCCGTAAATGAAAAAAACAAGTTTTTTTTTTATTTTTTGGAAAAAGTTGATTTTTTATAATTTTTGGTAAAAAAAATTGAAAAAACCTTTCGTAAGACCGAGTTCTCTAAGTTCTCACAATTCATATAGGTTTCATTTTACCCTAACCCTATATATGGTTAAGTTCATTTCAGAACTCTAAATAATTGCAGAACTTTTAGAACTTCTAATAAACAATTATTTTATAAATATATTTTTATAATTTGGATATTTTTATCATTTATTATATGTATTTTATGATTACATACATGTCAAGAGTAGTTTACATATGTATAATAGAGAAATTATATAAATGTGTAATAACTTATTACATATATGTAAAAATAATAGTTTACATATGTAATCATAAAAATTCATATATAAAATGATAAAATTACAGCATGTAATGATAATCATACATATAATAAATGATAAAGTTACCCTAAATATAAAAATATATAAAAAATGTTTATTAGCAGTTCTGCGAGTTCTGTAAATATTTAGGGTTCTAAATGATCCTCACCCTTATATATAGGGTAAGGTTCATGCGAGAACCAACTTTATTGTGAGAACCGCGAGAACCACCTTTATTGCAAAATAAAATTTTAAAAAAATCAAAAAGCAGTCAAATTTTTTTTCCTTTTTTAATATTTTTTTAATAAAAATCGTGATATTTCGTTACCAAAAAAAACTTTTTTTTCGAGTAACAGTTATCCATACACATGTACATAGGTATCATAACTTTGACAAATTCAGTAATACATTATCACTAGTAGATTGCACTTTAATTTACAATACCATGCATAATACACTCAATTTTACATTAAATGCACATGTGCATCATTATGTATAACAATTGTATACCGTGTTTTGGTACAAAAAGTTTATGATTTTGAATGATGAAGTAGGCTCATATATATGTTTTTTGGTTTGTTATATCTAATGGTTGATGGGTTCATTATAGTTGTCACTTTATGATGTAATATGTTGATTGGATGGTATAAACGGTGTTGATATACATATAATAAAGTGAAAATATTGATATTGGTATTGTATTATAAATGGTAGGAGGTAATGGTATTGTATTATGGATGGTAGGAGGTAATGGAAGTGTATTATGGATGGTAGGAGGTAATGGAAGTGTATTATGGATGGTATGATAGATGAAAGAGAAAGTGTATTCAAAGTAGTATACCAAAACATCTTATTTCATGTTGATACATATAGATGCACATGTGCATTTTTATATTGGTAACTTAAAAAGTAGTGTATTACACATGGTATTGTAAATGAAAGTACAATTTGACTAATGTTTGTAATGTATTACGGAATTTGTTAAAGAAATGATGAAAATGCACATGTGCATGGTAGTGTATTATGGATGGTATGATAGATGAAAGAGAAAGTGTATTCAAAGTAGTGTACCAAAACACCTTATTTCATGTTAATATATATAGATACACATGTGTATTGCTAATATTGGTAACGTAAAAAGTAGTGAGTTACACATGGTAGTGTAAATGAAAGTACAATTGTCTAATGTTTGTAATGTATTGTGGAATTTGTCAAAGAAATAATGAAAATGCACATGTGCATGGATAGTTGGTACTCAAATTTTTTTTATTGTTGAGTAAATATAGCGACTTTATCAAAAAATATTAAAAAAACAAAAAAAAATTTGTATTTTTTTTATTTTTTTAGGTATTACTGTTTGTGTTCACACTAGTTCTCGTGATTCTCGCAATAAAGGGTGGTTCCTAACGGATACTTGTCCTATTTAAATATATATTATATATATATATTTATATATGTGTGTGTGTGTGTGTGTGTGTGTGTGTGTATCATACGGTGTTTCAAAATATATAAAACTAAAAGAATTTTAAAATTGTTTATAAATCAGATATAACTAGTAATTTGCACCTGCGCAATGTCACGAGAAATGTATACTACAAAATTAAAAATAATTACATTAATATATATGATGCCCCATATAAGTAAAAGATAAACTAAAAAACAAAGTTGTGATATACTTAAAAGTTTATTAACACATGTTTTATCTTAATCGAAAACTATAAAAATGAATACAAGTTCGATAATATCGATTCCGTTCGTCATGGTACAAGTATTCGGTATAACGTACGATATCAAAATAAAATTTTATTTGAATAAAACTCTGTTTTCAGTAAAATTTATAACAAAATTTTGAAAAAAAAAATCAAGCACAATCGTGTTTTTACTTTTTTTTTAAGTTAATGAAAGTAAATTACTGGATAAAACAAAATTATTAAAAAATTAAATAATTTATAGCTAACATCGTTTATAGTATATGAGTGATAAAACTAAAACTTAAAAAAAAGTACACATAACATCTTCTTACTTGATAAGACGCTACAAAACGAAACAGAAATTAATTTACAACGAAAAATGAAGTCGCGGATGATATGGGCAAAAGGATGTTTGACATTTATTTTTTACATTGATTGAATTTATAATACCAATACCGATGTCGATTTCATACCAATACCGATGATGTACAGTGAGTATCCGTTCATTATGGTATTAATACTCGGTATAGTTTATATGATACAAAAAAAACAATTTTTAATACAACTTTATTTTCAATAAGATTTATATCAGAATATCAAGAAAATTAAATTAAAAACAACTGAGTATTTAGTTTTTTTTAACTTAGCGAGCGCATGTTATTAAGGAAAAATAAAATATTAAATTAATTGAGTTAAAAGTTGTACATAAGGGTAATTAAAACTTTACATAAGAATAAATATGTTTAAAAAAAGGCACATGCCATCTTCTTACTTGTTATTTATGGAAACTAAATGGTAATATGTATAACATAAACTACTTTTTTATCGGTAAATTTATATCACTGGCGGATTAATGATGTATTATCGTGCAATCAACGTAACTATCTGATTATATCCATTTCTATTAGATGATAATGTCTATACACCGATTTAAAAGAAAACCAAATAAATCTTAAAAACTCTCTTTATTGAAATTAAACCCAAGTCCGAATGATCATTAAGCCTTTTCTCATCACCCTTGAGATGCAGGACGCTATAATATAAACTACTTATTTGTCTTTTTAAATAGTGGCATGTTGGACGGAGGGAAAAGGGTGCTATAGTTTTTTTTATTATATTTATTTAAATATTTAATATTTTATGTGACCCTCGTCAAAAATATGATTCAGCCTATTCAAAGGTGGACATATTTCAATATTTCTCAGGTGGACATTTCAGATTTTCAGTCAAACTTTTAAACGTTTCGAACGTTCATTTCTGTCTATAAATACCCCAACATCATTCTTCATCCTTCATTGTAAACAAAAAACATTTCAACTTCTTCATCTTTCATTGTAAACAAATAACATTTCAACATACATCTAGAGAGAGAAATGGAGAATCTTGAAGCTCTTACCTTTGCACTGGCTGCATTCTTTTCATTTTTGTTATGGAGGGTGTTATATTCCTGTTGGGTTTTACCCATTAGGGCTTACAGAAAGCTCGCCATTAACGGCTTTTCTGGTCCACCCCCAAGCTTCCCGTTAGGTAACATTGTCGAGATGAAGAAGACGGCAAAAATCAAATCTTGTTCGTCGTCTTTGACCGTGTCAAACGATATTCATTCCAGTGTTTTCCCATACTTCGCTCAATGGCAAAAATCCTATGGTAATTAAATATGGGTTCTGCTTATCCACCCTGCAATTGCATTATTTACTTGTTACACTCCTCCGTTAACTTATTACAATAGTAATATTATCTTATTTTCACACTCTCATTTTCAACTAAAGGACATGTATATCTGCTTAAATATATCTATTTACTTATTTTGAGATTTTTGTCAAATTACTAAATTAGGGTTTACTGTTTTTGTTTTACAGGGAAGGTGTTTATGTACTGGCTAGGAACTGAGCCTTTTCTGTACATTGCTGATCCAGAATTCTTGAAGAAAATTTCATCTGGTGTGATGGGGAAAAGTTGGGGAAAGCCAAATGTTTTCAAATATGACAGAAAACCGATGTTTGGTGATGGTTTAGTTATGGTGGAAGGCGATGATTGGGTTCGTCATCGTCATGTTATCACTCCTGCATTCTCCCCTTCTAACCTTAAGGTTATATCACTTTCTATGTGTTTTTATTTCAATTTGAAGTAACACAAAAACTCAAGTCATTATGTATTTATGAACATTGGGGATGGATATATGTAAACTAGCTTAACAAAATGGAACATACATATTCATTTTTCTAATCTTAAACTATAAAAATAATTAAACGAAAATGATATAAATGTAATGGTCTCATCCAACTCTCCTGAATTTTAAAAATAATTGAAAAACTAGTTTGATTGTTCGTTTTGTAAAGAATAAAAAAAAACATGTGAAAAAAATAGTTTGATAGTTTTTTTATATATACAAAACTTACGCATGTGTAAGTAAGAAGTATGATGTTTAAAACTATTCTCTAACAAGTTAAACGTAAACTATGCAAATAAATAAAGGGTTTAGAGTTTAGGGTTATGAAGATTACGGTATTTGTTACATTTGTTATCTGTGTGTTCTCTCTAGTCATACTAATTTAGCTGTAAATGTTTAACAGGCAATGTCAAGCATGATGGTCGAGACGACGAGAAGCATGCTTGACCGCTGGACGAATTTGATCAACAGTGGGAAACAAGAGATCGAAATAGAACATGAAATCGTAAGCACCGCGGGGGAAGTCATTGCCAAAACAAGCTTTGGAATGAATATCAAAAGCGGTAAAACTGTTTTCAAGAAACTAAGAACAATGCAAGAGACACTATTCAAAACGAATCGTTACGTAGGTGTCCCTTTCGGCAAATACATGTGTTTGGGACAAAATCTTGAAGCCGAAAGACTTGGGAAAGAGATAGATGCCCTGCTGTTGTCGATCATCATGGACCGAAAGAGATCGATGGCTGAAAATGGAGGTGTTCAAGAACAGCAAAATCTTTTAGGGGTTTTGCTGGCAGAAAAGCATGTGGATGGACAAAAAGGGAGGAAATTGAGTATGAGTGAGCTGGTGGATGAATGCAAAACCTTCTTTTTTGGTGGGCATGAGACCACTGCGTTGGCCATCACTTGGAGCTTATTGCTTTTAGCGGTGCACCCCATGTGGCAACATGAGCTCAGAGAAGAAATCAAACAAGTGATTGGTGATGATGACATCGATGCAACCACGGTTGCTCGTCTAAAGAAGGTAACATACATACTTCATTCAGTAACATGCTAGGGTTTTCTATTCTTTTACTAATTATAATTTATAAGTTTAATCATTTCTAAAAGAATAATATTATTTCAAAAGTAGAACTTTTGTTTTGGTTTAAATTAACAAGAATCTTAGACACTTACGCAAGAACTAGAGCACAACGATTATAAAAATGCTAACGTAGTCGTCATTGTCATCGTTACTGTCATTTCGGAAACTCTTCCTAAACCATGATGAATCTAATGTGGTTATAAAAAAGTATGTTTAAGTTTTATGATCCATTTATTTTCCTTATTGTATAATTGTTAGGGTAGATGTTAGGTTTGATCAAAATCAAATATGGATATATAGAGATAAGTACAACCTAAATATTAAACATTTTTTACTATGTATATGGTATTACGAGAAAATCTTCCAAACAAAGGATTTCAATTTAATAATGTCATAGTGTCCATTTAAAACAAGTCACAAAGATGTATCATGTTAGTTAAGCTATAGATATGTTCAAAAAAAGTTAGTGTCCATTTAAAACAAGCCACAAAGATGTATCATGTTATTTAAGCTATAGATATGTTCAAAAAAAGTTAAGCTATAGATATGTTCAAAAAAAAGTTAAGCTATAGATCATGCTGGTTAAATAAACAAATCTTATCATAACATCTTAAGTGGTTTTATTCATATCATATTTGATTATGTAAAAGACAATGATAACCAAAAAACAAGAATCGATTTATTTACAGTTAACTATCAATTTATCGAATGATGATATTGATTTATTTTCGTAATTATATTTTATGGCAACAGATGGGTTGGGTGATGAATGAAGTTTTGAGATTATATCCAACGGCACCAAACGTACAACGACAAGTGCGAGGTGACATTCGAGTAGACCAAGATTCAGTGATCCCCGATGGCACCAACATATGGATTGATGTAGTGGCAATGCACCATGATCATGAGTTTTGGGGTGAAGATGTCAATCGATTTAATCCTGAGCGGTTCAAGGATGACTTGCATGGTGGGTGTCAAAACAAAATGGGCTATTTGCCTTTCGGCTTTGGAGGCCGAATGTGCGTGGGTCGAAATTTGAGTGCAATGGAGTACAAGATTGTTATGAGCTTGATCTTGACTAGGTTCTCGTTTTCCTTGTCCCCAAATTACACCCATGATCCCTCGGTTATGCTTTCCCTTCGACCTATGCAAGGGTTGCCCCTGATTATGAAACCCGTTTAGGTTTATATATAGGTCTTACTTACCGAAAACAAATTGCTTTTCTATTATTAATTGTCTTATACTAAGATAAGCGTATAGTGTAAGCGCATGACTTGGATAGAGTGGATGATCAATCCTCCGATGCACTTGTAATTGTCTCATTTTTGACCTGGCTAGTTTCTTGCTAGTCGTGGTCATCTATTTTTTATATATATTTTTCATGTTACCATTAAAAAAAGTGTTGCGTAAGTAACGTTATCAATCTCATATGTTATTATTTCAATATACGTATGTAAAATAATAAACAAGAAAACATACCGAATAGGATGTACGTCTGATTCTTATTTCTTTAATGTTATTAAAAGTTCGGGTTTTGATTGTTCTTCCGTATTTTATGTTTTTATAAACATGTATGATCATAGTCTATAGTCTTTAAGTATAAACATCTTATTTGACTTCTAAAAGAAAGAAGAGAGAAAAAAAAAACAAACAAACAAGCAGAACTAGTTAACATCCCTATTAACATTAAATTATAAGTTTAGTGTCAGCCAATAGATCCTCTTTGATAAAAACGGTTGATTAGCCCACAAATTTGGAAGCCCTATGTTCGTAAGCAGTTGAAAATGATACATTAAGCAAGATAAATACAACTTTTCATAAGCAAACTGTAAAAAGTAGGGGTGTTCATTATTCGGTTATAATCGAATTAGCCAAAAATAAACTGAATTCAAAACTGAAAAAAACCGAGCTAACACAAAATTCGGTTATTTGGTTTAGTTTGTAACCGTAACCGAATTCAAATTCAGTTATTCGGTTCGGTGTTCGGTTTGATTTTTTATTTAAATTCGGTTTTAACCAGATTAACCATTAAAATCTTTTAATTTTATAAAAATTATATAATGTGTTTAGTTTAATAGCCAATTATCAAGTCCAAAACCTATAACGCAAATCGTCTCCTAGCTTGTCATGTATCACGTTGTTAACTCAAAACCCTAGACTATTCGACCATTTGGACTTTTACTTCTATTTTCGACTCACTTAAATTCAATGCTTTTGTTTTAGACTACTTCGGGTTGTGTATGTTTTGGGGGAGGGGGTTTAAACTTTTGGTATTAGTATGTTTTAATATTGTATTAAATGATGCGTTCGTAGTTGTATACAAACATGTACATGGTCCACAAAACAAAGGAAAAAATAATTTGGTTGAATTTACTTAATCTGGTTATATTCGGTTAATTCGGTTTTTAACTGAAAACCAAACAGAATTCATTCGGTTATTCGGTTCGGTTACAGTTGCCACGAATTCGGTTCGGTTTGGTGTTTGGTTATGACCTCAAAGAAATCGAATTAACCAAACCATATTAACCAAATTAACAAAAAAACCACATCGTTGAACAACCCTAGTAAGCAGAATTGGAATAACAACTAATTAACTTTTAGGGTTGAGCTATCCTGTAGAGTCTTCTAAATCTAGAATAGTAGACACTATGGAACGCAAAATATAACACAATACTAAGTAAAATATCACACAATATATGCCGAGCAATATAACAAAATGCCGAAGAAAAGGGGCACAATTAATCGAAAAAAGACACAATTACGAAAAAGTGCACAACGTCAAATAAAAGACACAATGATCTGAAACGAAAATTCTAAAATCTACAAGCTAAAAATTCAAAAGCGGAAACCTAAACTCTAAGATCGTAGAGTTCAACGAGAGGGTTCCAATGTCGCTAGAATTAGTTCAATAGGAGTCTGTTTGATACCCTTCTTACAACTTCTTAATTTTAGGAGACTATGTTTTAAAATTTTACTGTAAATAAATTAAAAAAGTAATTACGTTCTAGTATTATTGTGATTTATTGGTTATTTATACCCACAATTTGAAACTCATCAGGAATTTCTTTAACAAACTAATGGGTATATACTCAATACATGATAGACAATAACCTTATGGGTATTGAGATGTTATTTAACAAAGCTTAAAATAGTTTTAAAAAATGTTATTAGATATAAAAACTATAAAAACATTATTTAACAAAGTTTAAAATGGTTTAAGAAGACGTTCTTTATAAAACAAAAAATAAAATCGTTTTAAAAGTATAAATAATAAAAGAAAACAAAATGACAAAAAAGTTTGGACTGTATTAATGTGAAACTTAAGGGGACGTGATGCATTGGAAGTACATTTAGCACCGTCCTAATGGATTCTCAATGTCTTATTATACATATGGTGAGGTTCCTGTAAAAAAACTTTTTCGTGATAAGTGTGGGAAGACATACGAATTGACATGTAGGCATCATATATCGGACTTAGATATGATGTTTTTGGTTGTTTTGCCAAGAAAAACACCAAACATAACAATTTAAAACACAATGCAATGTATTATGTGTATGAAATTTAAAACACACTACTTAACGTTCTTGGCATGGTGTTTTAAGTTTTAAGCCTAGAATTCATTGCGTTGTGTTCTAAATCGTTATGTTTGGTGTTTTTCTTGCCAAAATAACCCAAAACATGATGCCTAGATGTCAATTCCTATGCCTTCTCACACTTCTCACGAAAAATGTCTTTTTTACAAGATCCTATATATATATATATATATATTATATATGTTTGGTGTTTTTCTTTCCAAAACAACCCAAAATATAATGACTAAATCCAAAACATGATGCCTACATGTGAATTCCTATGCCTTCTCACACTTCTCACGAAAAATGTCTTTTTTACATGATCCTATATATACATAGGAATTGACATGTAGGCATCATGTTTTGGACTTAGGCATGATGTTTTGGGTTGTTTTGGCAAGAAAAACAACAAACATAACGATCTAGGACACAACGCAATGAATTCTAGGCTTAAAACTTAAAACATCATGCCAAGAACGTTAAGCAGTGTGTTTTAAGTGTTAAATAGTGTTTTTTTAAATTGCACGCCTATAATACATTGCATTGTGTTTTAAATTGTTATGTTTGATATTTTTCTTGTCAAAGCAACCAAAATATCATGGCAAAGTTCAAAACATGATGCATACATGTTAATTCCTATGTCTTCTCATACTTCTCACAAAATGGTCCTTTTTAAAGAAACCTCACCCTATATATATATATAGTTAGGGTAAAATAAAAACTTATACGAGGTGTGAGAGCTTATAGAACTCGGCCTTACGAAAATTTTTCAAAAAAGAAAATCACTTTTTTTTTCATTTACGGTAGCCATTAATGCTATAAAAAGTAATTTCATGCTTATGTTATTAGCTTTTTACAGCTTCTGTAAGGGGGTGAAAACACCACTTCGATTTTTTTTACGCTCGTTTTTGTAACATTTTAATCTAAGGGTGTGAAAAAATGAGGGCAAAACTCGCATGGGAAGGCCAAGTTCTTTAACTTCCACTATTCGTAGGAGGTTCCTTGATCTGAATTTATATATTTATATATATTATATATATATATAGGGGATCGGTTCAAAGGAAAACATCCTCAGTTGCGAGAACCGCAGAACCACTCTCCACCAATCAGAAATGCCACCGATACACTATTATTTTAAATTTTAATGGATATTATGGTAATCTACTCAAAATGTCATGTCTTCTCTCTCTCTCCCTCTTTAAAGTCTTATCAGACTTTTCCATTCATCAAATGTCATATCTACTCTCTCTCTCTCTCTCTCTCTTAAAATCTAATTTTTTTGGTAAAAACATCTATTATACATAGTATTAATATGTTATGTCGGTGCTTATTTCTAATTGGTCAAAACATAGCAAAATTTTTTAATTTGCAACTTTTAATTAGTCATTAATGTGTATTGTACAGTAAAAAATGTAGATTAGTTTGATATTGTTGGTTTTGGTGCGAAGAAAAATAAAGAAATAATTTTTTTTTACTTTTCATTTTTAATCCCCACATTTATATATATGATACAAGTTTTTAATGATTTTACTAATTTGGTTTTTTAATACGTTTGTTAGCTTTCTTAAAAAAAAACAAATACGTAGTTTGCTTAATTTTTGGTATTGTAAACATACGAGAGTCGGGCCGATACTGTGACGAACCGAATCGAATTCCCGCCACAGAGCGCGGGTAATCCCACTAGTTTTTTGTAAAAAAGTTTAAAACCATAAAAAATTTGGCGTAGAAAAAGGTTTTAAAACCGGGTCGTAAAAAAAATTTATACCGGCGCGTAAAAAAAGTTTTATACCGGCGCGTAAAAAAGTTTAAAAATGCGCGTAAAAAGTATAAAACGGGGCAAAGGTTCAAAACCGGCGCGCAAAAAAAATTAAAACCGGGCGTAAAAAAATTTAAAACCGGGACGCAAAAAAGTTTAAAACCGGGGCAAAAAAAGTTTAAAACCGGCACGTATAAAAAGTTTAAAACCGTGCGTAAAAAAAGTTTAAAACCGCGCGTAAAATTTTTTTTATTCCGGCGCGTAAAAAAGTTTAAAACACGCGTAAAAAAAGTATTATACAGGTGTGTAAAACAAGTTTAAAACCACGCGTAAAAGAGGTTTAAACCGCGCGCAAAAAAAACTTAAAACCGGCGCCCAAAAATAGTTTTAAACTTGCGCGTAAAAAAGTTTAAAAAGAAGCGCGAAAAAAGTAAAAAACCATGCGTAAAAAAAATGCTAAAAACCGCGCGTAAAAAAGTTAACTATAAATTAAAATTCATGTTTAAAACAAAATTAATAATTCATGTTTAAAAAAATTAACTAAGAATTAAAATAAAAAATTATATGAGAATTAAAAGAAAATCAATAATGCATGTTTAAATTAAAAAATATCTTATTAATTAAACAAAATCAATAATCATATCAATCATTAAAGCTATAGTAGAAAGACCAGTATGCCTCTTTGTCACTAAAAAATAAAATATCATTAATAAAAAGACAATCATTTGAATTATTGTTTTTTAATCTCATCCATCAAAACCAACTTGATCAATGGCTAATATTGATTTTTACGGTTCTCCCAACTCAAGATGATTCTCATTTTACCCATCCCCTATATATATATATATAGGACAAGGATCCGTTAGGAACCACCCTTTATTGCGAGAACCACGAGAACCAGTGTAAACATAAACAGTAATACCTAAAAATATCCAAAAAAATACCAAATTTTTTTTGTTTTTTTAATATTTTTTTGAAAAACTCGCTATATTTACTCAACAATAAAAAAATTCAAAAACAAAATGGGTACCAACTATCCATGCACATATGCATTTTCGTCATTTCTTTGACAAATTCCATAATACATTACAAACATTAGACAATTGTACTTTCATTTACACCACCATGTGTAACACACTACCTTTTACGTTACCAATATTAGCAATGCACATGTGTATCTATATACCAACATGAAATAAGGTGTTTTGATACACTAATTTTAATACATTTTCTCTTTCATCTAATCATACCATCAATAATACACTACCATTCACATGTGCATTTTTATCATTTCTTTGACAAATTCCGTAATACATTACAAACATTAAACAATTGTACTTTCATTTACACTACCATGTGTAATACACTATTTTTTACGTTACCAATATAAGAAATGCACATGTACATCTATATGTATCAACATGAAATAAGGTGTTTTGGTACACTACTTTGAATATACTTTATCTTTCATCTATCATACCATCATAATACACTTCCTTTACCTCCTACCATCCATAATACAATACCATTACCTACTACCATTTCTAATACAATACCAATACCAATATTTTCACTTTATTACATGTATATCAACACCGTTTATATCATCCAATCAACATATTACATCATAAAGTGACAACTATAAAGAACCCATCAACCACTAGATATAACTAACCAAAAAACATATATATGAGCCTACTTCATTATTCAAAATCACAAACTTTTTGTACCAAAACACGTTATGTAATTGTTATACATATATAGTGTGTATGATTTTTCGTTTGACCGTTTGAGAACCTACGAACTATATAGTATTTTGAAGATACAATAAGATAAAATAAAAATATGATTGCACAATGCATTAATTATTAATGTGCTCCTCACAGAATCACAATTTCCTATCTAATTTATAATGCAATCAATTAAATATTAAATTAGATAAGATAAATAATAGACTAACTAGAAATTCTAAGAGAATTACTTTAACCCCGCCCTCACTTTTCACCATCCGCGCGCTCATCTTCTTCCAAAACCATCATTAGTTTTCATCCAGAGATTAACTTATTCTTCATCCAGAGATTTCATCTCGGCCGTAGTTCATATTTCATTGAAAACCATCGCCTTCAGTTCTTCTTCCAAAACCCCTTGGTTAGAAACCCTAGTTTTATCAATTATCTTCTTAACTTCTTTATTTTAGTACAAAATTGTGGATAAAATTCTTAAGTATGTTGGATATATGTTGGATTTTGCTGGATAAATATGATTCCATGTGTGGCCCTTATGTCAGATTCGATATAATTTTGAGTGGTTTATGCGCGTATCTCATGTGGTCCCGTGTTATATATATATATGTCTGAACTAAAGTAAAACTATATATTATATATATATATGCGCGTATCTCATGTGGTCCGTGTTATTATATATATATGTCTGAACTAAAAGTAAAACATATATATATATATATATTATATATATATATAAAGTTTTACTTTTAGTTCAGACTCTCTATGTCATCTACTAATTTGAATCATATTGTTTACTGTTTTTTATGAGGTTATGAAGGTGTGTGGGTCATATTGTTTACTCTTTTTATATGATGTTAGTTAATTTGGGTTTTCTTATTTTAGTGTGGAAAATGTCTGAACGTGGGAGAGGGAAACGTGGGCCTGGGACTTTCTCAAAGAAAGACTGTGACTATACAATTGAGTTTAACCATGATAATCAACCTATTGGAAAGAATGCGACTGATTACACTTCATGGTTAGGAGTGAAGTTAAAAGCCGAATTTTCATATCATATTCCGCAAGAGAAATTTGAGGAACAAAAATGGGAACATTTATTGAAGGATATTCAGGTATTTTATATTAGTGTTTGTAATTGCATAGAAACATGAATAATGTTTGTTAACTTTTTTATTTTATAAATATGCAAGGAACTATGGAAAGCTAATAGCATTGCGCCCAAAGAAAGGGCACTTAAAAATGCAAAAAAGCGTCATACAAACTGGCGAAGTTATCTTACAACAAACTACGTAAGAAAGAATAAAACTCCTTTCAAGGTGTATAAAAATCTCCAATCGCAATACTGGGAAAACTTCTTTGCCCAAAGAAGTAGCAAGGAATTATGGTATTTGAGAATTTTTAGTTAAATTATTATTATTATTATTGTTATTTTATCATTATTATTATTATTATTATTATTAATAATTATTATTATTATTTATTAATTATTTTATTATTATTATTATTATTATTATTATTATTATTATTATTATTATGCTACTGTTATATGTTTATAACCTAATAATGCATTACAATTTGTTTATTTATGTGAAGAAAAAAAGTGAAAACGCGACAAAAGTGCCAAGAAGAACGTATTCCATACTTGCTTAGGACGTTCCGGGTATGCGGCTTTGGAGCCTCTTGTTCCGCTCATATGGTCTCAACTTGTGCCGGTGTATAAACATGTCAAAACTATTCAAGACTGGCGCTCTAAAAGGGGGATTTAGGCTAGAGCTAAACTAAACAAGAAAACTAAGAAGTATGAACTTGCGAAAGATGCACGGGTAGAGTCTATTAAACTAGTAAGTGAATGTATATTTATTTGTGTGTGTATATATATGTTAAAAGTCAAATTTCTTAACAATTGTATATATTATATAGTCCGAATACGAAATAGAAATGAAGGCAGATGGCAGTTATTTTTCTGGGGTGAAGGATCCACTAAGTAGGCTACTTGGACCGGAACATGGAGGGCGATTACGTACTGTTTCTAATATTATAGGTAATATTATATTATTATATAGATAAATATATAATGAGTATTTGGATTTAATACTTGTGGTTAAATATTGATTAAAGGACGCACAAAGGCTAAGGGAGGATTGTTTCAAGGAGGTGGACAACAAAGTCAAACGGACGTGTCCACCACTCAAAGGCTAGGGGTGGGCTTGAGCCCTAGTATCCGTGGCGCGAGTGATGTTTGTGGATCCCATATTCAGTATCCACCTATAGAGGTAATTGTATTTGTACAATGTTTTATAAATAATATTGTTTTAAAAAATGTTGTCTTATTTTGTAGGAGCATGCTGAATGTGAATTGTTATTCCCAGGCTTTTTTAAGAAAGAAAAAGTAGTCGGTTCGGGGCTTGTGTATCCTACTATGGATAGGTTATTAGATGAGGTTCAAATGGAGGACGGCTATGTGAAAGTCAAAGTAGATATCATCGATCCAAAATTCGAGAGCAGCCCTCTCCCTCCAGTTTCATGTTATGGCGATGTTACAATTTAGGTGATGCTCGTGGTAAATATGTTCAATGGCTACGTTTTGCAATAAAGGTAACTTAATATACGTTATACATATGACTTTATTTACTCTTTTAATAAGACTTCTACTAATATGTTTGTTAAATTGTAGCTTTTGAACACGAAGACAACTCCCCAAAACCAAGAATTGACACAACAAGTGGAGGGCGTCACATGTAATGAACCACAGGTTAGTGGTCTGGTTACTTTGGTCGGGGTAATATATATTTTATATTAACTTTATTTTATATTGCAACAATTTCGTTTGTTGTAGTTTGAGCAACCCGATGAACTTAATCAAACTCAATATTATCATATTGATCCGACTACTATAGAAAATTTTGATGATGAGGTAATCAACAACTCAAATTCTCACTATATATATACATATATATATATATATGTGTGTGTGTATAGTTATATAAATGATGTACAAATAATCAAATTTTCAATTAATTTAGTTTGTTACCTGGGCATTTTTGTCCGATCAACATGATGTACACATGTCAGAATGCCTCGATGCGATGGTAATCAACAACTTAAACATGTTATATGTGTGTGTGTGTGTGTATACTCTGAAAATCGTTTGTTTAATTATGTAGTTCGATGAAGAACCTCCCGCTCCAAAGTTGTCAAAGGCTGAACAACAAATACAAAATGCTTTCTTGAAGATCGAAAATGAGCGGCCTGAAAATATTAGGTTATTGGCTGCAAGGTTAAAGGATCTCTTTAATGGCAAGAGGCCTTGAGATTAATGTGCCTAAGGAGATGTCCCAAAGACTTTGTTCGATATCCAGTTGAATCCATCGAATATGAGGGGATGTTACAGTTTTTGGCGAACGGGTTGCTTGAGGCTAGCTTTTACATTGGTGTCAAATGTAAGATTTTTCTTATTATTTTTATCTCGTATAATAAATTTATTTTTAAACATAGTCGAATTTTTAACCTTGTAATTTTTTTGTTTGATATCAGATATTTGTATAACATAGTATTTTACAAAATAGTTCCAGAAGACCCTAAAGTTGCCTACTTCAATATCCACAAAATAACCGGGAAAGAGTGCGAGACAAATTTTGCAAGTGTAAAAGAACACTTGTTAAGTGTCTACAAACTTAAAAAGGGCACAATATTTTCTTGCACCCTTTTTTTATAGGTAATATATATTATTTTTAGTGTATTCAAGTTATTTTTTGAGTAAATTGCACAAAACATCCTTTATGTTTCCTTAAACTTGCAGGTTCAGCCTTAATGTTTAAAAGTTGCTAAAAACAGCCTTTAAGTTTATTTTTGTTGCGGGTTCAATCCTTTACAGCTAACCACGTTATTTTCCTTAGTTAAGTTCCCTCACATGCATAACATGTGAGGGTATATTCGTCATTTTGGTTGATCTTCTACCCACTTCAATTATAAAAAAGAATATTTAAGTTTTAACCTAGTTTAAACAAAGTTTGGTAAAACGTACGCGACTACAGAGGAGCACGATTACCGTTTGATAGTGTTTAAGTCTAACTTGCGGCGTCCTAAGCGTCACCAGTTGCTGGATCCGACTACTGAACACGGTGTTACGAAGTTCTCTGATTTGACGGCATCGGAGTTCCGTGAGAGGTATCTAGGGTTGAAGAGTCGTTTTTCGTTTCCGTCTGATGAGAATAAGGCGCCGATTCTTCCAACTGATGATAATCCTAAAGAGTTTGATTGGCATGATCAAAATCTGTGTTAATCTTTACAGCTTAGTGGGCTAGTTAACAAGATTCCTATCTTAATTCCGGGTTCGCCGGAATCCGGCGAAGTCGCCGGAGAAGAAGACCTGGAAAGAAGGTGTTTGGTTTTTAAAAGTTTGGTTTTATTGCACATTAGTCCCTGCGGTTAGAATTTTTTTAAAATAGGTTAAACCTTAAATATTTTTTTTTCTTATGATTGACGTGGGTGGAAGATCAACCAAAATGACGAATATACCCTCACATGTTATGCATGTGAGGGAATTTAACTGAAGAAAATAACGTGGTTAGCTGTAAATGATTGAACCCGCAATAAAAATAAACTTAAAGGCTGTTTTTAGCAATATTTAAACATTAAGGCTGAAACCTGCAAGTTTGAGAAAACATAAAGGATGTTTTGTGCAATTTACTCTTATTTTTTTTTTAATTTCATTACACTACTTTTTATACCTTTCTTTTTTCTAGTGCACATTGGGTTTTGTTTATCTTTTCTCCTAAGGAACGAAGTGTTTGGATTTTGGATTCGACTTCGGTTAAGGCCAACAAGAATAAAGATGATTATCCTCTTTCGAGAGCAATAGAATCTTCTTTTGGAAGTGGACTTACGTGGACCATGGTCCAAGTATGTTATTAGTATTATACGGATTAATTCTCTTGTATTCTATACAATTAAGTGATTAGTTTACTAATTGATTTTTTCTTAAATTTAATGCAGTGTATGCAACAAGACGGGTCTTGGGAGTGTGGGTTCATGGTGATTTGGTTTATGGTCCAGTTTGTTTTAAAGAAGTGATTTGTTTTCCAGACAATGTAAGTATTCCTTTTAGAATTTACCTATTTTGACTTTAGCATGTTGGGTTATCCATCTGAGTTTAAGGTTGTATTATTTAGGTTTTGTGTTTATTTTTGGTGTTTCGGGTTAACTAATATATGTTATTTGATTTCTTTTTAGATTTGGACCCAAGATAAGAAGCGTAACACAAGAGGAAATCGACATGTTGGTTGAAAACATCATGACGCGGTTTTTTAAGAGTGTGGGTTGGTTGAATAAATCATGATGCAGTTTTTTAAGATTGATAGCTTATTGCTATAGGTTTGGTTAGTGTAGTTATTTGAACAACTTTTGTTAACTTTGGAAGTTATTATGTTTTGAAGAACTTTTGTGAACTTTGAAAGTTATTATGTAGTCAAAAGTTTCTATGATATTTGCTGAGTATTGTTTGTTCTATTACTTGCTCTGTATGCACTTTTCTAACCCTCCATTGAGCTCTCCATTACACATTATTTTGAGCCAACGTTTAGTTTTAGGAATTATTAATTCTGGGCGGTTGGTATATTACACCACCGCCCAAAATCACGAAATCACAAATTTTTGACATGTTTTTTTTGGGCGGCATTTGTTTTAATTTGAGCGGGTTTTTAACCGCTGAAATAAATTTTACATTTTTTCCTGCGACATTTGTTTAGGCGGTCACAAAACCGCTCATAATCTCCATTTACGCCGCCTAAACAAATCTTTTTTGTAGTATCCTACCGATAGATCTTTGTTGAATCTTTTTTATAATGATTAAATCACAGATTCTTTAAACCTCATCTTAAATTTACGTCTTTATCACACATACTAGTGATAGAAGGCTTGGGTTTTCCAATGGAGACTTAAGTTCAGTGTTTGCGTGTGTCATATTGGGGTGGATATAGGCAATAGAGGATTTGAACTAGGCCTTGTGTGAGGTTGTCAATTCGATTCACGAGCCAAACCGAGTTTCCGTCCTACTGTGTGTTTCGCCAGAGAGTTCTGCTCTTGTGGTGGCACAACGACTGTCAAGTGGCAGCCGACGTTATGGTTTTATGGGCGGAGGAACGCCCAAAAACAAATTTTGAAGTCAGCGTGGGCCTGGTTAAGACAACATAGTTGGTCAGAGTAGGACAATACGAGACTCTCCAATTTAAAAAGTGTGATAACCTTTCAGTTTAGTTCACCGTTAAAATAAACAGAAGAAAAAAGAAAAAGCTAGGATGCAAGCTTTTTGATATTTCCTTTTTTGTAGTGTATAATTGTAGTCATGGGTAAAGCTAACCATCGTAACTAATTAAATCAATGAAAAATAAACACCCGATTTTATTTTAGAATAATGACGGATATTAATATACTTAATAAGGTCAAAGATGAAGAATGAGCCTAACAGGTTGCCAAGCCATCCACAATTAAACAATTACTTAAAAGTGCTTTATCCTAAACAATTAAAAAAAATTATTTCATGTTGGTGTGTAAAACATGGTTGCTAAATTAAGCGCGAGGAGATTAATTTTAAGTTAGTTGTTCTATTGGATTACAAGAATGTCTTAGTTAAGGGATATTTAATAATAATAATAATAATAATAATAATAATAATAATAATAAATAATATAATAATAATAATAATAATAATAATAATAATAATAATAATATAATAATAATAATTATATAAGTTTATTAAATAAAAGATTTAATGAGAAATTTAGGTATGATGAAATCTGAAATGAAACGAACAAATAAATGAAATAAAATTGAGTGTAACATATTTATAAACACACATCCTTTAAAATAAATTAGTTCACTTGTTAATACATATATATGTTTGAAAACTAATAATAGAAGATATATAGTACATAAAATGTAAATTAACTATATATGTTTCTAAAACTAATTTAATAGAAGATAAATAGGACATAAAATGTAAATTAACTATACTGTAAGGTTGTATGTCATAATTTTGTTGGTTGAAGTTGAAAATAAGAAATATTTTTTAACGTAAATGTTATTTTTACTCTATTTTACAAAAATAATTATAAATTAATTATTATTTAGGTTTGAATTTGAAACATTTGCTCTAAAAGATATATGTCTCTACAAAGTAGGCTAGCCACCTAGCCTCATATTGACAATAAAAAATAAATGATATACAATAGTGCTACACTAATACAAAAATATATATTTTTAAAGCTAGAACAAGATTTAATGTACAAAATAAGGACCTAACTATTTTTAGAAGAGAATGACCCTCTTTTAGATTATTTCATTTGTGGTGGAACCACGATTAAAGTTAACCCGTCAAAATTAATTCCTATAATTACTGTGGTTTATAAATCGCTAAAAATATAATGAACATGCTAATCATTTCAGCCGTTCAGTTTTTTTAAGAGTAATTTTTATCAATAAAAAAATTAGAAAACTAACTCAAAATGCCAAAAAAAAGCATAAAAAACATACAAATTTTTTTTATAATTTTTTAAAAAAATCGCTGGATTTTATATATAAAAAGAACTTTTTTTTTTAAAAAAAATTGTATTGCGCATGTGCACTATATGTGTACTACATATGTGCATTATATGTTTATGTTTCACATGTGCATTATATGCTTTTATTTTTTTTTTTAAGTTTTTTATGTAATATATATAGTGAATTTTAATTAAAAAAATCAAAAAAAATTGATATGTTTTTTTGGCTTTTTTAGTTAGTTTTTTGGTTTTCTCATTTAAACTAGTTTTCTCATGATCCATCCCCTTATATATATTATATATATATATATATATATATATATATAGGGAATACCCTTACGAGTTGGGAGAACTTAGAGAACTCTACCTTTCCGTACGAGTTTTGGCCTTATTTTTTTCACACCCTTAGATTAAAATGTTAGAAAATACTGTCGCAAAAAAAATTAATAAAAATTTTGAAGTGGTGGTTTTCGGTCCCTTACAGTAGCTGTAAAATGGTGATGACATAAGCATAACATCACTTTTTATAGCATTTACGGCTGCCGTAAATGAAAAAAAACAAGTTTTTTTTTTATTTTTTGGAAAAAGTTGATTTTTTATGATTTTTGGTAAAAAAAATTGAAAAACCTTTTGTAAGACCGAGTTTTCTAAGTTCTCACAACTCATATAGGTTTTCATTTTACCCTAACCCTATATATGGTTAAGTTCATTTCAGAACTCTAAATAATTGCAGAACTTTTAGAACTTCTAATAAACAATTATTTTATAAATATATTTTTATAATTTGGATATTTTTATCATTTATTATATGTATTTTATGATTACATACATGTCAAGAGTACTTTACATATGTATAATAGAGAAATTATATAAATGTGTAATAACTTATTACATATATGTAAAAATAATAGTTTACATATGTAATCATAAAAATTCATATATAAAATGATAAAATTACTCTTAAGATGCATGTAATGATAATCATACATATCATAAATGATAAAGTTACCCTAAATATAAAAATATATAAAAAAAAATGTTTATTAGCAGTTCTGCGAGTTCTGTAAATATTTAGGGTTCTAAATGATCCTCACCCTATATATATATATATATAGGGTAAGGTTCATGCGAGAACCAACTTTATTGTGAGAACCGCGAGAACCACCTTTATTGCAAAATAAAATCTAAAAAAAAATCAAAAAGCACTCAAAATTTTTTTTCTTTTTTTAATATTTTTTAATAAAAATCGTGATATTTCGTTACAAAAAAAAACTTTTTTTTCGAGTAACAGTTATCCATACACATGTGCTTAGGTATCATAACTTTGACAAATTCAGTAATACATTATCACTAGTAGATTGCACTTTAATTTACAATACCATCCATAATACACTCAATTTTACATTAAATGCACATGTGCATCATTATGTATAACAATTATATACCGTGTTTTGGTACAAAAAGTTTGTGATTTTGAATGATGAAGTAGGCTCATATATATGATTTTTGGTTAGTTATATCTGGTGGTTGATGGGTTCATTATAGTTGTCACTTTATGATGTAATACGTTGATTGGATGGTATAAACGGTGTTGATATACATATAATAAAGTGAAAATATTGGTATTGGTATTGTATTATAAATGGTAGGAGGTAATGGTGTTGTATTATGGATGGTAGGAGGTAATGGAAGTGTATTATGGATGGTAGGAGGTAATGGAAGTGTATTATGGATGGTATGATAGATGAAAGAGAAAGTGTATTCAAAGTAGTATACCAAAACATCTTATTTCATGTTGATACATATAGATGCACATGTGCATTTTTATATTGGTAACTTAAAAAGTAGTGTATTACACATGGTAGTGTAAATGAAAGTACAATTTGTCTAATGTTTGTAATGTATTACGGAATTTGTTAAAGAAATGATGAAAATGCACATGTGCATGGTAGTGTATTATGGATGGTATGATAGATGAAAGAGAAAGTGTATTCAAAGTAGTGTACCAAAACACCTTATTTCATGTTAATATATATAGATACACATGTGTATTGCTAATATTGGTAACGTAAAAAGTAGTGAGTTACACATGGTAGTGTAAATAAAAGTACAATTGTCTAATGTTTGTAATGTATTGTGGAATTTGTCAAAGAAATGACGAAAATGCACATGTGCATGGATAGTTGGTACTCAAATTTTTTTAATGTTGAGTAAATATAGCGACTTTATCAAAAAAATATTAAAAAAACAAAAAATATTTGGTATTTTTTTTATTTTTTTAGGTATTACTGTTTGTGTTCACACTAGTTCTCGTGATTCTCGCAATAAAGGGTGGTTCCTAACGGATACTTGTCCTATATATATATATGTGTGTGTGTGTGTGTATCATACGGTGTTTCAAAATATATAAAACTAAAAGAATTTTAAAATTGTTTATAAATCAGATATAACTAGTAATTTGCACCTGCGCAATGTCACGAGAAATGTATACTACAAAATTAAAAAAAATTACATTAATATATATGATGCCCCATATAAGTAAAAGATAAACTAAAAAACAAAGTTGTGATATACTTAAAAGTATATCAACACATGTTTTATCTTAATCGAAAACTATAAAATGAATACAAGTTCGATAATATCGATTCCGTTTGTCATGGTACCAGTATTCGGTATAACGTACGATATCAAAATAAAATTTTATTTGAATAAAACTCTGTTTTCAGTAAAATTTATAACAAATTTTGAAAAAAAAAATCAAGCACAATCGTGTTTTTACTTTTTTTTTAAGTTAATGAAAGTAAATTACTGGATAAAACAAAAATATTAAAAAATTAAATAATTTATAGCTAACATCGTTTATAGTATATGAGTGATAAAACTAAAACTTAGAAAAAAGTACACATAATATCTTCTTACTTGATAAGACGCTACAAAACGAAACAGAAATTTATTTACAACGAAAAATGAAGTCGCGAATGATATGGGCAAAAGGATGTTTGACATTTATTTTTTACATTGATTGAATTTATAATACCAGTACCGATGTCGATTTCATACCAATCCCGATGATGTACAGTGAATATCCGTTCATTATGGTATTAATACTCGGTATAGTTTATATGATACAAAAAAAAACAATTTTATACAACTTTATTTTCAATAAGATTTATATCAGAATATCAAGAAAATTAAATTAAAAACAACTGAGTATTTAGTTTTTTTAACTTAGCGAGCGCATGTTATTAAGGAAAAATAAAATATTAAATTAATTGAGTTAAAAGTTGTACATAAGGGTAATTAAAACTTTACATAAGAATAAATATGTTTAAAAAAAGGCACATGCCATCTTCTTACTTGTTATTTATGGAAACTAAATGGTAATATGTATAACATAAACTACTTTTTTATCGGTAAATTTATATCACTGGCGGATTAATGAAGTATTATCGTGCAATCAACGTAACTATCTGATTATATCCATTTCTATTAGATGATAATGTCTATACACCGATTTAAAAGAAAACCAAATAAATCTTAAAAACTCTCTTTATTGAAATTAAACCCAAGTCCGAATGATCATTAAGCCTTTTCTCATCACCCTTGAGATGGCAGGACGCTATAATATAAACTACTTATTTGTCTTTTTAAATAGTGGCATGTTGGACGGAGGGAAAAGGGTGCTATAGTTTTTTTTATTATATTTATTTAAATATTTAATATTTTATGTGACCCTCGTCAAAAATATGATTCAGCCTATTCAAAGGTGGACATATTTCAATATTTCTCAGGTGTACATTTCAGATTTTCAGTCAAACTTTTAAACGTTTCGAACGTTCATTTCTGTCTATAAATACCCCAACATCATTCTTCATCCTTCATTGTAAACAAAAAACATTTCAACTTCTTCATCTTTCATTGTAAACAAATAACATTTCAACATACATCTAGAGAGAGAAATGGAGAATCTTGAAGCTCTTACCTTTGCACTGGCTGCATTCTTTTCATTTTTGTTATGGAGGGTGTTATATTCCTGTTGGGTTTTACCCATTAGGGCTTACAGAAAGCTCGCCATTAACGGCTTTTCTGGTCCACCCCCAAGCTTCCGTTAGGTAACATTGTCGAGATGAAGAAGACGGCAAAAATCAAATCTTGTTCGTCGTCTTTGACCGTGTCAAACGATATTCATTCCAGTGTTTTCCCATACTTCGCTCAATGGCAAAAATCCTATGGTAATTAAATATGGGTTCTGCTTATCCACCCTGCAATTGCATTATTTACTTGTTACACTCCTCCGTTAACTTATTACAATAGTAATATTATCTTATTTTCACACTCTCATTTTCAACTAAAGGACATGTATATCTGCTTAAATATATCTATTTACTTATTTTGAGACTTTTGTCAAATTACTAAATTAGGGTTTACTGTTTTTGTTTTACAGGGAAGGTGTTTATGTACTGGCTAGGAACTGAGCCTTTTCTGTACATTGCTGATCCAGAATTCTTGAAGAAAATTTCATCTGGTGTGATGGGGAAAAATTGGGGAAAGCCAAATGTTTTCAAATATGACAGAAAACCGATGTTTGGTGATGGTTTAGTTATGGTGGAAGGCGATGATTGGGTTCGTCATCGTCATGTTATCACTCCTGCATTTCCCCTTCTAACCTTAAGGTTATATCACTTTCTATGTGTTTTTATTTCAATTTGAAGTAACACAAAAACTCAAGTCATTATGTATTTATGAACATAGGGGATGGATATATGTAAACTAGCTTAACAAAATGGAACATACATATTCATTTTTCTAATCTTAAACTATAAAAATAATTAAACGAAAATGATATAAATGTAATGGTCTCATCCAACTCTCCTGAATTTTAAAAATAATTGAAAAACTAGTTTGATTGTTCGTTTTGTAAAGAATAAAAAAAAAAACATGTGAAAAAATTAGTTTGATAGTTTTTTTATATATACAAAACTTACGCATGTGTAAGTAAGAAGTATGATGTTTAAAACTATTCTCTAACAAGTTAAACGTAAACTATGCACATAAATAAAGGGTTTAGAGTTTAGGGTTATGAAGATTACGGTATTTGTTACATTTGTTATCTGTGTGTTCTCTCTAGTCATACTAATTTAGCTGTAAATGTTTAACAGGCAATGTCAAGCATGATGGTCGAGACGACGAGAAGCATGCTTGACCGCTGGACGAATTTGATCAACAGTGGGAAACAAGAGATCGAAATAGAACATGAAATCGTAAGCACCGCGGGGGAAGTCATTGCCAAAACAAGCTTTGGAATGAATATCAAAAGCGGTAAAACTGTTTTCAAGAAACTAAGAACAATGCAAGAGACACTATTCAAAACGAATCGTTACGTAGGTGTCCCTTTCGGCAAATACATGTGTTTGGGACAAAATCTTGAAGCCGAAAGACTTGGGAAAGAGATAGATGCCCTGCTGTTGTCGATCATCATGGACCGAAAGACATCGATGGCTGAAAATGGAGGTGTTCAAGAACAGCAAAATCTTTTAGGGGTTTTGCTGGCAGAAAAGCATGTGGATGGACAAAAAGGGAGGAAATTGAGTATGAGTGAGCTGGTGGATGAATGCAAAACCTTCTTTTTTGGTGGGCATGAGACCACTGCGTTGGCCATCACTTGGAGCTTATTGCTTTTAGCGGTGCACCCCATGTGGCAACATGAGCTCAGAGAAGAAATCAAACAAGTGATTGGTGATGATGACATCGATGCAACCACGGTTGCTCGTCTAAAGAAGGTAACATACATACTTCATTCAGTAACATGCTAGGGTTTTCTATTCTTTTACTAATTATAATTTATAAGTTTAATCATTTCTAAAAGAATAATATTATTTCAAAAGTAGAACTTTTGTTTTGGTTTAAATTAACAAGAATCTTAGACACTTACGCAAGAACTAGAGCACAACGATTATAAAAATGCTAACGTAGTCGTCATTGTCATCGTTACTGTCATTTCGGAAACTCTTCCTAAACCATGATGAATCTAATGTGGTTATAAAAAGTATGTTTAAGTTTTGTGATCCATTTATTTTCCTTATTGTATAATTGTTAGGGTAGATGTTAGGTTTGATCAAAATCAAATATGGATATATAGAGATAAGTACAACCTAAATATTAAACATTTTTTACTATGTATATGGTATTACGAGAAAATCTTCCAAACAAAGGATTTCAATTTAATAATGTCATAGTGTCCATTTAAAACAAGTCACAAAGATGTATCATGTTAGTTAAGCTATAGATATGTTCAAAAAAAGTTAGTGTCCATTTAAAACAAGCCACAAAGATGTATCATGTTATTTAAGCTATAGATATGTTCAAAAAAAGTTAAGCTATAGATATGTTCAAAAAAAAGTTAAGCTATAGATCATGCTGGTTAAATAAACAAATCTTATCATAACATCTTAAGTGGTTTTATTCATATCATATTTGATTATGTAAAAGACAATGATAACCAAAAAACAAGAATCGATTTATTTACAGTTAACTATCAATTTATCGAATGATGATATTGATTTATTTTCGTAATTATATTTTATGGCAACAGATGGGTTGGGTGATGAATGAAGTTTTGAGATTATATCCAACGGCACCAAACGTACAACGACAAGTGCGAGGTAACATTCGAGTAGACCAAGATTCAGTGATCCCGATGGCACCAACATATGGATTGATGTAGTGGCAATGCACCATGATCATGAGTTTTGGGGTGAAGATGTCAATCGATTTAATCCTGAGCGGTTCAAGGATGACTTGCATGGTGGGTGTCAAAACAAAATGGGCTATTTGCCTTTCGGCTTTGGAGGCCGAATGTGCGTGGGTCGAAATTTGAGTGCAATGGAGTACAAGATTGTTATGAGCTTGATCTTGACTAGGTTCTCGTTTTCCTTGTCCCAAATTACACCCATGATCCCTCGGTTATGCTTTCCCTTCGACCTATGCAAGGGTTGCCCCTGATTATGAAACCCGTTTAGGTTTATATATAGGTCTTACTTACCGAAAACAAATTGCTTTTCTATTATTAATTGTCTTATACTAAGATAAGCGTATAGTGTAAGCGTATGACTTGGATAGAGTGGATAATCAATCCTCCGATGCACTTGTAATTGTCTCATTTTTGACCTGGCTAGTTTCTTGCTAGTCGTGGTCATCTATTTTTTATATATATTTTTCATGTTACCATTAAAAAAGTGTTGCGTAAGTAACGTTATCAATCTCATATGTTATTATTTCAATATACGTATGTAAAATAATAAACAAGAAAACATACCGAATAGGATGTACGTCTGATTCTTATTTCTTTAATGTTATTAAAAGTTCGGGTTTTGATTGTTCTTCCGTATTTTATGTTTTTATAAACATGTATGATCATAGTCTATAGTCTTTAAGTATAAACATCTTATTTGACTTCTAAAAGAAAGAAGAGAGAAAAAAAAACAAACAAACAAGCAGAACTAGTTAACATCCCTATTAACATTAAATTATAAGTTTAGTGTCAGCCAATAGATCCTCTTTGATAAAAACGGTTGATTAGCCCACAAATTTGGAAGCCCTATGTTCGTAAGCAGTTGAAAATGATACATTAAGCAAGATAAATACAACTTTTCATAAGCAAACTGTAAAAAGTAGGGGTGTTCATTATTCGGTTATAATCGAATTAACCAAAAATTAAACTGAATTCAAAACTGAAAAAAACCGAGCTAACACAAAATTCGGTTATTTGGTTTAGTTTGTAACCGTAACCGATTCAAATTCAGTTATTCGGTTCGGTGTTCGGTTTGATTTTTTATTTAAATTCGGTTTAACCAGATTAACCATTAAAATCTTTTAATTTAATAAAAATTATATATATGTGCTTAGTTTAATAGCCAATTATCAAGTCCAAAACCTATAGCGCAAATCGTCTCCTAGCTTGTCATGTATCACGTTGTTAACTCAAAACCCTAGACTATTCGACCATTTGGACTTTTACTTCTATTTTTGACTCACTTAAATTCAATGCTTTTGTTTTAGACTACTTCGGGTTGTGTATGTTTTGGGGGAGGGGGTTTAAACTTTTGGTATTAGTATGTTTTAATATTGTATTAAATGATGCGTTCGTAGTTGTATACAAACATGTACATGGTCCACAAAACAAAGGAAAAAATAATTTGGTTGAATTTACTTAATCTGGTTATATTCGGTTAATTCGGTTTTAACTGAAAACCAAACAGAATTCATTCGGTTATTCGGTTCGGTTACAGTTGCCACGAATTCGGTTCGGTTTGGTGTTTGGTTATGACCTCAAAGAAATCGAATTAACCAAACCATATTAACCAAATTAACAAAAAACCACATCGTTGAACAACCCTAGTAAGCAGAATTGGAATAACAACTAATTAACTTTTAGGGTTGAGCTATCCTGTAGAGTCTTCTAAATCTAGAATAGTAGACACTATGGAACGCAAAATATAACACAATACTAAGCAAAATATCACACAATATATGCCGAGCAATATAACAAAATGCCGAAGAAAAGGGGCACAATTAATCGAAAAAAGACACAATTACGAAAAAGTGCACTACGTCAAATAAAAGACACAATGATCTGAAACGAAAATTCTAAAATCTACAAGCTAAAAATTCAAAAGCGGAAACCTAAACTCTAAGATCGTAGAGTTCAACGAGAGGGTTCCAATGTCGCTAGAATTAGTTCAATAGGAGTCTGTTTGATACCCTTCTTACAACTTCTTAATTTTAGGAGACTATGTTTTAAAATTTTACTGTAAATAAATTAAAAAAGTAATTACGTTCTAGTATTATTGTGATTTATTGGTTATTTATGCCCACAATTTGAAACTCATCATGAATTTCTTTAACAAACTAATGAGTATATACTCAATACATGATAGACAATAACCTTATGGGTATTGAGATGTTATTTAACAAAGCTTAAAATAGTTTTAAAAAATGTTATTAGATATAAAAACTATAAAAACATTATTTAACAAACTTTAAAATGGTTTAAGAAGACGTTCTTTATAAAAAAAAAATAAAATCATTTTAAAAGTATAAATAATAAAAGAAAACAAAATGACAAAAAAGTTTGGACTGTATTAATGTGAAACTTAAGGGGATGTGATGCATTGGAAGTACATTTAGCACCGTCCTAATGGATTCTCAATGTCTTATTATACATATGGTGAGGTTCCTGTAAAAAAACTTTTTCGTGAGAAGTGTGGAAGACATACGAATTAACATGTAGGCATCATATATCGGACTTAGATATGATGTTTTTGGTTGTTTTGCCAAGAAAAACACAAAACATAACAATTTAAAACACAATGCAATGTATTATGTGTATGAAATTTAAAACACACTATTTAACGTTCTTGGCATGGTGTTTTAAGTTTTAAGCCTAGAATTCATTGCGTTGTGTCCTAAATCGTTATGTTTGGTGTTTTTCTTGCCAAAATAACCCAAAATATGATGCCTAGATGTCAATTCCTATGCCTTCTCACACTTCTCACGAAAAATGTCTTTTTTACAAGATCCTATATATATATATATATATATATATATATATATATATATGTTTGGTGTTTTTCTTTCCAAAACAACCCAAAATATCATGTCTAAATCCAAAACATGATGCCTACATGTGAATTCCTATGCCTTCTCACACTTCTCACGAAAAATGTCTTTTTTACAAGATCCTATATATATATATATATATATATATATATATATGTTTGGTGTTTTTCTTTCCAAAACAACCCAAAATATCATGCCTAAATCCAAAACATGATGCCTACATGTGAATTCCTATGCCTTCTCACTCTTCTCACGAAAAAATGTCTTTTTTACATGATCCTATATATACATAGGAATTGACATGTAGGCATCATGTTTTGGACTTAGGCATGATGTTTTGGGTTGTTTTGGCAAGAAAAACACCAAACATAACGATCTAGGACACAACGCAATGAATTCTAGGCTTAAAACTTAAAACACCATGCCAAGAACGTTAAGCAGTGTGTTTTAAGTGTTAAATAGTGTTTTTTAAATTGCACGCCTATAATACATTGCATTGTGTTTTAAATTGTTATGTTTGATATTTTTTCTTGTCAAAGCAACTCAAAATATCATGGCAAAGTTCAAAACATGATGCATACATGTTAATTCCTATGTCTTCTCATACTTCTCACGAAAATGGTCCTTTTTAAAGGAACCTCACCCTATATATATATAGAGTTAGGGTAAAATAAAAACTTATACGAGGTGTGAGAGCTTATAGAACTCGGCCTTATGAAAGATTTTTCAAAAAAGAAAATCATTTTTTTTTCATTTACGGTAGCCATTAATGCTATAAAAAGTAATTTCATGCTTATGTTATTAGTTTTTTACAGCTTCTGTAAGGGGGTGAAAACACCACTTCTATTTTTTTTACGCTCGTTTTTGTAACATTTTAATCTAAGGGTGTGAAAAAATGAGGGCAAAACTCGCATAGGAAGGCCGAGTTCTTTAACTTCCCACTATTCGTAGGAGGTTCCTTGATCTTGATCCTATATATATATATAGGGGTCGGTTCAAAGGAAAACATCCTCAGTTGCGAGAACCGCGAGAACCACTCTCCACCAATCAGATCATGCCACCGATACATTATTATTTTAAATTTTAATGGTTATTATGGTAATCTACTCAAAATGTCATGTCTTCTCTCTCTCTCTCTCTCTTTTAAAGTCTTATCAGACTTTTCCATTCATCAAATGTCTACTCTCTCTCTCTCTCTCTCTCTTAAAATCTAATTTTTTTGGTAAAAAAATCTATTATATATAATATTAATATGTTATATCGGTGCTTCTTTCTAATTGGTCAAAACATAGCAAAATTTTGTTAATTTGCAACTTTTAATTAGTCATTAATGTGTATTGTACAGTAAAAAAATGTAGATTAGTTTTATATTGTTGGTTTTGGTGCGAAGAAAAATAAAGAAATAATTTTTTTTTACTTTTCATTTTTAATCCCCACATTATATATATATGATACAAGTTTTTAATGATTTTACTAATTTGGTTTTTTAATACGTTTGTTAGCTTTCTTAAAAAAAACAAATACGTAGTTTGCTTAATTTTTCGGTATTGTAAACATACGAGAGTCGGGTCGATACTGTGACGAACCGAATCGAATTCCCGCCACAGAGCGCGGGTAATCCCACTAGTTTTTTGTAAAAAAGTTTAAAACCGTAAAAAATTTGGCGTAGAAAAAGGTTTTAAAACCGGGTCGTAAAAAAAGTTTTTATACCGGCGCATAAAAAAAGTTTTATACCGGCGCGTAAAAAAAGTTTAAAAATGCGCGTAAAAAGTGTAAAACCGGGGCATAAAAAAGGTTCAAAACCGGCGCGCAAAAAAAATTAAAACCGGCGCGTAAAAAAAGTTTAAAACCGGGACGCAAAAAAGTTTAAAACCGGGGCATAAAAAAGTTTAAAACCGGCGCGTATAAAAAGTTTAAAACCGTGCGTAAAAAAAGTTTAAAACCGCGCGTTAAATTTTTTTTATACCGGCGCGTAAAAAAGTATAAAACACGCGTAAAAAAAGTTTTATACAGGTGTGTAAAACAAGTTTAAAACCGCGCGTAAAAAAGGTTTAAACCGCGCGCAAAAAAACTTAATACCGGCGCCCAAAAATAGTTTTAAACTTGCGCGTAAAAAAGTTTAAAAAGAGGCGCGAAAAAAGTAAAAAACCATGCATAAAAAAAAGCTAAAAACCGCGCGTAAAAAAGTTAACTAAGCATTAAAATTCATGTTTAAAACAAAATTAATAATTCATGTTTAAAAAAATTAACTAAGAATTAAAATAAAAAATTATATGAGAATTAAAAAAAATCAATAATGCATGTTTAAATTAAAAAATATCTTATTAATTAAACAAAATCAATAATGATATCAATCATTAAAGCTATAGTAGAAAGACCAATATGCCTCTTTGTCACTAAAAAGTAAAATATCATTAATAAAAAGACAATCATTTGATTTATTGTTTTTTAATCTCATCCATCAAAACCAACTTGATCAATGGCTTATATTGATTTTTACGGTTCTCCTAACTCAAGATGGTTCTCATTTTACCCATCCCCTATATATATATATATAGGACAAGGATCCGTTAGGAACCACCCTTTATTGCGAGAACCACGAGAACCAGTGTGAACACAAACAGTATACCTAAAAATATCCAAAAAAATACCAAATTTTTTTTTGTTTTTTAATATTTTTTTGAAAAACTCGCTATATTTACTCAACAATAAAAAAATTTCAAAAACAAAATGGGTACCAACTATCCATGCACATGTGCATTTTCGTCATTTCTTTGACAAATTCCATAATACGTTACAAATATTAGACAATTGTACTTTCATTTACACCACCATGTGTAACACACTACCTTTTACGTTACCAATATTAGCAACGCACATGTGTATCTATATATACCAACATGAAATAAGGTGTTTTGGTACACTAATTTTAATACATTTTCTCTTTAATCTAATCATACCATCAATAATACACTACCATGCACATGTGCATTTTTATCATTTCTTTGACAAATTCCGTAATACATTACAAACATTAGATAATTGTACTTTCATTTACACTACCATGTGTAATACACTATTTTTTACGTTACCAATATAAGAAATGCACATGTACATCTATATGTATCAACATGAAATAAGGTGTTTTGGTACACTACTTTGAATATACTTTCTCTTTCATCTATCATACAATCATAATACACTTCCGTTACCTCCTACCATCCATAATACAATACCATTACCTACTACCATTTCTAATACAATACCAATACCAATATTTTCACTTTATTACATGTATATCAACACCGTTTATACCATCCAACCAACGTATTACATCATAAAGTGACAACTATAAAGAACCCATCAACCACTAGATATAACTAACCAAAAAACATATATATGAGCCTACTTCATCATTCAAAATCACAAACTTTTTGTACCAAAACACGGTATATAATTGTTATACATAATGATGCACATGTGCATTTAATGTAAAACTGAGTGTATTATGGATGGTATTGTAAATTAAAGTGCAATTGTCTACTAGTGATAACGTATTACTGAATTTGTCGAAGTTATGATACATATGCACATATGCATGGATAACTGTTACTCGAAAAAAAAAAAGTTTTTTTTGGGTAACGAAATATAACAATTTTTATTAAAAAAAATTGAGTGCTTTTTTGATTTTTTTAAGATTTTATTTTGCAATAAAGGTAATTCTCGCGGTTCTCACAATAAAGGTGGTTCTCGCATGAACCTTACCCTATATATATATATATATATATATATCATTTGAGAACCACTCTTACCGCAAGAACTATAAGAACCAATGTAAACACAACAAAATAAACCCACTCCACTCCCCCCCCCCCTCCGCTCACATATAAAACGCCAAAAAAACCTAACCCCCCCCCCCCCTCACACACACACACACAACAAAAACCTAAAAAAAACTAACCTCCAACCCCCAAAAACCTAAACCACCCTACGCAAGCTAAATGCTAAGAACTAAACCATAAAGGTAAACCCCACAATTAAATTCTAAAAAAGTTTTTTATTCAAATTCACTATATTTAGGCACTAATTTTTTTTTTGTGACGAAAATTGGCGAACTTTAACAAAAAAATATGTTGTTTGTTTTTAAAAAAATTTAGGTATTTTTTGTTGTGTTCACATTGGTTCTCGCGTTTCTTGCAATAAAGGTGATTCTCGCATGAACTCTACCCTATATATATATATATTAGGATTCGGTTCAAATGAGAACCACCACGAGTTGCGAAAACCGCGAAAACTTTTTGATCCGGGGCGAGTTGGGCCAAAAAATTTTTGCTGAAACGTGGATGAAAACATTATAAGACATTTGTAAAAAAAGTAAAAAAAAATTGTCGAGGCTGTAGTTTTGGCTGGTGCAAGATTTTTTTAATCCTGTGCGTAAATTTTAAAATTTAATTTTACGCCCAGACGTAAAAAAAACCTGTATCAGTCAAAACTACCAGCTCGACATTTTTTTTTACTTTTTTTACGCATGTTTTATAATATTTTCATCTATGCAAAAAAAAATTGGCCCAACTCGCCCCGGATTAAAAAGTTCTCGCGGTTCTCGCAACTCGTGGTGGTTTTTATTTTAACCCATCCCTATATATATATATATATATATATGTGTGTGTGTGTGTATGGTTAGGTTCATTTGTAAACTACCCCCTTGATTGTGAACACTAGTAAACTAATCCTAGCCCTTAATTATCAATACACAAGTGTAAATCAATGTCCAGGATTAGTTCACTATCAAGTGGGTTGTTCACAACTGAACCTAATCTTATATATTATATATATATATATATATATAATATATATATATATATATATATATATATATTATATATATATATATATATATAAGAGAGAGAGAGAGAGAGAGAGAGAGAGATAAGTATCCGTCAGAAACCACCCTTTATAGCGAGAATCAGTGTGAACATAACCAAAAATACCTAAAAAATTAAAAACACAATATTTTTTAACTTGTTTTTTGAGACCAAATTTTTGTAACTTTTTTTGGACGAAAAGTAACGATTTTTAATTAAAAAAAATAGCATTTAATTGTGGGGTTTAGGTTTATGGTTTAGTTTTTATCATTTATGTGGGGGTTAGTTTTTGGGGGGTGGGGGTTAGGGTTTTTCTTTTAGGGGTGGGGGGTTAGGTTTTTTGGTGAGGTAATTTTTTTTAGGGGGAGGGGGTATTTAGGTTTTTGGTGAGGTAATTTTTTAGGGGGGGGGTTATTTAGATTTTTTGGTTGTGGTGGGGTGGGGTGGGGTGGGTGTTTAGGTTTTTAGGTGGTGGTAGGATAGGTTTATTTTATTGTGTTTACATTGGTTCTTATAGTTTTCTCAATAAGGGTGGTTCTTAAATGAACCTTATTATATATAGGGAAAGGTTCATTTTAGAATAATTTTAATGTGAGAAGAAAAAGAATAAAGAGTATAATGGTAAAACATTATATAAAGCAAGAACATTTTATCCTCCCTTAAATTATGTTATCTCTCACTAATAAAGCAAGAACATTTTATCTTATACATTTCAAAATTTATTTTATATATATCTTACACTTACTGGAATTTAACTTACACATAATAAAATTTATTCTACACATTTCAAAATTTATCTTACGCATACTAAAATTTATCCTACACATGTTGAATATTTTCCTTCACCATAAATTATTTTATCTCGAAAGAGTATATTTAAAGGTGAGTTACAAGTTTAATTAGTTAGCTAATTAAGTACAATTATAAATTTACCTACTTGCCATTTTCAACAATATTAAATACATGTTAAATGAAGTAGAATGAAGCATTTCTATTGGTTTAAAACTTATTCTTTTTATTCTTACAAAAAAATTACTCATTTGAACTCTCCACTATATATATAATATGAGGAAAATTCATATATGTATTACATATACATAAATAAATCATATATTTTTACCTACACATAGGTTTCATACATTTATGTAAGTTAACCTACATATATGTCGGTTATATAAATACGAAAAATTGTCATATTTTGTTTAAATTATAGTGTGAGAAACAATAAATGTTAATTTTATAACATTTTCATTTATTTTTTCAGTTTTTAGGATTGAAAAAATAGGTGAATGATTTTGTTCTGTATGTTCTCGTAATATTTAGCGTTCTGCAGAGAAGCTTTCCATATATATATATATTATACATATACACACACACACACACATATATATATATATATATAGGGATCGGTTCAAATGAAAACCATCCCCAGTTGCGAGAACCACTCTCCACCAATCAGATCATGCCACATATACACTATTATTGTAAATCTTAAAGATTATTTTGGTAATTTACTCAAATGCCATGTCTTCTCTCTCTCTTTAAAGTCTTATCAAACCTTCTCATCCATCAAAATGTCATATCTACTATCTCTCTCTCTCTTAAAATCTAAAAAGAATTTTTTTTTGTAAAAATAATCTATTATACATAATATTAATATGCTATATCGGTGCTTCTTTCTAATTGGTCAATTTGACTTTCTTTTTCCAGAACAAAATTTTCTCAAGTTGCAACTTTTAATTAGTCATTAGTGTGTATTGTGTAGTAAAATATGTAGGTTAGTTTGATATGGTTGGTTTTAGTGCGAAGAAAAATAAATAAATAATGTTTTTTCTTTTACTTTTCATTTTATACCCCACACTATATATGTGATACAAGTTTTTAATATTTTACTAATTTGTTTTTTTAATACGTTTGTTAGCTTTTTTAAAAACAAAAACAAATACGTAGTTTGCTTTTTTTGGTATTGTAAACATACGAGAGTGTGGCCGATACCGTGACCAACCGAATGGAATTCCCACCACGGAGAGCGGGTAATCCCACTAGTTTTTTGTAAAAAAGTTAAAAACCGTAAAAAAATTAGCGTAAAAAAATGTTTTAAAACCGGTCATAATAAAAGTTATTATACCGGCGCGTAAAAAAAGTTTAAACCCGCGCGTAAAAAAGGTTTTAAACCAACGCGTAAAAAATTTTTTATACCGACGCGTAAAAGAAGTTTAAAACCGAGGCGCAAAAAGAGTTTAAAACCGAGGGGTAAAAAAGTTTAAAACAACACAATTAGGTCAAACTCAGATCCTAACAATTGGTATCAGAGCTTGGTCAGTCAAATTCGATCTAACAATCGATTTGACATAAAAAGATCAGCTCAATTTCTGTGATATTGTGTTGTTCGTATTTGTTGGAAAACAGAGTAAGAGCCAAATCACATTATTTACGATTTCAGTGTTTGTGTTGGAGTTTGTGATGATTCCATGATTGACGGTTGCTAACGATTCATCTAATGTCTTTAAAAGACTGAGGTGAATCTAAACCTTAGGAACCAGATCTATATGAGGAACAAAAGTTATGAGGAAATTTTTAAAGGGTAAAATCCTATAAAGGTTATGGATTGATATTTAGAAAACCAGATCAAAAGTAATGAGAATTTTAGCATAAGCATCTTGCAAAAATGTCTAAGATTCTCAAAACATTACTGTAAATGATTCTGGATTGATTATTCTTTCCCTAAAAAGCCTTCCAGTGAATGCTACGACATTTGCCTATGGAAAGGTTAAAAGGGGAATTGAAGAAAAATCACAAAACTTAAAAGTGTGTTTATCTCAAAACTTTTGTATTAAAAGAAAGGAGTATAAACATAAAACACTTAAGAGTTCACAGGCTAGTACTACAAAAGGAAAACCTAAAATTGAATCTTCTTCTTTGTTCAAAACATCTGTTACCAAACAAGCTGAGTGCAACCACTGTTTACAGGTATATTCAGGTAACTGATGTATCTCAAGTTAAAAATTGTTTTAAAAGAGGACTTAGGACATCTATCAGGTCTAATTGATTCTTTTATCAAGAAATTTTTACTTAATTTTTAATAGTAAAGATTTCATGTATATATCAAGACATGTATTACTCCTTTTCTAGTATTTTTGTTTTCTGGAAAGTAATACATGTTGATCTTTCACTTGTTTTAGATGCTTAAAGCTCAAAACCTACCAGGAAGTAAAACCTTTCCATTTTTAGAGAGAAGGGAGTTACTTTTCCTTGATAATGGATCAAAAGGAATATGTATGATGATTAGAGTCAATTTATAAAATGAGTCAAGATAATCTCAAACTTATTGTCAAAGTAGATTGTGTTTACCGTCTGGGATACTCAACCACTGCTGGATATATAAAGTGTTTTAACACCATGGCTAGTATGTGGAAGAGATTTTGATTGAAAATTTCAAAAACTTTTATCAATAAAAATCCTAGTAAGGCTATGAGAAATGTTCTGTCAAGCTTAATCTTGCAGGTATCTACAGTCTTCATCAAAATCTTATTCACCAAAAGGAACAGAAGAAGTTTTCAACACAGTCTATCATTCCATGACCAGGTACAGTGTAAATCAGATATTACCTAGTGAGGGATTACTATGAAAATGGTTTGATTTCTTTACAACATGCCCATACCAAGGATCAATTGGCAAATGTGTTGACAAAAACACTTGATGCTCACACTTTTGACAGTTTGATTTCCAGGCTTCGAGTGCTAAACAAGGATCAAAAACAGATTTCCCTGTGATCCATGTGTAAATAGCATCAAAAATGTTTTCAGAGAATCAAAACAAAACCTTAAAAATAGTTAAAATTAAAACTTTCTCAATAAATCTCTAAAGTCTAATGAAAACACTGTTTGTACTTCCTCAAAGTCTGTTCAAAGCACTAACAGCACAAAAACACTGTTCGCTTAGAAAAATCTATCCACTGTTATGTATCCTCTGATAATGTTAAAATTGGTCACAACCGCTGGTAGTTTACTCTAACAGTGGTTAGCCAAACAAACTGTCTTCCATTGTCAATCAGCGGATACACGTGGACAGATGTTATTCGATAGTCGTTGCATCGCCACGTCATCATCACTTTTTGGAAAACCCTATAAAACCTTGTTTCTATCTCCAAACAGAGGTTTCACTTTCACTGTGCAATTTCAAAAAATTCTCAAAACCATTCTCACAAGATCATGGCTCCCAAAGTGAAATCAAAGAAGAAATCATCACAGGAACCACCAAAACACATTCTTATCGTCAAACATCCACACAATTACCTCTGTACCTTCGAAAACACGGAGAAAAACATATATTTTCACTTTATCATCGATACCCTGTCTTCATCAAAGTATAAAACTTTGCTTTCTTGTAATGCTCCAATTTATCAAGACACCCTACGAGATTTCTGGCCTAATGCAGAACTTGAAATTCAAAATAAAAAGCATTGGGCAATCTCTTCTAAAGTAGGAGGTATCATGGTTCCAATAACCCCACAAACCATCTCAAAAGTTTTTCAGATGGATGATCTTGCAGGTAAAATCTCTTTCCCTAAGGATGAGTATCAAATCGATTTGATCGAAAGAGGGTATACAGGACAGTTAACAAAAGCTACTATAGAAAAAGGAAAATTCTCACCTCTTATGAAATTCCTGTTTCATACCCTGTTCACCTGTGTTTCAAATAAATCAACTGGTTAACGAAATACTTTTAAAAATTCAATACTTGGGTATGCTATTATGTCTAAAACTGATTACAATTACTCCCAATCATTGTTTGATGATTTGGTAAAAAATCTGGAAAATGTGAAAAACAATAAAGCAAATTCTTTCTTATTATTTCCATGATTTTTAAGTTATTATCTACAACAAAAAATTCCAAAAGAAAGTGTGCATGTTTTTAAGCAGGGGATACATTTCAAATAAACAGCTTAATGTCTGAACATTTACTCGCCTTATGGCCAAAGAGTCAAAAGTTTCTAAAACACAACCAGGGGAGTCTGAGCAAAATTTGGATGAGTCCACATCTACTCCTCAGACCTCAGCTGCTGAGCCCACTGCTCTTAGTGACCACAGTAGTTTAACCACTGCTGTTTAACCCACACTAAAAATCACCAAAAGAACCAAAAAGAAATCCATCAAGCCCACTAAACCTAATAAAAAGGGTCTTCTAGAAGATGAGATCCCAGAAGTTAACCCTGTGACAACACAAAAGTCACAAGAAACCATTGTTGCTACTTCCTCACAACAGTTGGAAAGATCTCCACCTAAAACCACAACTCCTCATGATTCCTCACAAAAGGAACATGTTGTAAGCACAGGGACACCACAACTTGAAACATTACTCTCATTTGAGAGTATGTCGAATTGTCCTTCTCCCGGGGCAAATTCTCTTTCCACATCACTCCCACATCTCAAATTAAATCAAACCTGGAGTCTCTGTTTGAGGTCATTGAAAGTCAAACACAAAACAGCCTCTCTCACCAACACATTACTGAGAATACAACTTCTACAATGGCTGTGTCTGATAAAATTTCATTGACTAACCCACAAACAGTTGAGGAGGTTACACCACTCGAATTTCATGAAATTCTTGTTGGTAGTTCAAGTGGAGCAGCTATTACGGGTGTTGAATCCATTGATTTACATCTGGACAGTAGTTTCACTAATAAGTCTCCCTTGAAGGCAATTTCTACTGGGCTACCATGACAACCACTGCTGGTATTAAAACCACTGTTGAGCTTGTTAAGGAAACCTCTGCTGTTGAAAGAAGTCCCTAGTACCAAGAAAAAGGGCATTTGTGTTTGAAACAGGGGTTAAAACCTCTGTTCATGATAACATAGATTATAACTACCACTTCTGGTAGGAGTTCAGATGATCCTATTAAGTTAGGTAATGAGCTAAAATCTAAAGATTTGACGAAGAGAGTTACAAGAATTGAGACATCGGTGGCAGATATCAAAAATATGTTGCTCAAACCACTGATATAATCAAACAGATTTAGAATCCTCAAAGTCTCAAAACACTGCTCAATCTTCTGCTCCTCAAACCACTGATATAATCAAACAGGTACATCCTCTGTTTCAACAACAATGCCAATATGCTGATCACCAACATGAAATACGTGTAAACATGTTCAAAAATGAAGTTGAAACAAGATATAAGAACACTCAGGCAGAGCTTAAGGTTATCAAAGAAACTCTCACAATATTGCCTGGGACTACCCCTGCATCTATCTTTGAAAGAACTGATGATGCCAAAAAGGAGGAGAAAAGTGATTCTATGAAGAAACCTCAGTAACTTCTACTGAAACATCTGTCAAAGAAAAGAAAAAGGGAGGTGATGAAACCCTGTAAATTCAAGCAGATGATGAAGTTGCAACAAAGAGGATGAGTTAATCTCAAGATGAGACAAAGGAGAGGGTTTTGGAAAGGAAGCAAAAGGAGTTGAAGAACACTGCAACAGATGTTGATGTTACAAAAGGCACAACAGATGTTATGACAACAGTGGTTTCCACAAACACTTCTAAACTTTTATCAGAATCAATATTCACCCTATAACCCGAACTCCTGCAAAAACTCCTTCACCAAAACTGGTGTATACTAGAAAAAGAAGAAAGGTCACATTTACCTACACATAACACCTTATCATCTTCACCACTTATCCAAACAAATCCAGAACCTTTCATCACTCAACCATCACCAACATCAACCATACTCACTCAATCACCTACTGGTCACAATCCTTCTAGAAACATACCTTGGAAACAGCATATCCTTTGGAACTGGTTGCAGTTCAAAAAGAATTGTTACAATTTTATACAGAGGCTGATCCATCCAAAAGAACCTTTCCATCTCTTCTTGGATACAGAATTCCTAAAAATGTTGATGAATATCTGAAATTGAAAACCAGACAAGCCAAAAACATAGCAAAAGAATAGGGAAAAGGGAAGGGTAATGCCTACTTGTCAAGACTGGAGCAGCATGAGCTAAGTAAAGTCAGAAAATTAGAAGAATATGTAAAAGAGTTAAACAAGAAGAAGGCAAAAGCATCACCTGATGAAGATCCTCAGATAAGGAAGAATGCACCAGACTGGAACAGATTTAAAACACAAGTGTAGATCTTATCTTAGAAGCATCCATCCAAGCCTTGAATCAAAGAAAAAGGCAGTTACAAATGGATGAGGAAGAAAAACAAAGAGAAGCTGAAACTAGTAAACAGGCCAACAAAAATCAGTCTCTGCATGATTTGGAAGATGGTTCATCAAAACCTTAAGCTCAACCTGCTGAAACTTTAAAAGAACTATCTAGCAGTGTATCTCTTTCAAACTCATCACAAATAAAACTTCTCCCAAGAAACCCATTGAACTCAAAAAGACTAAAGTGGATGTTTGATAAACAGACCCATGTATTGACTTTGCTCAAGTCCAATGGAAAAGTTAAATATATAACAAGGAAGGATGCACTAAGCCTGGGTGTAGCTGACCTTCAAGATCTTCTGGAACTTCAACTGTGCAGGGATGAAGATGATGAAATTTCCCAGAATTTTGAACTACAGTTCAAGAGACAAATAAGGGAAAAACTGATGAGAGAATAAAGATCATGAATAAAGAAGAGTTTTGGCAACATGTGTTCTAGGGGAGATTGTTGGGATTGATCCTTAGAAAAGAACAGATGATAAAATGCTAAAACAGGTTTGTTCTAAATGATCCAGAATAATCAGTGTTTTGATTCACAACTTCCTTAAAATGACATAATATCTAACATCTGATGGTTCTAACATTGCTCAAGGCTAAGCTCTGTTGGTTATAAAGACTGGTGAAGACCAAACCTCTGTTGAAGTCAAAAGTCTGCTGGAAGTCAAAGGTCTGATCACCCTTTGAGGAACATTTGATAAAGCTTCATCAGTGGTTGAGCTCATCAGTGAATAGCATCATCAATATATTGTAATCAGTGTTTTATCAATGTAAAAGAGGATAGCATTGGCAGTGGTTAGAAGTTTGTTAAGGTTGTTAGATCACTGTCTTGGTAATGTCAGCAAAGATGACACAGATGTTAGGATTAGTACTATAAATAGACAGTACATGTATTGTTCTATTTAGCTCACACACACACACTTATCCAGTACTATCTATTCTGTGTGAGCTCGGGCTGAGGGGGGTTAGTGATTCATAACTGTATTTACTTGTAATCATTTCAATCTTTTGAGTAATGAAAACAGTGTATGATGAGAACTAATCTCTCCTTGATTGTGTTACAAAGTTTTAAATCGTATTCCGCTGCAAGGTATTATATGTTTTATCTTATTTATGATCAATTTGTTTAAAACAACACAATTAGGTCAAACTCAGATCCTAACAGTTTTGGATGATAAGGCTTTGATTTTCGAATGACTAACAGTAGTGTATTTTAGGTTGATTATCATGTTGTGTTTTATATTAATAGTTCTACGATGGTGTGTTTGAAGTTCTTATGGACTGTTAGGGTTTGGAAATTATGTTTTAGTGATCTTCACTATGTTATTGGGCGTTTTGAGTGTGTTTTATGGCTAAAGTTGTGTTTTATGACTTTAACTTGTGGACTTTATAGCCGAACCCCATATATATATATATATATATATATATATATTATTATATATATATAATACACACACATTCATATATCACAAAATATTTGAATCTTATGCAACCAATGGATGATTGGGATTTTTGATTATTTGAACTTATTTCATCCTAAGTTAAAATAAGCCATCTTAAACTGTTTAATGCAACCGTCTTAATTTCATAAAACACAACAATCATACCAGTTGTTTTAATAAGGACCCTCAAGCTAATTATATAAAACACAATAATCATATGCGTTGTTTAAATAAATAATCTCTAGCTAATTAGAATTTAATTTTCAATGAATCAATACGAGGATGATTTTGTATGCACACAAAGTATTTTAAACATTTTCAACTCGACGGTTGTCTCTCTTCAACTTACTAACTGCTTTTATATTATAGGGTTAGAGCACTAGTTTGGGACACCCATTCAGGGGCGGAACCAATATATCACTAGCTGTAGCACAGGCTACAGCTCAACCTCGTATTCACAGTGTAATTTTATTTTTTTGGTTTTATACCTAAGATACCCCTAAACATATACGAAGACACCTCTAAGAGAAAATTGTAAAACTTGATATTATTTATTAAGCACAAAACTTGTTTAGTAACTAAGCCCAAATAATCAGTTTTATGATAATTAAGCCCAAATTGTAATAACTAATAAAGTCCAAATAATAAAATAATCCATTTGAAAAGGGTCATGGTTTGTACGGACAAAAATGATTTTTTTTCATAAAGTAAAAGACGACGATATGATGGAACAATTTCAAATTATGGTAAAAACAAGTGGACAAATCTATTAGGTATTTGTTTTGTTGTATTTATTTATTGTTATTTTTTTAAAATTGTGTGATTCCACAATAAAAAAACATTTTAGGATACCTCTGATTTAATTAACTTGCTTCACCACTAGACTTGTTGATGGGTTTTGTGAGTCTTATCCATCTCTTTATTTTGTGAATTTGAGAGCTTGTCAAAATTGTTGACCATTTTCATTTTATTTTGTTTTGGGCTCTAAAAAAAGATGACCTGTCTTTTCGTGAAACAACTATTGACCAGGTCTTGTATCTAGTTAGCTTATTTCAGTTAGATAAAAACTGAAAAGCATCTTTGAACATTTCAATATGATTTATCTTTAAAAAGTTACGCTTTATTTTTATGACTTCTTACCTAAATACCATTTACTTAGCTTTGACAATTTTTTTTCAGCCGGAAATCTTTTTATTCATCTAGTTAGATAAAAAAAAACATGTACCACGCTTTACATACGATTATATTACAGCACTTACTTTTTCCTTTTATAGGGAAAATGGTAGGCTCTCTTCTACCTTCTCTATGCCCACGGTTATCCCACGGTTTTCATTTTATGGAAAATGATAGCCACATTCCGTATCGAAATTTCATTTATTGTTTATAGCCCTCACTTTTCTCTTTTAGGGATGACCGATCCCTTTTTCGCTATTGGTAAATACATCTCTCAAATCGAATATTGTTTCACACAGGTTAAGCGTACAATAGGAGAGGGTGGACCCCTTTCATGTATTCTAACCTCCTCCAATCTTATATTGACACGTCATTTTTACCCTAACTTCACTAAATTACTGACGGCACTTTTTCATCTATCCTAGAACCAAGGGTGCAACCCATTTACTCTATCCATCAACCATCCACATAGTTTTCATAAATTTTTAGTGGGTTATACTACCCTCAAACCCAACCCCCTCAAAGTACTCTAGGGGTGACAACTATGTACCCACTTAGAGTAAATATCCTAGACCCCTTGCCCGGATGACGCCTTATCCGCCTAGCAGACACTGCCTTCATTGCTCTAAATATTCTCATTGGTTTAGTTAATTACACACATTCACCTTGTTTTTATTTTTATTTTTATTTTATTTTTTATCAAAATTACCTTATCACTTGTGTCACCACCCTAGATTACTATTTCGGTGTGAATTCCAGCAAACTTATCACCGAAAAAAATGTTATAATTTTTATGCCCAAAACTTAATAAAATTGATGTTTTTATTGTCTCCATAATTTTAACAAGTTTTTTAACTATGATAATTATCAAACAACACCATATTAATGACTTTAATCCATATTATCATCCAAGAATATGGGTTTTATGTTCTTTTCCAAGAAACCTTCAAAATCCACTAAAAAATCTCAAAAATTATACCAAAATACTTGGTTTTCAACAAGGAATTTAGACAAAACTCTGATACCACTTGTAGGTCCTTATAACACCTATTCCTTATTGTTTAATGCAAAAAACAAGTGCGAAATCCAAGTTTATACACAAACTGAAGCAAGAACATGATCGATAACAATAGAATATCACTTGAAAAGTTCCTTGTATCGATTTCAGCAAAGTAACAGTACATTAATACCCAATAGTATGCTCCCACTCTCTGAATGTGTTCTCTAGCAAAAACAGATGACACTAATCGACATTTCACAAGTTAATCGATAGACACTATCGGTTCACCATACTTCAGATCAGATCACATGGACAATGAAGGTTGATGGATATCCACCGTCGATGAACATCCTTATGTATATCTCGGAATGTTGATCAAGTGATGATAGGAGGATATCATCACTTGATCAACTTACACAATGTTAAGCTTAAAAAAACAAGTGTTTATAGATCGAATTACATATATAACAAAAACGAATACAAGCTACAGACATAAAGTGTATCAACAACTTTCTAATATTCTCTTCCTTGTTTTTCCAAAGTTCTTTCTTTGCATCTAAAAACAAAAATCTCATTTTCATCAATTAATTATAGACATAGCATTCAATATCAGATATTATGTCCACAGATTGATATCCGATAGCTTACCATAGTTATACCAATAATGATAGGTATGTTTTCTTGTTTACGTGTGTAGTTTAGTGTATCGGTATTTTACCATTTAAAACTGAATCTGTTCATCCAAGATTAGTAGTATTTGTTTGTTACCATTTGCACACGTCAGTGATTTCCATCGGTCATCAACAAACAAATTATCTAGGCCCATATTATTGACATACATTCAACGACGGATTTCCGATGGAAATCTCCGTCGGTAATACTCATAAATTTAGTAATGTATATCCTTCATGATTTAGCGAATAATATATCTATTCTAATATAATAAAGTTATTTTTGCTTATGTGTCATTTATACATAAACCTATCCTATTCTATTGACAAGTTGACTTTTCTCCTTTAATTATTCAAACAAAAGTACACATGGCAATTTTCTCAAACTTGTTTAATTTAATCTACAAAATGATTTGAAATGAACAAAATAATAGGGATGTTTATCAATTTTCGTAAACAACTAAATTTTAAAAAACCTTGATTTTAGGGATCTTAGTTTTTCCACTTCATCACAAATGAGTCAAATGATGGAATTAGATCTAGAAATACCTTAGTGCAATTATATAGAGATTTAATAAATTTATAAGAAAATAATTTAATCTGGACTATAAATAAATAAACGAAGAAATAAATACTCAAACTTGGATGAATTGTTAATTAATTTACAACAAATCTTAGTACAATAAATAACCAAATGATAGGAATATAGTTGAATGACATTTAACTTAACTTTTTCAAATATACTCAAATTTTTCAACTTAAATTAGAAAACGACATTTAAAAGCTAAACAATAGGGATATACTAATTAATTCCGGGAAAATTATTAAACTTACTTAGCATACTTTCAGAAAAGTTCAATATCTGTAATTAGATAGGAGAAACCTAGAATTTACAATTATCACAAACTCGCCAACACCTCTCCTGCGTACTCCATCAGTTCAAGCATAACAACTACCACAAGTAGGGTTTCCTCTAAGTAATTGTTAAATTAAATTCGTTTTTTTTTCTCATAAAACTTTCAAATTATAATAACAAATTGTTTGTTTGTTTCTTTCATTTCATTCATTATTTCAAACCATTTATGTATATTATCTCTAATAGATCAGTTGCCAACTTTCATTTAATAATTCTCTTTTTTTTCATGTAGCTTATGGTTTGAAAATAACGATTCTTTACTAGATGTTAGAATTTCTTTTGCACTGTTTGATATATTCTTCACTATCAAAAAATTTAACATAACGATGCTTTACTTCGTGAAATCCCGAGGGACTGATAAAATTGAATCTTTTGAAAACAAATCTAACACAACAAAGTAAAATTTTGAAGAGAAACAGTCAAAACAATTACACACAACACACAAATTGTTGTGATGTAGGACCAAGTACCTCAAGATCACGAAGTTCATCATCAAGCTCTTACAATTATGATACTCCGAGGTTTGTTGAGCGAGATCATGTTTTGAATGTGGTGAGTATGGGCACATTGTCAAGAACTGTCCATATCTCACAAAGGGAAAAGCAAAAATTGATGCGCCCCGTGATAAACATTACCATACAAATCTGTTTCATCAAAACAGGACCCTCGTCTTGTTAAGCAACGAGAATGAAGCAAAGAAAGAAACAACGAAAAGATATTGAAAAGGCTTTAAAATCGAAGGTTGTCCAAATACAGTTGATAAAACCAAATGTTAAAATTGAGAAACAAAAACAGATTTGGAAACCAAAATCGTAACTGTTTCAGGAGGAGCTCCATCAATTCCGAATCATCGGGAAATCGTTTTTGTGAATATTTTTCTTGAAGAAAATCCAAAAAGATGTTATTTAAAAGTTTAAATTTACTTTTTTGCATTTTAGGGGGAGTAAATTCAAACAAATCAGAAAAATACAAAAACAAGAGAAAACAAAACTGAGTTTCCTTGTGAGAAAAAGAGAAAATGATAGTAAATCAGTGGTCAGTCAAAACCTCTTTGAAATTAAATGAAGAATGATGAGTAGCTTTACTCGATGCATCGGTAGGCTCACAATCATCTTAAAGTGCGCAGGGCGATATAAACATAATCGAGTGAAGACCGTGTGGGAACCGCTCATTGGCATATGGTCTTGGTACCGAAATTTCGTTTGATAAATTGCTGAGGTTCAGAGATACGTGGTCTTTATGTTGTTTATCATCTGGGTTTCATGGTTGTTTCTTTTACCGAAAACAACAGGGACGCAAGTCTAGAATTTCCATGATACCATACATACGTGTACATACAATGTATATAATACATGCTGCATATGACCATCAATAAGTGATAAAAATATCACAGTCACCCCTGAATAAGTGATTTTAAATCGCATCTATCATCCGAGAATCAAGTTCGTCTCTTTGTCGGTACGATGGTACTAACCTGTTCACGGACTTGCTCTTGTGCCCTGCATGCATGTGAATATCAAGTTATTCATTAATAAGTGATTTTATCACATTAGGGCTTTTATTCATCCTCAAATAAGTGAGTATCTCACATCATATACGTCAAAACAGATGATAAATGGTATACTCACCAGTAAGATGAACTTACGTGCATACCTTGATACGAGAATGTGTCATGAGTGGATGAACACCGGTCGGTAAGTATAAATCATACATTAATCGTATCCCCTAACCGCGAGTACATCTGAAAAGTTGAGCTTATGTGGACAACAATACCGATAATTGTTATAGGATACTTATCTAAATGCTAACTAATCGAACAACAAGTGTGTTTTGGCATCACCGTATACTGATATGATTCTCTTACCCTCGAAATTCGCAAAAAGAATGTCTGTAAATATTTATTTATTGCTTTCCGTCTTTACATTTGAAAAATGAAAAATATCAAAAAGATTTTAGGTGAGTTTTAATATAAATTTTATAAAAGCCAAAAAGATTTTACTTCTAGTTTATTTTTTATTGACCGATGTTGGAACTCAAGTCTATCCTACCTAAAATCCTGATTGTAAGCCGGAAAACAATTGCATCTTCATAAATGGTCGAAGTTGACAAATTTTGAAAGTTAAAGGATTAAAACTGAACAATTTTGAAACTTTCAAAGTGTTGTCAATTGGTAGTTGAATGAGAGTTGGTCTCATGTGTGTCATTTTCTAATTCAGTTTAAAATCAATCCTTCGTGAAGTTTTCATATGAAAATTCTCTAAGGTTGATTAAATCCCTAGCGGTTGTTCTCATTACGCGTTTAGTTTTGTTGTGTGTGCAGTTGTGGCATCCAAGCAAGCTAAAGGCAAAGAGAATGTGTTTGAAGAAACGTTATGGGAGTGAATACACAACATGAATGCAAGCTGTGGACCAAGAAGATCAATTTTTAGCTGTCCACTCATCAACACCACAAGGATCTAAAGATTTCAAGATCAACGTCTCACGGGCTACATTCAAGTGGGAGTTTGTTGATGCACCTCCCGACTGTGACAAGTAAAGAAATTTGAAAATCCGATAGTTTGAAGAACGAACCATCACGAGCAGCATCCAAGGGGGAGTTTGTTGATGCATATTTGTGTGGATGCGGCTCAGTTCGGTTTGGCTCAGCTCATTTCGGTTCGGTTCGAGACCGAAGTCGACGACATTCCTCCGTCGTACAAACCGAGATTCCCGTTGCGAGACGATTCGCTTGGTTGATGACCTCATCATTACATCGTCATGATGATGTCACCATGACATCACCATGATGATGTCATCATGTGAATTCTAATGCCATTTATAATATTTTCATTTGAAGTCAATGAAGAATGTCATGTGTGTATATATGTGAGCTACGAAGAACCCATGCAACGTGTGAATTATGAAAATGACGAAGAACTATGCTACATGGGAGCAAGGTTGTTCGTTGGAATAAGGTTGAATGGAAAACATTCTTTGTAGGCCTTGTTGGTTGTTTGTGGGTCAGATCATGAAGAACCTACTTCTTTGTGGGCCTGGCCTGTTCTTCGTGGGGCATGCCTATTCTTCATGGGTGTTAGCTGGGTCTTGCCTATAAATACCCATATATGTTATTTGGGTTTTGTAAGAGTACAGAGTGTGAGAGACTAGCAGTTTGTCAAGAGTTTATGTACTGGTTCTCTCTACAAATCAATATAGTGAATCTTTGAAGTTATATTTTGTTAAATTGGTTGTGCTCTTGCTTTGGTTTGCATACACACTTGGATTCCGTACTCGTGTGTGTGTTAGACAACTAGGAAGTAGGTTAATCTTAATCCTCCAAGTGGACCTACAGTATAGATGTTTTATTACCTTTTATAGCTACAAACAAGTTTTTAAAATGATGATATATTATAATAATACTTGATAAATAAAAAACAAATAAAGAAACTTGATATTTTATAATATATACACATTTTCTATAAAATATTTCATAAAATATGAAATTTTTAGTAATAATACTTAGTAAAAAACATAGGCACATTTTTTATTAAAAATGATGAAAAAATTTTCTAATAATACTAAAATAAAAATAAAAACATAACATTTTTAATATTAACACATTTTTTATAATAACATTTCATAGAAATATGAAGTTTTTAATAATAATACCTAATAAAAAACATATGCACATTTTTATTTAAAAAACGATGAGATTTTCTAATAATACTTAATAAATAAAAACAAATAAAAACATGACGTTTTATGATATTAACAAATTTTTATAACAAAATTTCATAAAAAATCTATTAATTTTCTTGTATTAATATTTCACAATCCCCTATACTAATCATCCATGAAATTAAATAAAGTTTCATATGGTACATCCTAATCATTGTGTGATCATCATTGGGCAATCATTGGTTGACACTGAATGATTGGAATTAATTAGATGGGCCAGAAGTAAGCGTATAGGGCTATGAAGGGCGTATGAGTGGGCCAAATTTTCAGTTGTATAGGTCAATGAGAGGTGTATAGGGTTTGGGGATGTGTAGATATTTTTAGAGGGATGTATGGATACTTTCTCCGTTTATAATTTGTATTTGTATCTATATATATCTTCGTTGTGATAGTAAATATGATATGTAATTATAAATAAAAGATTTGCAATTACGATATGTATTTATTTGTTATAATTTTTTATTTCGGTTTTCATCTTACCTTTGTACCATTCGTGTGTTAACCTAGTATTTTAACATAATAATGGAATGTTGGTACCACCACATGCTTGAATGTATACATGTCTTATCTAAAGAAAGAGATAAGTTTGAAAAAGGACCTCAAACTAAACACATTACTAGATGGTAGTACCAGTATACTTCAACAACGTAAATCCCTACTAAAGTGATTATATATAGTATTTCCGTTAACGTGTATCTTTGAGTAAAACATATAACAAACAAGTATTGCAAGTTTTCAGTGTTGTTAATAATTGGTCGCTAGATTGTTAAGGTAATACATATACCTTTTTAACTTACTAAAAGATAAGGACATATAACACCAACAACATGCTCAACATTTTCCTAAGCTCATTCATGCATATTGAAGCAATTTCAGCATAAAAAAAATATTAAAAAAAAGCATGATTTAGTTTAATTAATGTTGTTATCATAAGTCTTAATCTTTAATATTCTTTTCATCAGAGTAATACCTCTTGAAAGCAAGAGGAACATAAACCAGCAACAAAAAACCAAACAAATTAAAACTCCAATACAACAAATTAGCAACCGCTAACACCCTCCCCATAACCAACCTTCTACTACTCCCACCAAACTCCTGTACTTCCACCTTCGATATCTCACTCCTCAACCACTCCATTAACGAAAATATCCTCGCAGAATTATACACCACCGGCACCAACACCCGCATCGGCAACGAAAACCGGTCCGAATACGCAACACCTTCCAGAAACAACTGGCTAGCCAACAAGAACACATGCGGAGTTGCCGCATTAATCCCCTCTTTATCACCTTCTATAATCCCTTCAAATATGTAAGCCACGGGTAGAAACAGCCCCAACACGGCTCCTACGAACGAGTACACGCTGAGAAGGCGGTTGCTATCGTCGAAAACCGGGTGGTTTCTCGTCGGGTTTAGCGTGGGGAATGCGATTTTAGAGAGGAAATACATGTAGAAAAATGAGAAGAGTACGAATGCGAATGACTCGATCGCCACCATCCCAGTTGCGGAGAGGACGATGGCGACCGCGAGCGCGTTGAGCTGTTGGAATGACAATATGTTGCCACGGTGGAGCTGGGATTTTGGTTGGGTTTTTGTGGGTGGATGATTGGATTGTTCTCTTAGGACTATCTCGTCGGCCGGGACAACCGCACCTGACATTTTTTTCCGGTGAGTTTTGTTGTTGAAAATGGGTAGAGAGTTTGTTGGAAATGGTCTAGATTGGTTTTTGAGATCGATGGGATGAGAGAGAAAATTAGGGTTTGTGAGGATGAGAGGGAAAGGAGGGGTGTTAAACGTGGAGTAGGGTTTGTTAGAATAATGACACGTGGATATTGTACGTGAGTTTGACCGATTCAACGACAAGATTCTATGAAACCGTCGTCGGTCGTTATCTACGTGGTAGGCGGGTGTCAACCGAGTTGTGATTCCAAGGGAAACAAATGTATTTACACGGGCTATAAATTGTAGTTTAAATTAAATTAAATAAAAGTCGGGTATAAATAATATTTGTTGACTGGATTGAAAAGTGATTATACTGCCGGCCAATTTTACCGATTGACTTGTATTAACAGAATCATTTATTAAATTAGTAGGTTTGAACCACATGTGTTGATTAAATATATTTTGATATATTAAGTAACTAGGTTATAACCCCGTGTATTACATGGGTTGAATAAATAAATTTTATATACTAAATAATTAAATAATATATCTTAAAAAACCTTATTTGTTGCACGGTTTGAATAAAAGTAATTTTATATATTAAATAATAAAAGGTTATATCTATAAGAATTATATTGTACGGGTTGAATAAATATAATTTTATATAACAGATAATAAAAAAGTTATATCTTTAAAACCACGTATATTACACGGGTTGAATAAATGTGATAGATTGTTTACCAAATAATAAAAAAGTTATATCTTTAAAAACATCACGTATTACATGGCTTGAATAAATATGATTTTATATACCCAATAATAAGAAAATTATATTTAAAAAAACTAATGGATATACTCGGTGATTGCGGAGATAATTATTGAAAAGAAGATACAGTAGTCAAACATGTTATTCGAGAAGCAAATAAGCACCCATTTGAGTGAAAAATATAAATTATATTTAAAAAAATACATAATAAATCTAATTTTATATATAAAGTAATATTGAATGTCATATACAATTTGTTTAAAATTATGTAATTATGTAATTAAATCGATATAATAATTGTTTAATAATGAAAATAAGATCTATACTATATAGTAAAAGAAACCGTTTCTAGGACACTTGTCATCATATTAGACCATGTATCTATTGATAGTTACTAGTTAATTTAACCTCTTTAATTAATTATAGATAACTCTTCTATTAATTATTACTTAGTTTAATCTCTTCTACTTAATTATAAATAATTATTATTATTTAGTTTTAATTTAATTTATACTTCTCACTTATAATATTATTTATTTGATTATTTAACTTAGAGTAAATTACTTTTTTCGTCTCCGTGTTTTAGTGCTTTTAACCGTTGGAGTCCAAAATCAAAAAGTTTAACGCCCTGGATCCCTGAACGCTCATTTTATAACGTTTTGAGTCCAATTTTGTTCATTTTATAACGTTTTGAGTCAATTTATGTTTAAAAAAATTGGACTCAAAAGGTTAAAAATAGACACAAAAGGACTCAAAAGGTTTATAAAAAAGCGTATAAGGACTCGGGTCTTTAAACATTTTGATTTTGGACTTAAATGGTTAAAACCACTAAAAACAAGAACTCAAAAAGTAATTTACTCTTTAATTAAATCTCTTTAATTAATTATAGATAACTCTCCCATTAAATATTATTTAATTTAATCTTTTCTACTTGTATTATAGATAATTATTATTATTTAGTTTAAATTTAATGTATAGTTCTCATTTATATTATTTATTTGATTTTCTATATCATATTAACTTCATGTATATATTACCTAACATGTTATATAACAACTTCCTTTTACCCAACTTATTACTTCTTTTTGACAGAACACCTAATTTTTATTTGTAATATACAAAGTTACTCTTATTCTTTTCGATGATATAATTATCTCTAATAAACTTTAAGTATCCACTACTTTTTTAAATATATTTTTTTATTATTTCGTATAGAAAATTATATTCATTTAACTCGTGTAATACACGAGGGTTGTTAATAATATAACTTTATTATTATTTGGTAAACAATATTACATTTATTCAACCAGTGTAGTATACATGGTTTTAAAGATATAACTTTTTTTATCATTTGTTATATAAAATTACATTTATTCAACCCCTACAATGCACGTGGTTTTTATATATATAATTTTTTATTATTTAATATATAAAATTACATTTATTTAACCAGTGCAATAAAAGAGGTGTTTAAAGATATATTGTTTTATTATTTAGTATATAAAATTCATTTATTCAACCCATATAATATACGGGATTATGACCTAATAAATAATATATTAAACTATATTATATTTAGTAGAAGGGTTACCTATAATTAATTAGAAGAGATTAAACTCAAATAATAATTATCCATAAGATATGACTTAATATGATGACAAGTAATAAATTAAAGAGTAAATTGCACAAAACATCCTTTATGTTTCCTCAAACTTGCAGGTTCCAGCCTTAATGTTTAAAAGTTGCTAAAAACAGCCTTTAAGTTTATTTTTGTTGCGGGTTCAATCCTTTACAGCTAACCACGTTATTTTCTTCAGTTAAGTTCCCTCACATGCATAACATGTGAGGGTATATTCGTCATTTTGGTTGATCATGTGAGGGAACTTAACTGAAGAAAATAACGTGGTTAGCTGTAAAGGATTGAACCCGCAACAAAAATAAACTTAAAGGTTGTTTTTAGCAACTTTTAAACATTAAGGCTGGAACCTGCAAGTTTGAGGAAACATAAAGGATGTTTTGTGCAATTTACTCTAAATTAAACCAATGTGTCACCCGTGTCATGCATTGAATGTATTTACTTTTTAGGTTTTCCGCCTGTTTTTGCTACTTATTGTATATTAAATATAAATAATAAATTAAGATTTAATCTTATCGTATTTGGAATGTCAAATATAATCTTCTCATTTTTAATGAAATAATAAAAATAAAATCTATTAGCATGATCCATTATAATTGTTGACGTACGTATATATTTATTATTATTATTATTAAAAAATAGTATTTAGTAAAAGGATTATATATAATTAATTAGAAGAGATTAAACTAAAATAATAATTATCTATAAGATATGGCCTAATATGATGACAAGTGTCCACAAAGTGGTTTCTTTCATTATATAGTACTAGTGGTAGGACCCGTGTGCGACACGTGTAGTTTTAGTAACATTTTATTATAGAAAAAAATACGATTTAACTGATCATAAAAGAAATTATACGCATATACATTTTATGCAGATATAAATTGCAGTTAAAAAAATTAAAGCATCATACAATAGATCTAAATTAACCAAAGAAATAAGGAATAATGGATTGTAATAACCAAACTTTTAGTCATTGACCGGCAACGGTCCTACCTTCAAAATTAACCGGTGCTGGTCTCAACTTTTCACATATTGTAAACAACTGGATTTTAACTAAAAAAATTAATTTCGTTTTATCTCTTTATCCTTTTCGGTTTAGTAAAGGTCCATTGGTCCAAGAAATAATTGGTTAAAAAGTTATAAAATATAAATACCTATGAAAATCAACACTAATTATGTAACATCATATATATATTTTTTTAATATTATTATTATTCAGAAATATTGTAAACAAATTAAGAAATTTGAAATACTTTTTTAATGTATCATATATAACATATAATAATCTATGTGGATAATTATAATACCATCAAATCATCAACTCACCAACTATATCTCTTCTGATCAATACCCGTATCTTTGCTATAATCAAGAAATTAAAATCGCCGGTGGAAGATGAAAAAAGGTACACTTCAAACTCAAATTCCGATCAGTTAAACAAAGATTCATACTTTGATTTAGCAAATGAAGTTCAATTTGTTGCTACATAATTTGGATACTCTATTTGTTTGCGGCGATAAATAACAATATTAGACGTCGAATCTGATTTAGGTTTTTAGTATTATGAAAGTTGGAGATGTTATGTCTATTTAACAGAGATTTTATGTATTGCATGTGTTTGAAATTGTTCATTTTTTGTTTATAGTGTAATTTGAAGAATACATTTTCTTCCTGCTCTTATGAAAAAGAAAAAGGAATAAATGTAATGATTCTGACATAAATTTTATGATTGAAATTGTTTTAATTTTTGATGAGATATTTTAATACGATGATGAGAATGATATATGATGATGTTCTAATGAAACATTAAAGGAACGAAAACAGTTGATTTTCTTAAAAGTTATATGATTGAAACAAATGTTGATGAGTAATATTTAAACAGGGTTTGGTTATAAGAATTTAATTTAGGTTTCTATATATGAAGGTGTATTTTAAAGCAACAGTTCATTGAATTGTATTTTAACCATATACTCTTTGCCACCTATATTACGTTTGCATATTTTTAAATATGTACTTTTATTTAGGCTTATAGGTTGTCTATGACGTTATACTTGCCTATTTAACCATATACTCTTTAACCGGCTATATTACGTTTGCATATTATTAACCATGTACCCTTATATAGGATTATAGGTTGTTTGTCATTTTATACTTGCCTAGTTTAATGATATACTCTTCCGCCACCTATGTTATTAGCGGTAGTTTTCTATATGTGGTAAGTTTTCAATACACATATATACATGTTGCTTTATAAAAATGTTGTATAATCTAAGTCGAGGATCTCTCTGAAAGCAGGCTCACTATCAAAGAGATAGGGGTAAGGTTTGTCTACATCTCACCCTCCCCAGAAACTAACAATAGCTGTCTATGTGTGGGATTTACTAGGTTCAGTTGTTGTGTGTTGTTATTGAAGGTGTATATATACTGGATCTGATATTACTCTTTAAATACATTTTCTTCCTGTTCTTATGAAAAAGAAAAAGGAATAAATGTAATGATTCTGACATAAATTTATGATTGAAATTGTTTTAATTTTTGATGAGATATTTTAATACGATGATGAGAATGATATATGATGATGTTCTAATGAAACATTAAAGGAACGAAAACAGTTGATTTTCTTAAAAGTTATATGATTGAAACAAATGTTGATGAGTAATATTTAAACAGGGTTTGGTTATAAGAATTAATTTAGGTTTCTATATATGAAGGTGTATTTTAAAGCAACAGTTCATTGAATGTGTATTTTAACCATATACTCTTTCGCCACCTATATTACGTTTGCATATTTTTAAATATGTACTTTTATTTAGGCTTATAGGTTGTCTATGACGTTATACTTGCCTATTTTAACCATATACTCTTTAACCGGCTATATTACGTTTGCATATTTTTAACCATGTACCCTTACATAGGATTATAGGTTGTTTGTCATTTTATACTTGCCTAGTTTAATGATATCTCTTCCGCCACCTATGTTATTAGCGTAGTTTTCTATATGTGGTAGTTTTCAATAACATATATACATGTTGCTTTATAAAAATTTTGTATAATCTAAGTCGAGGATCTCTCTGAAAGCAGCTCACTATCAAGAGATAGGGTAAGGTTTGTCTACATCTCACCCTCCCCAGAAACTAACAATACTGTCTATGTGTGGGATTTACTAGGTTCAGTTGTTGTTTGTTTATTGAAGTGTATATATACTGGATCTGATATTACTCTTTAAATACATTTTCTTCCTGTTCTTATGAAAAAGAAAAAGGAATAAATGTAATGATTCTGACATAAATTTTATGATTGAAATTGTTTTAATTTTGATGAGATATTTTAATACGATGATGAGAATGATATATGATGATGTTCTAAAGAACATTAAAGGAACGAAAACAGTTGATTTTCTTAAAAGTTATATGATTGAAACAATGTTGATGAGTAATATTTAAACAGGTTTGGTTAAAGAATAATTTAGTTTCTATATATGAAGGTGTATTTTAAAGCAACAGTTCATTGAATGTGTATTTTAACCATATACTCTTTGCCACCTATATACGTTTGCATATTTTTAAATATGTACTTTTATTAGGCTTATAGTTGTCTATGACGTTATACTTGCCTATTTTAACCATATACTCTTTAACCGGCTATATTACGTTGCATATTTTAACCATGTACCCTTAATAGGATTATAGGTTGTTTGTCATTTTATACTTGCCTAGTTTAATGATATACTCTTCCGCCACCTATGTTATTAGCGGTAGTTTTCTATAGTGGTAGTTTTCATACACATATATACATGTTGCTTTATAAAAATGTCTGTATAATCTAGTCGAGGATCTCTCTGAAAGCAGGCTCACTATCAAGAGATAGGGGTAAGTTTGTCTACATCTCACCCTCCCCAGAAACTAACAATAGCTGTCTATGTTGGATTTACTAGGTTCAGTTGTTGTTGTTGTTTATTGAAGGTGATATATACTGGATCTGATATTACTCTTTAAATACATTTTCTTCCTGTTCTTATGAAAAAAAGGAATAAATGTAATGATTCTGACATAAATTTATGATTGAAATTGTTTAATTTTGATGAATATTTTAATACGATGATGAGAATGATATATGATGATGTTCTAATGAAACATTAAAGAACGAAAACAGTGATTTTCTTAAAAGTATATGATTGAAACAAATGTTGATGAGTAATATTTAAACAGGTTTGGTTATAAGATTAATTTAGGTTCTATATAGAAGGTGTATTTTAAAGCAACAGTTCATTGAATGGTATTTTAACCATATACTCTTTTGCCACCTATATTACGTTTGCATATTTTTAAATATGTACTTTATTTAGGCTATAGTTGTCTATGACGTTATACTTGCCTATTTTAACCATATACTCTTTAACCGGCTATTTACGTTTGCATATTTTAACCATGTACCCTTAATAGGATTATAGGTTGTTTGTCATTTTAACTTGCCTATTTAATGATATACTCTTCCCCACCTATGTTATTAGCGTAGTTTTCTATATGTGGTAGTTTTCAATAACATATATACATGTTGCTTTATAAAAATGTTGTATAATCTAAGTCGAGGATCTCTCTGAAAGCAGGCTCACTATCAAAGAGATAGGGGTAAGGTTTGTCTACATCTCACCCTCCCCAGAAACTAACAATAGCTGTCTATGGTGGGATTTACTAGGTTCAGTTGTTGTTGTTGTTTATTGAAGGTGTATATATACTGGATCTGATATTACTCTTTAAATACATTTTCTTCCTGTTCTTATGAAAAAGAAAAGAAAAATGTAATGATTCTGACATAAATTTTATGATTGAAATTGTTTAATTTTTGATGAGAATTTTAATACGATGATGAGAATGATATATGATGATGTTCTAATGAAACATTAAAGGAACGAAAACATTGATTTTCTTAAAAGTTATATGATTGAAACAAATGTTGATGAGTAATATTTAAACAGGGTTTGGTTATAAGAATAATTTAGGTTTCTATATATGAAGGTGTATTTTAAAGCAACAGTTCATTGAATGTGTATTTTAACCATATACTCTTTCGCCACCTATATTACGTTTGCATATTTTTAAATATGTACTTTTATTTAGGCTTATAGGTTGTCTATGACGTTATACTTGCCTATTTTAACCATATACTCTTTAACCGGCTATTTTACGTTTGCATATTTTTAACCATGTACCCTTACATAGGATTATAGGTTGTTTGTCATTTTATACTTGCCTAGTTTAATGATATACTCTTCCTCCACCTATGTTATTAGCGGTAGTTTTCTATATGTGGTAGTTTTCAATATACATATATACATGTTGCTTTATAAAAATGTTTGTATAATCTAAGTCGAGGATCTCTCTGAAAGCAGGCTCACTATCAAAGAGATAGGGGTAAGGTTTGTCTACATCTCACCCTCCCCAGAAACTAACAATAGCTGTCTATGTGTGGGATTTACTAGGTTCAGTTGTTGTTGTTGTTTATTGAAGGTGTATATATACTGGATCTGATATTACTCTTTAAATACATTTTCTTCCTGTTCTTATGAAAAAGAAAAAGGAACAAATGTAATGATTCTGACATAAATTTTATGATTGAAATTGTTTTAATTTTTGATGAGATATTTTAATACGATGATGAGAATGATATATGATGATGTTCTAATGAAACATTAAAGGAACGAAAACAGTTGATTTTCTTAAAAGTTATATGATTGAAACAAATGTTGATGAGTAATATTTAAACAGGGTTTGGTTATAAGAATTAATTTAGGTTTCTATATATGAAGGTGTATTTTAAAGCAACAGTTCATTGAATGTGTTTTTTAACCATATACTCTTTCGCCACCTATATTACGTTTGCATATTTTTAAATATGTACTTTTATTTAGGCTTATAGGTTGTCTATGACGTTATACTTGCCTATTTTAACCATATACTCTTTAACCGGCTATATTACGTTTGCATATTTTTAACCATGTACCCTTATATAGGATTATAGGTTGTTTGTCATTTTATACTTGCCTAGTTTAATGATATACTCTTCCGCCACCTATGTTATTAGCGGTAGTTTTCTATATGTGGTAGTTTTCAATATACATATATACATGTTGCTTTATAAAAATGTCTGTATAATCTAAGTCGAGGATCTCTCTGAAAGCAGGCTCACTATCAAAGAGATAGGGGTAAGGTTTGTCTACATCTCACCCTCCCCAGAAACTAACAATAGCTGTCTATGTGTGGGATTTACTAGGTTCAGTTGTTGTTGTTGTTTATTGAAGGTGTATATATACTGGATCTGATATTACTCTTGAATTTGGTATTCTAAACTTATTAAAATAATGCTGACATCACATAAGAATGTTTATAAAACTTTTTTGTGTAATGCTGATTCAGAGAGTTTTATTTTTAGCTATCTATGAGTATATATGTATATATTCAACTTTAATAGTTACAGTTACTATGAAATGTTATGTCTTACAGGTGACAATATGATTCTATCTTGCGTATCTCTATTAGAGGAAGCAGGATCATTGAAACTGTTATGTTGTATTATTTACAATAAGTAGGTTTAATTTGATTAAGTCAACTCAAAAACATAAATATACTTGCAGGTTATACCAATTGAGTTTGTTAGGAGTGTATGGGGAGAAAAATGGCAGCGCACGAAAGTAACGATAAATCATGAAAGTGGAAGAAATTTGATAGCATGGGTAAGGAGTGCAAGTTGAGAATCAGTTATAACTGACGGATGGGCCAACGTTGTTAACGATCTTGGGTTGACAGAGAATACATTAATACTTTTGAGGTTACTGAATGATAAATCTCTAGAAATCCATTGTTTTGTAGAAAACGTTTGGGGGGAATCGATCTTCGACGTTAACCGTTATGGTGTTTTAAAAATTGTGGTAAGTAAACTCGTATGTTTCTTTGAAGTTTATTTTGTTATACTTATGAATTAAATAATAAAGATATATGTCTGATAATTAAATGTTGTATCATTTCAGGTAATTCCAGAAGCATATGTGACAAACTTTTACTCTTACCAGTCGGTTAATGATTGTTATACCATACATGCAGTTGGTCAGAATTGGAAAGTTGAAGTAGAGAGAATTAATGATTGCTATGGTTTTACAAAAGGATGTCAGAAGTCGTATGATGATCTTGGAATAAAAGATGAAGATATACTCATGTTCATCAAAATGGATAGCATTACATTTGAGTTAATAGTTTATCGTACAGGAGTTGAGCTTCTTAACAACAAAAAGCAAACAACTAAAGACGACTCGTCTGTGATTATCCCCAAAGACAAATTCTATGAAAACTTCAACTTTGTAAGTACAAAAATTTTAAGTAAAATGATTTACTACAAAAAAAAACAACTGATTTATGGTTGTTATGGTATAACAGAACTTATCTGAAGCCGAGGATTCACTCGATCAGTTCATGTCTAAGGTGGTAAGTCTACGTTTTTTTATATTCACTCAGCTGTTTTTTTATAAATTTTTATATACGGGTAAAGGAAGCTGCTGAGAACCAAGAAGTGAATACCAAGAATGGTGAAGAAGGAAAGTCGATGCAGAAAACAAAAACTTTTATAAGTGAAGAAGCAAAATACAGCTCAAAAGATTATGTAAGTATTTGAAAATCATTCTTGTTTAGTTATTTGTTTATTATTTCAGACGTATTACATTTCCTAGTGAAAGTGAATGTTATTAAATGTAAATCATTGTATTAACAGCTTAAAAAGAAACGAAAACAAATTGCAGAAGATTCTATTTCAGACAACGCTAAACAGTTGATATGTGGTAGAAAATCTGAAGAAACTGAAATGTCAACACCCGAACAAAGAACTTGCAGTCGTTTGGTATGTGTATCATAACTTAAGAAAATTTGGTATTACAATCCTGTTATATATTAGTATACATTATAATATTAAACTATATTTAATTAGAATGTGTAATAATAAGGTTCAAAAGAAGGGAAAAAGCTGTGAAACGGCGTCGAAAAAAAAGGACAGTGAAGAGAACATGTTGCACGCATAAATGAAATTGTAGAAAGCGATAACTATGATTTCACATAGAAAGGAGATTATCGCATGGTATGATATTTGTTTTGTCTAATCATACACAATTAAATAATATAAGGTTGTACGACATATCATCTTGTTAATGGTTTTATATCACTGCAGCGATTACCCATAGAAGTTGTAAGGAAAGCCAGACTCACTAAAAAGGTGCATCAGATGAATGTCGGCTATATGAAGGGTAAACCCATGATGAAGAATGTTAATCAACAGAAGAACGGAGAAGGGTTTCGGTATGCGATAGAAGATTGGCCGCGTTCATGAAAGACAATGATCTTAAGAAGGGTGACATACTGCATTTTACGTATGAGACTTCCAAGAATCTACTCGTCTAAAGACATGTGGATGCTGTCAATGAACGCTAACAGATAAGTATGGACGTTGAGGTGTTAGCATATGGTACATGAACTAATGACTTTTGTGGTGTTCGTATGATGGATAATAGTGAACATGTTAGTAGTGCGTAAGATGTTTTCTTTTGATGCTTGATAGTCAGGTTGCAGACAATTATTAGTATATCATGCTCATGGATACCACAATTTTGAATCTAAGTTTTAGTGGTATTATTGACAACTAATTATTGATGTTAAGACAGGACCTTTCTTCTTATTATGTGGTTGTTTAGATTTGTTTAAATTAGTGAATAAGTTGGACGTTAGATTAGTTTAGGTTTTAATATAAAGTAAAAAAGATAAGTAAAGAATACAAATGAATATCATAAGACAAAAATTGTAACATTCATACTAAAAACTACAACTAAAAAAAACCTCAAAATTTGTAAATATCGCTTTAGTTCAAGTGGTAGTTAAATCTTATACATAACCACATAATATTGGATGTTCATTCTTTCAATCTTTGTAAGAAGTAATTGTTGTTCATGTATGTTGTTATGTCCCGTTAAAATCAAACGCATATAAATGATGAAAAGTTTTCACCCATTGACTGCGAAACAATTATTAAGCAAATATGTTCAGATCATATAACCATATTGTTCAAATGAATTAAAGAGACATCTATACTTACATATTCGGTGTGGATGTTCTCAATTTCAGTTTTCTTTCTTGATTGTAATGTTATTTTGTTGATTAGTGAAATAAGACATCTCGTCATCACAACTACATCAATTGCTTTGAATAGTAAAACATTCGCTTTTTGTAAGTTAAGACTTCTTACCACTTTTATCCAACCATCTGCGACTAATATGTTATCATAAGTTGCGCTAATCCTAACCGGGCATGAGTTGGCTCCATTTTTAGAAAATTTGCATAACACATTTTATGAAACAACAAATCACGATGACAAAAAACCAAAACAATATACATCATATTTACACTATTCATATTTACAATATATATGATATTTACATTATTCACTATTTACACGTGTAGTTTTAGTAACTTTTGTTATTTTGGTTATTTAATATATTTGTATATTGAATTCAGTACAAAGCTAAAATCATACTACCAACACTTCAAGAAATAAAAGGTATTACTTGTCTGTAAATAAAAGCCCTAATTTTAAAACAAAAATGAAATTAGGGGTTATTAGGCTGACAAAATCCATTCTCAAAGGTTAAATACATAAAAATGAAGAAATTAGGGGGGATTAAGTTGACCAAATCCATTCTCAAAGGTTAAATATACAAATAAATACATTTTGACGGGGGATCGGAATAGGTTCAGGTCGGTTTATAGGTTTATAAAGATACCACTTTAAGAGTCCGGATCGTATAACTTCTATTAGACTCAATTATTGGAAATATTTCACCTACCAAACCCTACCATTTCTCTGTTTCTCTAATCTAATCTGCTTAAAATCAACAATAGATCAGCATCAAAAGGTAAAACAACTAAATCAAACATAGAATATGCTTTCCTTTGGTTATTCGATCATAAAGTATACGGACTGCTGAATAATGAATTCAGAAATTCAAGGATTACTTTGGTTTGTTTATGTTATTTTGTAAATTAGATGTGGAGCGAATGTTTTCTGTATTATCATCCATCTTTCGATTTACATACATATCATTTTATTTAGGTTTTTAAATTTGACAAAGTTCTGATGTGTTTTTATTTACTTTTTCATGTGAAATCCTAATGCTGGATAACAATTGGTTGATGATTTTATCATCATGAACCGAAAATCTGATGTTACAATTGTACTTGCTACATCTACCTAACAAACAGGTTACTTGTATTTTCTTTATGTTTGAGGATGATTATGTTTATGTTTGTTTCTTATCCTCATAGTTGAGTATTTTTTCTGGAATATTATGAGATCAAAGATTCGCATCCGTAACTATTTTGTTTCTAATGACTAATTTTAGTATTTTATTGATAGTCAATTTTTCAAAGATTCCATTATTATTTTTTTTTGCGGGGATATTTTTTTGTGTATTATGATTCAGTTTCTATATAAAAATTAACCTGTTATGTTTAAGAAACAATTATTATTTCTTTTGCAGAGATGAATCACTATAACAACGCTCCTGCATTCTTAAAGTTAATAGATGATGATGATCCTATAAACTTGGTATGTTAAATATTATATTTTTAATAAACATACTTCTTGCTACTTATATGGGTGTTGTTTTGATTGATAGGAAATTCCAAATGATTACACCACATTACTTTGGGGAGAAAACTACCATACGGTACATCTGTAAAGATTGTTGATGGTGACGATTCATGGATGGTATCAGTTGAAAGAAATAGTGTGGGCACGATCTTTGGTCATGGATTCAGTAAACTTGTTAGGGATTTGCGTTTAAAAAAAGACCATCTTTTGTTCCAAGCTTTGGAACATCAGCGTTCTTTCTGTCGGTTTTTAGGGAATGTGTTTATCTTAGCTCTTTTATTTCTAAAATTAGAGCTGATGATGCATTTATTGTAAGTAATATATATGATACGCTCAAATTATTTAATAGCCTATTTTATTTTTATTATTTGTTTAATGTAATATGTTTCTACATTTCATCTATTCCTGACAAATACTGGAAGGAGTTTATATGGTCCGAGTTTTGAAGGTGGGCACGTGACTCTTTATGTCGGTGATAGATTTTGGAATTAAAGATGGAGGGATGGTCTGACAGGAGTGCTTTCACTGATGGATGGACTAAACTGATGGATGATCTGGCATTAGATAGTCACTGCACTTTTGTTCTTACAATGGCCGGATATAAATGTTTTGAGGTTTCTGTTTTCAATCATCAAACTGGTACTGAAATTTACTTCAAGAAGGTTGAGTTAATTGTTTTGGATGATTCTATTAATGATGTTGATGGATGTGTTTGCTGATTGCGGTTAGTATTGTACAACTTACTATTATTTTAATTTTAATGCTACTTTAAAAGTTAAACACGAACTTAACATGATTGCTTTTGTTATTTTTTATTAGGAATACATCGGGAAGCTGAATACTTGCGAAAGTAATGTTGATAAAGGTATTGTTGGTGATAGTGTAAATGACTATTTAAAGCTTTCAACGTTTGATTCCATCTTTAATGTATATACATATACATATTATTCAGTATACGTTAACAATTCTTGACTTTCATATTTTGTCGTGTTTTAACTTTCTATCGTTTTATTATTCTTTTTCTATGATACTGATTGACTCCAAATTCGATCTTTATATAAGCTCCCTAATTGACAACGAAGATGCTAATATCCCAGTAAATTTATAACCTTTAGCTTTGTTAGCACATTTTTAATTTTTTATCGTATTCATTGTATTACTTTATAATCATCTACCCTTTTTCTTTGTACTATTTTTTATTGTATTCTAAATTCTAATACGTCAAATGTTTGTTATTTTGTAGGTTGACCCTAAAGGGAAAGCAAAGATTTTTGTTGATAAGGAAAGGCTGTCGACAGAGGTTGTTCTGTGGTCTTATAATAACATTTGACGTTTGTTTTGAAAAAACTATAATGTAGTTTTATCCTATTCGTTGTATTAATTTACAAACATCTATCCTTTCGCTTTAATGATTATACATACTCTTTGTTTATTGTATGCTTATATGTGAAATTTGTTATTGTGTAGGGGAATCGTAGAGGGAAAGCAAAGGTTCTAGTTGATGATGAAAGGCTTTTTGCAGAGGTTGTTATGTGGTCTTATAATATAATTTGATTACTTTATTTGAATAAGTATCTTGTACTTTTTTTCCGATTATACCTGATACGTATTTTACAATCATCTATTTTTTACTTTTTTTATTTCAGAAGGAAATTAAGTTTAATATGGCTCTTGATAAATTCATGGTACCAGAGCATCAACAACATGTATACACATTGACAAAATTATTATTTAATTCTTTTAAGTACATCATTCTCACATTCTATATTAATATTTAAAATGCTTTATTTATATTGTTTACATTGATCTTAAAAGAAAGTCAACTGATGTTGTTGGTGACAAAAGGCTTTCTTTGGAAGTTGGTGTTGAAGTAAGTACATCATTTAAATTTTGAACTACAAATTTTATATATATTACTTTATAAGTTAATTTACATATAAACCATTAGTTATTATATCTTTAAACTATTTAGGCCAAGCTTAAATGTAACTCTGTTATGTCGGTGACCAACTGTTCTGCTATCGCCTGTCGTACACGCTCTAAGGTTGCAGCTGCTAACGACCGTATGGTCATCAGTACAAAAAGGCCTGCTGAAAACATATCGGTTAGTGCCCTTATGTTTCAATGTGTATTACAACATTTATACATGAAAACATTATATATATTTTTAGTTATGAAACTTATCATATATCATTTAATTCTTTAGGGTAAACAACAATGTAAGACTTCCAGATCCTTCACATCCACGTCCATGGTCTTGGCCATAAACGTTCTACAGTCAGAAGGTTGAATACAAATCCAGTCATTCAATTCACCAAGACGGCTGAAAGTAGACTGGTAAATTTTATTATATAACTTAATTCCATAATATTTTATAACTTCCGATACAGATTTTATTAATGATACATGCAATACATATTTTTCTTTTCAGCGTTTACCAGTTGATGTTGCAAGTGATCTATCTCTTTATGTTGACAACCTGTGTGATGTTACAATCCAGAACCTCAGATCTGAACTAACTAATATGACCACAAGAAAAGAAAAGTCTGGAGAAGGATTCAGGTATGGCTTTAAGAAGTGGACAGCTTTCTTGAAATCAAATGACATCAACTTCGGCGACACTCTTTTCTTCAAGTACGTTAAGTCTTCTCAGCGTTTAATCTTGACCAAAGTCGTACACAACACCTCAAAGAAAAGAAGCCGTACATGAATGTTGGTTGTTCCGGTTATTAGTTAGTTGGTTCAGGTTGAACAGTCAATTTGGAGTTTTGGTTTGTAAGTTGTGGCCGTTTGCTAGTAATACTGATGGTATGTTAGACTAACTTTTGGGTATTTGTACATGATGTTGATATGGTGAATGTTAGGATAGTTCATTATGCTATATGTTTTAATTATTAGTACTAAGAATGAAACTTGATATGTAGTTTTTGTATGAAAGTTTAAAATTTACCTTATGTTTCCTTTAATGTTAACTTGTATATGTTCGGTTGATTGTCTATATGTTAACTTGTATATGTTTAATGATTTTAACGTAATAATACACATGTATTAATTTTATTATACAGATCAAAACATGTATTCGTATATCATTTTTAAGATTTGATCTTAATACTTAAAACAGATATACTTAAATAATATACTCAAAATAGCATCACTGACATTAGTATGTAGATACAAACATTAAGGTTTCAAACTCATTAACCAAAACACAAAAAGATACAATCAAGCTTGTGTGTACTTATGACCTAATAACTTCATACATTTTGTAGAACTTCTTTGTAAACCACATTGGTCGTGGTTGTACAAGCTTGCTTGTCTTTATCGCAAATCAAAATCTTGAGCCCTTTCCTACTTTTCACCCTAGATACGGCAACATAAAGTTGGCCATGACTGAAAACTGGATGGGGAAGATATAAACCAACACATTCAAGTGATTGTCCTTGACTTTTATTTATTGTCATTGCAAAGCATACTGAAAGCGGGAACTGTCTTCGAGAAATCTTCACTGGTATTCTTTTGTCAGAAGGTGTCATCTTCAGTCTTGAAATCAAAGTATGATGACCTATATTAGTTCCAGTGATAATTTTCGCTTCAATAACAACTTTTCGAGTTTAGTGACTTGTAATCGTGTACCGTTACACAATCCATTTGCTTGGTCAATGTTTCTAAGTAACATCACGGGAGCTCCAACTTTCAATGCTAACTTATGGTTAGGTAAACCAGACAAATGAAGATTGTTTAAAACATCAGGAGAAAATAATGCAACATTAATATCTGATTCTTCCTCGGATTCACACAACGAATCTGAACTAAGATAGATCTTCTCTTGACCAGGCATACTCTTTAACTGTTCGTCATTTATTTAATCCACAACTTCATTTGTTGGTGCAAGAATGGCTCTTTGTTGGAAATAGTTTGAATCCCATATATATTTTTTCATATCCGGATATGTAAAGTTAATCAAAGAGAAATTGGATTCACTTTATCATGAATAAGTAAATCATCAGGGATTTGAATATCTGCCTCACCATCGTTTTCTTCACCCAGGAGACCATCACCAAGCTTTAAAATCCAGTCCGCAATTCTTTTATTTCTTGCAACTGTCTTTGTTCGCATCCAACTCTTAGCCGCATATTCTCGTCTAGCTTTAGTACTTGACAATGTTTCCATATATAATAAGAATTCAAAACGAAATTGACTATCATGCTTCTAGTACCTTTAGGGATGACTGGAAGAATTTGTCTAAAATCACCACCGAATATGACAACCTTTCCTCCAAAGGGTTTGCTTTGGATGTTCGGTTCACTTGAACATGAAATGTCTCTCAATGTCTTATCAAGAGCCTCAAAACAATGCTTGTGAGTCATAGGAGCTTCATCCTAGATAATCAATTTTGTTTTTTTAATTAGCTCACCTAATTCACTGTTGGGCTCTATCGAACAAATTGAATCTTCGTTAATGTTTATAGGAATTACAAACCTTGAATGAGCAGTTCTACCACCGTCCAATAAAAGTGAGGCAATTCCACTTGATGCAACATTCAATACTATGTCACCTTTGGACCGTAATGCAGCTGAAAATGTCTTCCAAAGAAAGGTCTTCCCCGTTCCACCATAACCATATATAAAGAAAACACCTCCACCTCCTTTTGAAATCGCATTCATAACAGTTCAATAAACATTTTTTTGACTATCATTTAAAGAGTTTAAATAAGTAGCATGTTCTGTTTCTAGAGCCACTCTATCATAAGAAAGTTCTTTCATTATCAACCGATTGTTCAATGATGAAATATAGTCTTCAGAAACAGTTGGCATGCCGGCAAAGTTTTTTAGTGTACTGCCATTGCTCAGAAGCAACTTTTCAATATGTGATAGACAGAGGTTTTCAACTTCTTTTTCTGGAAGAACCAAATCTAAAACAATTATAGAAAAAAATCAGAAAAATGATGAATTCATGAATTATTAAACAATTCATTGACATTTTCACTTTGTTACAATTCATCCACTCAACCGATTGTTCAATGACAATCAACCGATTGTTCAATGTCGCAGCAAATGCATCTACTTTGTTACAATTCATCCACTCAGTAAACATTGACATTTTCATGTTGGGTTACTAACAACATCACACAAATTAGAATCATCATCATATACAATATTTTGACCATCTTCGCAATGGAAGGATAAAATTTCAACAGTTGGATATCGATAATGTATATCATACTGAAATATTCTCCATGCAGCTTCACAAGCAGAAATGTACCTACATTCAAGGTATGCTTTAACTTCATCTACAACTTTGTTCTGCTGATTGTCATTGTTGGTGTTGGTAGATTGGAAAACTTGAGCCCTAACTTTATCAGGTCCCTTATTAATATATTTAAAAAAATATTTAATAGAAGCTAACTGGTTGCACCATTCGACGTTCATGTGGCACTGGTACTTATTGAGTAGAAGAGCATTGTAAGGAACTACAAAACGATTATCAAGTGCAACACATTCTTTTCTACTATAAAACCTGTCTGACGACGCCGGTATACAGGATATCCCTCAGAATCAACAGAAGTTTTGTCACACCCCTAATTTCCACGTGTAACCCGGTGGGCCCGGTTGGGGAATATCGTGACGTAAGTTGATATCATCATTACCAAACAATACATTATTTACACAGCGGAAGTCTGGATAATTACTATTACAAACGTTTGAATGTTCAAAAGTTCAAAAATAATAAATACAATGTTTGTAACTAGATCCACAGGCGGATCGAAAATGTGAATACAAAAGAAAACTTGACAGACTAAGGCCTTCTAAGCAAAGGGTTGCAATTCCTCTTAAGCTTCGCCGAGTACTTCCATCCTAATTACATATACTTGTCACCTGCGCTTAGTCTTTTGAAAATATGTCAGTTTTCACTGGTAAATACATTTAACCGACTCATTTTGAAAACATTTTGAAAAAGTTTAGTGTACACAATGGTACTTTGTTTTATAAATAACTTGGGATAAATAATTTCATGTTATCAGTTTTACATGCTAATAATACATTAGAGCCCAAAAACTATGTCGGGATCCGGATTAATCGACACGTCACTTTAACACCTTTAATAGGTGCACCCCTATTGGGTAATACTTTAGTTTAGCATCTGACGGGTGTATGCCTACACCCCGTGCTTCGGTCGTGGCCATTTGCAATTAAATGAGCCGTGGATATCCAGGACACGGTCGTTTTAACCCCCAAATGTTTAATATTAAGCAATACGAATTAAAATGGATTATTTGAATTCCTGACTCATTGGTCTTTGATCCCATATCCAACCATGCGGTATTAGTATACCGTATCCCAAGCCCGTATAAGGGAAAATAAGTTAAAGTATTTACCTGGCTTGCAAAATCTTTAATAATAAGAAAAATAAGCAAAGCACAGCCGTAATCAAAATAAATAGCTTGGCGAAAATCTACCGGAAGTCTCTAGTCTGGAATGGATGGTATTATTAACTGATTAGATAGTTAGCGGGGCTTTATTTAGTCATTGACTTAGACCGGCTAACTCAAAATAAAAATAACGGTACGAAACGCTAGATTAAGCGGTGACCGAAAAAGAATGTATTTTGGACCCGACAAGTACTAGGACTTGTATAGTATGGGTTATCATTTTACATTTTGGAATTTGAGAATATTTTGATATGGTTAAACCCGTTTTCGGTTAAGTTGCGTAAACTAGTCACGTAGGCTTAACCGTACGCATATAAGTGGAACTGGGTAACCGGGTGAGTCCTATACAAGTTCTATATGCCATTATGTTTAAAATATGTTATTATAACGGTAGGTTATTGATATGATGGTGCGTTATGGTTTTAAAAGCAAACTATGCCTTAAAGGGCGTTTTCGTCATTTCCAAAATGTAATAAACGGGCTTATATGTAAGCTGATGTTATTAATATAAACATTCTGTAAAAATACCTATTTTATGGTGTTATATCAATAGGACATCAATTATATGCTTGGTTTATAGTTTAAGACCAAACTATGTCCCGAAAGGGTAATTTGGTCATTTCACATATAATTGATAACTTATTTGGGAATCTGAGTTTGGGACATGTACCCACTGTTAAAATTTTAAAAAATGTTTTGAAATCAGTAGGTATCAAGTCTCAATGCTCCAATGTGGTTTTAAACCACATTATGCGCCGAATGGCGATTAAGTCGTTAAATGACGATTTAAACGGCATTTAAGTAAAACTGTTGTTGTGACCAGGTTTATGTGACTAAAATATGTTAATTCTAAATTCTACTTGCCTATCTGAAGGTAGACCAGGCAAGTCTTTAGGAAACACGTCAACAAATTCTATGATAAGGGTAGGTCTTCGATCTTATTATATCAGTAAGCATAAGGTTTTGGTTCATAAAAATGTTTAAAACTCATTTTAAGTGCCGAAAGGGCGGTATCGTCATTTAAGGACATATTGTGTAAACTAGAGATTAAACTCAGTTTGCAACCTGAATAAAATATCCCAAATAACCTTAATAATGATATTACATCAGTAGGTATTGAGTTTTAATGTCAAAATTATGTTTAAACCATTTTATGTGTTAAAAGGGCGTTTTAGGCATATTTAAGGGATACTTGCATAATGACTCGGATTTCTACATGACCATGTCCCATAACTCCAGATGGTTATAGTACATTATAACATGGTCATAATGCAACTTAGGGCCAGTAGGTAATGTTGCTAAATCGGGTCAGAACTGAAAGTCAAAGCAGAAGTCAAACTTTGCAACTTTCGGTTGCGAACCGACCTTAGACCTGGAATTGACGAGCCGAACATGTTCCCACATGTTCTTACAATTATTACCAAGTTATTAGGGTGTCAAAACAGGTTTTATAACATCTACATTGCTAATTATGATTTTATTTTAAACTGACCCGTTTGACTTTCTATTAACATAACTTTAAACCGTCAATTGACCAAGCAAACGTGGTAATCAGGAGGTGCCCTCTTGAGGAATTAACACCTATCTTATTACAATCATGTAGCCATGTTCGTTATGAACATTGGCTGGACCATAATGGTCTTAGCTCAAAGTCAAAGCGTTTTTACGTCAACGCTTTGACATTGACTTAGAACTTAATAAAACTTAAAGGAGAGGGTTGGAACACTTACTAGTGAACCAAAGATGACTAAGAGACTCAGAGGAAGTCCCCAAGAAGCTCAGGAACCTCCAAGTGAGCAATAGAAAGAAGAAGAGAAGGATGAGCAAATTGGGAGCTCACCCATGGTTGCTATTTATAGCAATGGGGAATGCATAGGATCAAGATAGGTGTAGGGGGATGATCCCAGATGAGAACAAGTGTTTAGGGACGTATTAAGAGCAAGAGATGAGTGGCATTTGACGCAAGGTGGCATACATGGCAGGCTGCCATGCAACCTGTCGCTGGAGACCCCTTACGGACCGTAAGGGTCATGCCTTGCGGTCCGTAAGGACCTCTGGCGCCCACTGATTTTGAATGGTTACGGACCATAACCATTGAGGCTTGCCTTACGGTCCGTAAACATTGATGGTTACGGTCCGTAAGGACTTCCCAAATATGAAAATTTTTAGAAACTTGCCACTTTGATCCCTCGACTTTTCCGATGCTCGTTCAGAGGTTAATTAAATAACATGACGGCGTCGTTGGTCCCTCTCGACTACACGTGGCAACTAAGAATTTTGGGACACGTGTCGGAATTTTATTGACAAGTTTCATCTACAAATTTTTTAGGAAAGTTTTTAGAACATTTATCATGAACCATACACAGACACTGGGGATTGTCTGCCCCATAGGGTCCATGAATCATAAATTGCTTGACAAGCTCATATAATTTTGGATCGGCATCTTTATCTGGTATTTCCGCACTAATGACACGATCGATATCAGATGCTGTTGGGAATTTGCTTTCGGGACTCAAGAACAAACAGATGTGAGCATGTGGCAGACCACGCTTCTGAAATTCAACTGTATAAATAACTAAAATATTGAGAAAAAATAGAAGTCAGATAATAATAATTATGCATAAATTGAGTGCTAACTTAAGGTGAGATCTACCTGCTTTTATTGGACCAAAAAATTTATGAGTCTTGAAATCTTTTATTAGATGGTCTAATTTAATCTTGAATAATCTAGAGATAATATCTGGTCTGTCTTCGGGATTAAGACCTTTATGATGTAAGCACCGATAAATCTCAGGCCAATTGGGATTACAAGTTACAGTTATGAATAAGTCAGGATATCCCACTGACTTGCAAATCGCCATAGCATCCAAGTACTTTTGCATCATATATCTAGTACCACCAGTAAATGATGAAGGTAAGAGTATACGTTTACCACAATTTGATGCATCATTCTCTCCACTTTCCACAGCAGCATTCAAATTCTTAAAACTTAGGGTTCTAAGTTTCGGTTGTTGTGTCCTTATATAAGCCAACCTAGAAGATTCTATCATTGTGTATCCGTCAACCAAAAACTGCTGAAAGAGTTTTTTCGCGTTAACTAACAATGAAAACCAATTGTATCTATCTTGTATTCTATAACAAAAGAATTCTCTCATTGTAAGGCTGGTTCTTACAATCTCATTATCAACTGCAATACCTCTATGTTTAATACCAGGTTGGAAACCATCTTTTGCATATGGAAAAATGAGTGGATATTGCATAGCAAGGTAAGATGGATGAAGCTCACTAATTCTTTGAAGACCTCCATATTTTGTTCGAACAATGATGTCCCGTTTATCAAATGCTCCATCAAAATCACCAATTATTAATGCAGCAATTTCTGATGCTGTTGGTAAATTGTATATTCTACCATCTTTATCTCTTCTTCCAATAAGCTTCAGGGATACATTTTGCCAGTCATTCTCTTGAAAACAATCTCTTACCATTCTAAAGGACTTCACAAGAGGGTTGCAAGAATCTAACATATTTTTAAGACTTTCGGTAGTGGCGATATCTAGCTGATTGTTTGTTGTCGTTCTGTTGCTAGTTTGAGATCTACATGAGTAATAATGATGTCAAAAGTTACATCTAACTGAAATGAACCATTTATGTGAGTATGATAGTAAGTAATACGTATAAACATAAATGTCATGATTTAATTAAGAAATTACTTTACTGCCTTTTGTCGATTTACAACTTCATTTTCTGAGTCATATATGTAAAGTTGTGAGAATTTGGGTTCTTTTCCAGCATCCGGAAGAAGACTGCCAAGACCATGATAATTTTGACCTTGTAGTCTGAATACATAAGGACCTTTACCTTTGCAAATGCTTTTGTCAACTTTGCCACCAAGGGATGTGAAAGAAAACATCATGTTATATGCTCGAATGTGTTTCATGAAATTCTGACTCTTTGAAGTATTACTTTTATACAAATTGTATAATAATGGCGGAGGTTCCGGTACTGGGGAAGCTCAACATCTCCATTTTTACAACAAAGAGAAAATGATGTTTTCTTATGATCTTGGTTTCCCCTAAGCATTTCATCTTCCCACAACATTGCATGACACTTAGAGCACACGAAGCTTGCATCTCCATGATCAATATAATCTTTGGAATTGAATAAAAATAATGTTAAATATTGAAAAAGTACACATTAGCAAAGATGGATGAACTACCTTTGGAAATTCCATAGATTTTTTTAATCACAGAATCAACTAATATGTCTTCACTCATCGATAAATCAAATTTAGAAATCTGACTTATATTAAACTTTTCTTTAACTTTTCTGAATTTATCCGCATCATAAATACTATTTGAAGTATCACCTACCACAATAACTCCACATTAATATTTACATCATCAACATAGGTGAGGTTCATATCTATAAAATATTAAATACTTAAACATAAATGAGATATCATTTCATTACCATTTAAGCATGATGATTGGGGAATACTACTTGCAGAAGGGATATTAGCATTTGAGGGAATGTGAGGTACATTCCCTGAAAATTTTCTACTTCTTGAAGCTGACAATTCAAAATATGTAGAAGAATGAATAAACGTACAATAACGATAATCAAATGGTTCAAAAAATAGGTTCATTAATCTCTTTATACCTTGACTTTTTGTAGCAGACTTACAGAAATCATTCGTAAGAGGTGGACTGACATTACTATGAGTGTGATATACACTTGGTTCTATAGGAATTGTGGTTGAAACTTGAAAGGAAAAAATATATGTTAAATTTAATAATAATAAGATATGAATATGTAATCACTTTTTTAATTTTAGTAATATATGTATAACACATACCATTTGTAATATTTGATAGTGGGGTCCTAACAACAGAATATAATGTTTGGGTAACATTAAAAGAACCATTGTGAAGAGAATGATATGCATTCCATGCTGATATTCTTGTTCTTGAATCTTGTAAACAAAAATAAATGAAACAATTAGTAAAACCTAATATATTTAAAATCATCATGAAGATAGGAAAGTGTCTGGTATTTTGAATTGTATAACATATACCGTTTGTAACCTCTGATAATGGACTCAACTCGATAGGATAAGAACTTGATGTAACATGAGAACCAGCATTGTTTCGACGATTTTGAAGAATACACTTCCTTTTTCGCCAAGATTCCTTGGAGCTTTCTATTGGACCTTTCTCCTCTAACAGTTCATACCATCTTGTAGTTTTCTTGTTGGTATCCATCATATGGAGAAAATTTTGAGACTTTAAAAAGCTTGTGATATGTTCTACACAAACTTGTAATAGTTAAGTTCGAAACATCAAACTCGGTAACTTAAAACATCAGTGATATTTCAATTAAGTCTGAATATGATAACAACATCAATGATGTTTCAATGTTCTATACAAAATTAACACATCCATCAGGTCTCAATATGATAACAACAATAGAAAATTAAAATCCTATTCGATAAACATAAATCAGGTCTCAATATGATAACAACAATACTAAATTAATTTCCTAATTCACACATCAATTAGTTCTCAATACCATTTTTTCGACACATAAATTAAAGGAATGCATTCTTGTTTCCAGGTCGGCCTATAGTATAATTTGTTGTTAAAAAGAGTGAGAAGAAATGAGACAAGTCATGACGAATTTACATAAATAGGAAATCAAAATAATGTATTGCATTGAAACAATCAAAATCGAAACCTGTATTTGTGTAGCCTGTTGAAGATCTTGATGCATAGAAGAAGATGGAATGCAGGGCGGGAGATATCTCCAAATCTAGGGTTTTATCCGGTTGGTAAATGCTTTATAAAAAAGAAGATGGAATGCAGGGCGGAAGAACTTCAGAAAGATAGTGTATGGAAGGAAATGAAAAAAAGTGGTCCATTATTGAAAGTGAGTTAAAGATTTATTTATTAAAAACATAATTATTTAGATTTAGATGAGCATTATTGTGCTAAAGTACCCAATTTGTTTTTATTTTTCTTTTAATTACAGAAATAGCATCTGGAGTTACATATTAAAGTACACATAATTATTTAGATTTGCATGAACAGTATTTAGATTTAAGAACATTATAACTTGCTTTCTTTATGACATTTAACCAATTTACACTTTCTTTAATAACATTTGCAATTCTATTATAAAATATATATATATATATATTATGCTTAATTACCAATGTTTGGGTTCTTATAGTTTTGTCAGTTCAAGTTTTGTTACCTTTTAGAATGTTATTATAATAATATAATAAAATACTAAAAATATATATATTATTATAATATAAAAAAATTACTAATGTATGTATTTAGAATCATTTAGTTTCAAACAGGCAACATGATATATTTATTATGTACAATATTTTATATTTAATTTAGTATGAAGTCTTCTAAATTTGTGACCATAAATACCAAAATTGTATGTTGGTATATGATTCCAAATTTTTGAAAGAAAAACAAACTTCTAAACACTTGACAATAATGACCTTATCATAAACTATGATTTTGCACTAAGTTTGTTATTCAACAAAAAAATCAGCATTAGTATTGCCTTTAAAAGGTTAAGAGATTAGGCACAAGCACGTTTGAAAAGCAAATAAATATAGAAGAAAAGTTTAAACATGTTGATTTCATATAGTAGTCATTAACACGAATAGCAAATACACCATTTTCGATGTTCTTAACACACATCACTACTACACCAAAAGTACATACATCAACCATACTATCAACCTGAGTTCAAGAGTTAACAAAATACAGATATTAAAAACATAAACAGACATCATCTTAAGTCTTCAAAATAAGTAGTTTCTACTACAATTTGATAACATATACTAAGAAACAGCTTTTAAGTGATAAGCTTAGATGCCTTCTTCCAGACTCGTTTGTTTGTAGAAGAGAGTTCACCAACATTTTGACTATCAACATTTTCCACAGCTAGTTTTCCATTCGGACTTGTAGCAGAATCCTTTTCAGCGTCAACGACGGAAGAGTCGGCAGTAACAGATACAACATCCTTGAAATAAATCACAAAAGAACTAATCCTACGTTAAATTATGAAAAGGTTCTTTTTAAACGTAAAATAACAACAGGCCAAATTAACTAAACTGGTAAACTCGAAAGACTAACCTTTGAAAAAAGTTCACCAACACACTGAGAAGATTCAGAAAGGTCCACAGCTTTCACTTCAGCGTTTTCTTGATCCACCTAAGAAATGGTCATACACAAAGAATATAACAAACTGTATAACAATAATTAAAGAATAAAGCACCAGTAAATACGTATTATAAAAGAGATTTCATTCACTACCTCATCAGCATTCACATCCATGTTGTTGTTTTCCCCAAGCAACTCAGCAATTATAACCGGATAATCACATGTTTTTTGGACCATATAAACAGGGTAGTCATGATTAAGATTGTAGTTAGAAACCTCAATCTTAAAAGCTAGCTTCTTATCTACCAATCGAGATATCTCATGTGGAAAAGTTTGAATATCATCTGCCGTCACTTGCCTTTCCCTAATATCACTTGCAGCTGATCCGACAATCTTCATGACATCCCTATAAAACATAACAAAAGATACGCTACCAGTCTCATCTTGCACCCTCACATGCACCTTAAACGATATATATATACAGAGATCATAACAGCACTCAATTAATTTATATTATGCAGCAGCGATAGAATTTAATATTTAATATAAATAATAAATAACAGCACTTAAATAATAATGTGGCTGACCTTGTGGTGATTGATGTACATTCACATTTGCATTTGGGACAAAACATAGCAGTGGGAGGTAAATTTAGTATTTCCTCAGAGATATTTTCAGCATTTTGTAAATAGTCGACTTTACTTAACACCTTCCTGAAACACTTATGACACGCTGGATAAACCAACCATAGTTTTCTTGCACAATTTTAATGGTAGCAACTACAACACAGGACATTTCCTGTAAAAAGAAAAGGTCATTACCAAATCTTTGTGTACACATTTCCTATAAGCAAATATAAAAGTATAAAAAATAATACCCTATCAGTTTCTACAATCTCATCAACATATTTCTTTGGGGTAGCTATTACGAACTCTTGGTGCAATGGGTAAACGGTCTGAGATGAAAGTATTGTTTGAGAAGTAGAACCAGATGCTTGCCCTTGTTTCAGTATAAGACTAAAGAACAGTATAAACAATTAGTTGGCAAATTAAGACAAACTTAAGAATTAATAGATACACAAATGTATATTCATATTAGATCAACATTTTACCTCCTCCGTAGCTGATTAGTTTCATCGATTTCTTCGTTCAAAAACAGCCGAGTTCCAAACTTGTCAGTTTGAACTGTCAATTTCCCTATGCATTATAATATACAAATATATAATTAAAAAAACTATGGTTGGTTTTACAGCAAAAGCTATTATATTAAAACTGATAATGTGGTATAATAAAAACAGTTACCTTCCCATTCTTTAACCTTTCCATGCTGAATAACAACCAAGAGATGCTCATTAGCGATGTTATTAGAAATAAAGTACTTAAACTGTTCAGCATAAGCATTCCACACAGTACATCGTAAAACCATACCCCTAAAACAAAAACAATACATGAATATATTTGGAATCTCAAAATACATGGACATCATTTATTACATCACTATTATTTCATCAGTTTATGAAAAATGGTGAAATCAAATAAAATGGACATCATTTAGTAGCTAAAGGCAACTCTCATTTATTAAACAACTACAACACTTGAAGCACTTATTGCCTAAGTCCTAGAATAGTAGATTCTTCAAATCATTTATCATATAAGATCAATAATTGTTATTCTCATTTATGGCATCATTACAAAAAAGGTGAAACATATATAAGAATAACTGTTTTTTGCAGAACACCAACAGCATTTAACAATACTAAATTGTAACAGCTTTAAGATGCATAGTTTTCATAGCCAATAGTTATTAATAATTCAATTTCAATAATGTACAAAGTTTAAAATTGAAAGGTAAATTCTTACTCCAAGTCCTCAAGATCAAAGTTCATCCTTTTAGATTGTTTAGGAGGTGGACCATAAATGTCCAAGTCTCCACAATCTACCACAGTACTAGCAACATCTGCAATAATTTAATACAAATTAAATCCAAAAAACAAAAGAATTTACATTTAGAAAGTGGTAAACACTAAATATACACACCAACTGTCAAAAGGTCATTTGCAGCTCCGCTAAGAATATCCTTAAAAGCAATAAACTTAAAGCCGTATTCAAGACCTTGCCAAGAATCAACATGGGTAACAGTCGTACAACGATAAAAGTTGATTTTATAATCATGAGTTACCACAGTACCAGCAACATCTGCAATAATTTAATACAAATTAAATCCAAAAAACAAAAGAATTTACATTTAGAAAGTGGTAAACACTAAATATACACACCAACTGTCAAAAGGTCATTTGCAGCTCCGCTAAGAATATCCTTAAAAGCAATAAACTTAAAGCCGTATTCAAGACCTTGCCAAGAATCAACATGGGTAACAGTCGTACAACGATAAAAGTTGATTTTATAATCATGAGTTACCACAGATACCAGCAACATCTGCAATAATTTAATACAAATTAAATCCAAAAAACAAAAGAATTTACATTTAGAAAGTGGTAAACACTAAATATACACACCAACTGTCAAAAGGTCATTTGCAGCTCCGCTAAGAATATCCTTAAAAGCAATAAACTTAAAGCCGTATTCAAGACCTTGCCAAGAATCAACATGGGTAACAGTCGTACAACGATAAAAGTTGATTTTATAATCATGAGTTACAACTTTAAATGGGTCAGTATTTGCACCGACACCAAATTTGGAGAGAATAACAACAGCATCCTCCTGAAGTTGTTGGTCAAAAACAAGGATCAGATTGATCTTAATACCCGCCTGAATCTTTCCACCTTGAACATCAGTTTCAAAGATACATTTAGGGCTCAAATATCTATAACCAAGCAACAAAATATACGAAGAGTACAGCTAGGAAAGGAGTTACAAAAATCACAAAAAAGGATAAATACTAACCTTCTCATCTATGAGGATCAGTTCTATCTTAAAACCCTGATTCCATTTTCAGATGATTCTCGCCTTCAGATTCCACATGTCTTTAGCAGGATTCAAATCAGAAACATAACTAAGATGAGAAGATGATCCACCAACTCAACTGTGATGCCATTTTCGGAAGCTTGGACGCTTCAGTTCGGTATTTGGACATGCTTCTAAAAACTGATCTTGAAAACTCAGTTAGATATGGAAGAGAAGAGATATTGTGTGTTTAGAGATTAAAAGATTGTATTAATAATGGAAGGCAATAGTACTTGTAAATGATGATGATAATCTAATCACATTAAATGCACCAACTCTTCCCCATGCAAAATTTGAATTTAGACGGCTTGAAAAGTAGTGCAATTTAAATATATATTTTATTATTAAAAACTTCCAACTATAATACAAATACAAAAATAGAAATACAATATGTACAATCTACAATACAAATAATAATAACAGATTCCAGCTATAATTTTTTTTTAAATTAGACGGTTTTTAAAAAGTTTACATAATAAATATAATATACATACTTTCTTAAACTTCCAGTAGTAGTAGTAGTAGTAGTAATAATAATAATATTCATATTAAAAATAATAAAATAACATATTCTAGTTCTAAATAAGATCTTAAGGAATAAAAAACATATAATATACCAATGCCAAAATTTATTAAACAACAAATGAATAAGGGTATTATTTTGGACCGTTTTTAACCACTTTTACTTGTACTGCAGCCAAGGCCGAAATTCACCAACACCACCTGCATCATTAACACAAAGAAACCATTAAGATTTTCAATTACTTATATTATGGAAAATGCAAATGCTTAAGTTGAGTCGTATACGTATTTTACTAACCTTATGGTTCTATTAAGACAAAAAGAGATCCTGTAGAACATCCAAAATGTTGACGCTGTGAAGTTGTAAAGAACTACAAAGCAAACATAAACTCGAGATTATTCTTAATAGAGGATCATCTGTTACGGCTGCTCATTATATCTAGTAAAAAGATTAAAAAACACTAACTCTTCTATTTGACGGTAATGTTCACAACGCGCTTCATCTACACGAACGCTAACCTCGGGTTCATGCATGAGTGCTTTTTCTTCAACTCCACAACCTGGAAAACCAAAAAAATACGATAGAATTGTCGGTAATTATAACTAAATTAAGTGTAATAAGTAATTCAATTGAGAAGAGGCAAATAGTTCTGAAAAGGACTATAGTTTACTGGAAAATCACATTTTTTTCACTCTTATGCATAGTAAAAGGTAAAAAAAATCAGTTTTATTTTTTATTCTCATTTTCACAACGAACTTCGTATAAACAAACGCTAACCTAGGGTTGATGCATGAGTGCTTCTTCAAATCCACAACCTGGAATTCAAACATATGGTTATTCAACTATAGATTTATAAGTATTACTTGAACTAAAGATCAAAAATTCGACAGATTCGATGCTAACTATAAGTAATACAATTGAGAAGAAGCAAATAATTCAGCAAAAAGTAATTCAGTCAAAGAAACATCAGACAAGTATGCAAATTTGTGGACATGTTCCTTACAAATAAGCAATAAAAACATGCCATTATAACAAAATATCATCATCACCAGCTACATTATTATTATCGTACCATGATTTTTATGAGAAATTCAAAGTCACCTTAACTAATTTCACTTACGAATCTTAACTGCAAGTTGTTGCATCATCTACAGTTACTTGATATGGCAAAACTCACGTAACTTCATATTGTCCTGAAGAAGTTGTATGCAAATTAGGAAAAATTAAAAGAAACAAAGCCATCAATAAAAACATAGCATAATAACAAACAAAATATTAAAGAAGAGACTATCGCATGTTTTGGTATTCCTGAAAATCTGAATATAGTACCAACATGTAAAATAAACAACTTATTTTAGATCAATATTGCTTACCAGTGAAAGCTTTTATAAGACTCTTGAGGTCTGCATCAGTGCACCATTTTTTCTGCATATGAAAATATAGAATCAGTCGCTACATATTTCCAACTCATAAGTACATAATTACTAAAGGTAAACAAAATCCAATTCAAAATCAATCAAACTTGAATTGGCCACAATACCTTTTTACAACCTAAAGGTAAAAAACGGATTACATATTGATATCTAATTATTATACATATTCATAACAAAACAAACCACACAACATAATTTCAAGTTTCAACCACAATACCTTTCTTCAACCAAAAACAGCTAATCAGACATATTACCTGTTATTGCAATATCTCAAAGTTGAGCACTACTTCCACGAATCAAAATGCCTCCAGATAGATGCTTATGAAGAGACTGTTCTAAAATCCTAACATCATATTCCTGAAGGAATTGAGACCTACCTGCTTTTGTTCAATAACTGATTCAACAAGTAAAATAAACAACTTTTTTTATATCAATATTGCGGAAAATCTGAATATAGTATCAACATGTAAAATAAACAACTTATTTAAGATCAATATTGCTTACCAGGGAAAGCTTCTTATAAGACTCTTGAGGTCTGCATCAGTGCACCATTTTTTCTGCATATGAAGATATAGAATCAATCGCTACATATTTCCAACTCATAAGTACATAATTACTGATTATTGATATTACCACTGACAAACAAAAAATAAAAACTTACATTTCCAGGAATACACCTGCTCAACAAAGATCTTCAAAGGGAGAACTATATCTGCCAAAAACCATCTAAGATCTTATTGCACTACTCAGTCATAGTCTAACAGAACAAACCACACTACATAATTCCTAAAGGTAAACAAAAGCCAATTCAAAATCAATCAAACTTGAATTGGCCACAATATCTCAAAGTTGAGCACTACTTCCACTAACCAAAATGCCTCTGGATAGATGCTTATGAAGAGATTGTTCTCAAATCCTAACATCAGATTCCTGAAGGAATTGAGACCTACCTACTTTTGTTCAATAACTGATTCAACATAAATCATCTGCAAAATAAAAGTGAAATTTGTAGATTTAGGGTTTGTAGTTTGAAAAAACCTAAAGAAGATTTGAAGAACCTGGATTACATGAACCAAAAGAGAGGAGATGTGGTGACCGAATGAACGGATGTCTTGCCGGACTTCCTTCTGTCTCGAGAGTCTCCTGCCGTCACTTTCAATCTGTCTATCTCCCCTCTCTAAATGAGAAGAAGATTGAAAACATGGAGACTGGAGAGATAATCAGAGTTTCGAGACATGCGAATTTCAAATTTTGAGTTTGAATGTAAATAAGTAACCGCCCATCAATGTAACAGATTAAGATTTATGTAAATAAATAAATAAAATTGTATGATGTAATAATGACATTAGATTAGCTGACTTGGCATGTCTAAGGTGTTGACACCTAGGATTTGCTTATGTATTGCTCCTCCTCCTTTAATAGAGAGGGGAGATAGATAGGAAAGTTACATCTTTAAAACGTGTGTATTACATGAGTATGAATAAACACATGTATTAAACGGCTTGAATAAATATAATCTAACTAGTTAACATGCATAGTCGTCAATATACTTTTCGAGAAAAATGAACTTTGATATATTATTTAAAGATTATAACATTTTACTTTTTTTTTATTTATTAAAAGGTTAGAAAAGTGTGTTAAACGTGGTTGGGTCAATAAAATATTAAATAGTTATTATTAATAAGCGAAAAAATAAAAGAATAGTTAAGAAAATAATGTTAATAAACAAGAGATAAGAAAAAAAAAGATGAAGATTATATATCAATAATATTAATTGAATCCTTTATCAGGAGATAAATATAAAAATCAAGATATAGATATAGATAAATATAAATTATTTAATGAAAAACAATAACTACCTATAACTAAGTAGGAGATAAATACGGCAAAACTAAAAGGAAGATATGTGTCCCTCGTTAATTTTGTATCATATGGTATAGAAGATATAGAATAGATTTAATATAAAATTATATGAATATATCTAATTTAAAACAAAATACGGAATTGCTTGATTTTATATAGTAATTTAAGGGACACTTGTCACTATATTAGGCCATATCTTATGGATAATTATAATTTTAGTTTAATCTTTTCTAATTAGTTATAGATAATCCTTCTACTAAATATTATTTAGTTTATTATCTTATGGATAATTATTATTTATTTTAATCTCTTCTAATTAATTATAGATATATAATTCTCCTACTAAATATTATTTTGTTTAATCTCTCTATTTAACTATTAGATAATTATTATTCAGTTTAAATTCAATGTATACTTCTTATTTATAATATATTTATTTGATTTTCTATATCACATCACAGACACCTACTTTTTATTTGTAATATATAAATCTACTCTTACTCTTTTCAATGATGTAATTATCTCTAATAAACTTTAAACTTTTACTAAGTATATATAATATTAAACATAAAATCGAAAAACATTTTGGATGATATCAATAACTTAAGACATAATATAATTATATGTATAATACGCACTTTATAATAAAATAATACCAAAAAAAATATAAAATATAAAATCATTGATTTTAATAATAATAACAAAGTCTTAATTTTTTTAAAAATAATTCAAAAAATATATAACTAAAAACATATGATATTATAATACAGTTAACCCATTTATCATCATACAACCTCCCAACTAGGGGTGTGAATTTCTAACACGACCTGGAAACCGACATGAACCTAACACGAAATTCGCGGGTTTAGGTTTCGTCTAAACGGGTTCGGGTCAGTTTCGGGTTGAACACGCGAACCGTTTAGGTTTACGGGTTAGGTTCGGGTCAACCTGGTCGGGTTGGGGGTTGACCCGTTTAACACAATTATACTATATTATATTTTTTTACAATATATTTTATCTCATAAATTAAATGGGGCGTGTATTTTTATGCCATGATTATAACTTAAAAGGAGAAATTAACATAGCTTTTATAATTTAAATATGATATTATTATATACATTTGTGTTTTTTAAGTAATTTTTAATTTTAATATATTAGTTTTAGAAAAAAAAATTAAAAAATTGGGTTAAACGGGTCGTGTTCGGGTCAACCCACAAAACTCCGGGTCGTGTTCGGGTTCATATATATGATACGATTTTCGGGTTTGTCGGGTCGGGTTTGAAACCCTGACCAACCCGCGAACACGACCCGTTTAGCACCCCTACTCCCAACTATTCACTCATATTTTTTTATATCTTATACAAACTAAATAAATAAAATTTAATATTGAATCTTATCCTACTTTAATTGTCGAATAGAATACTTCTATTTTTTGAATAAAATATTATACTTAAATTTAATTGTTGATTTAAGATATTTTTAAATAACCAAATTATTTATCACCAAAACCAAACTTTGTATTAATATAATATTTATTTTTATTTTCATTGTCAAAATAAATATTATATCAAAATTTATTACATATTTTTTAAACAAATTGTATATAACTTTCAATATTACTTTATATATATACTTAGATTTATTACGGCTTTTTTTTAATTATAAGTTATATTTTATCACTCAAATGGCTGCTTATTTGCTTCTTAAATAACATATTTGACCACTGTATATTTTTTTCAATAATCATCTCCGCAATCACCATAGCTATCACGTACTGAGTATATCCATTAGTTTTTTTAAATATAATTTTCTTATTATTTTGTATATAAAATTATATTTATGCAAGCCGTGTAATATACGAGAGTTTTTAAAGATATAACTTTTTATTATTATTTGGTAAACAATATTACATTTATTCAACTCGTGTAATACACGTGGTTTGAAAGATATTATTTTTTTATTATTCGGTATATAAAATTATATTTATTTAATTCGTCCAATATGGTTTTTATAGATATAACCTTTTATTATTTAATGTATAAAATTACATTTATTCAATCCGTGTAATAAAGAAGGTTTTTAAAGATATATTGTTTTATTATTTAGTATATAAAATTTATTTATTTAACCCGTGTAATACACGGTTATAAGCTACTGAGATGTTAAAAGAAACAAATGAAAAAATATTGAAACCAAGTCTAGTTCAACTGGGCATACAAATAACCAACCAAGGACAATTCAAATACACTCTACTTCCTGATCCGGTATATACAAAACTCAAACATGGTTACACTTTAATAAAAAGATTAGAACTCAAACATGGTTACTCTTTAATAAAAAAAATTAGTGTAAAAAACTATATGATTAATTTGTTCAGGGTCTAAGAATATGATAAGCCACTTTTTTGTGCATTAAATAAGTTAAAAAGATTAATACGTTGTAAACATATGGATTTTGTATCTAACCCACAGAAGGCCCAAAACAACCATTACATTTTACCATCAACAAACCACATGACCACATTATTAAACAGGTGCACAAAACCAGGTTTTTGTTAAATACAGTTGAGGGTATGAAACGGGTACGGGTATGAAGAAATCGGGTATTGGCCATAAGTAACCGGGCCGAGTATAGAACCGTTTATTGGCTTAAAAACCCATACCCAGTCACCGGTTCCAGGTAGGATATGGTATTGGATACCCTCTACCCAGGTAATTTAATATTCTATTTTCGGGTATAGGAAAATCCCTATTTTCAGATATTTTTTGGTATAGTGGGAGCTTTTTTAAGAGGTTGGGCTGCACATATATGTGAATTTCGTGTATACAAGAAAACCCGGTTCGGAAACCAGTTACGGGTATAATACTGGAACCAGTTTTAAGGTATAATCGCATATAAATCAAGCCCGGTTTCAGATACAGTTTTTGGAACTTAAAGTAATACCCAGTCCATAGGATCGGGTTCCAGGTTTTCTTAATGGGTATGGGTCCAGGTTCGGGTTTTTTGTGCACCACTACACATTATCATGATGCTAAGTTACTAAAATCAATGTATTTAAAAATATGAATTTATCTACACCTAAACAGGAAACAATCGCTTCATGAACACGATTTCATAATGCTTTACTTGAATGTTCATATACATTTGTATGATTTGTGCAAGACAGTCAACGTCAAAGAAAGTCAAACCAGAAATAAGGGTATTTCAGGAATGTTGTAGCCATTCTTGAATTGCATAGGAAAGGGCATGATTAGGGAGCAAGTCACAATGGTCAAGCTTAAGGTTGGTCATAGGTGAAGTCTTGTGGCCACTGTTCAACCAACCTTTTATGGCATCTGCTTCATATGTAAAGCCATCTGCTGCTATGTAAGGATCTTTCATCACTTCCTGAAAAAATAAATTATTTATACAACATAAGAAGCGCGTTCAACACACCACAAGAACATAAACGCTTGTGCATACTGCCAGTGGCGGACCCAAGATTTATTTCCAATGGGGTCCATTTTTTTCGGTGTTCAAAATTTCCATAACAAAACGTTAAAACTTTCGGGTCGGTCCTCGTTCGGGTCGGGTCAAAGCAAGGTTTGAATTAGATTTAAAAAGAACCATGAAAAACAAGCTATACAAGGATTGAACCCATGACCTCTTGTTGGTAAAGAGGGGGATTTACCACTACACCATAAAGTTAAAGCACAATGTACAACATAAATGTCAAAAAAGACTTATTATATATACCAAATAAATATGCAATAATCATTTATATGCAATATTCAATTATAAATATCTGATATATCCCTACCATCATAGAAAATGCTTATGAATTCAAGACTAAAGATGCAATAATCATTTGTATGCAATATACAAATGATTAAAATAATGCAGCTTGAGTCTCGAATTTGTATGCAATATATGTATTTAATACATTATTCATCTAGTTTTGGTTATCATATATCCCCGGGACAGGTAAATACACCTATTATTAGCATCTCTTATAATCTGTATACGATACGAATTATATATTTTCCATTAAATAGATGTCACCATTTACTTATAAAGGGGTTGAATTGGGTTTTTTTTATACAATGGGTCAAACACATAAAATAAACAGAAATAGCTTAAAAAGATACGAGTCGAAATCACCCAAACTGTATGTAAATGCATTCAACCTCTTGAATAGTTGAATCATTGTATTCAGAAGTTTCATCATCATTGAAATCATAACTTTTGTAATCATATTTGAAAGGTAACCATTTATAGAAAAAGTTACAAATTATAGACAAAATGTATTTCAGGTTGACCCAACAACACCATTTCAAGCTGTACAGAGAATTTACCCATTTTGACCCAATCCCATTGACCCATTGTATGACCCGCCAAAGTTTCAATCTTAACATCAATTATTAGTGTTTTTTAACGAGAAAGGTACCTGATAAATGGGGCAAACAAAATAAGACGGAATCTTGTGATGATTCTCATACTCAACTGGGGATACAGTTACAAGATCTCTCATCATCTCCAACTTCGGCAATATATCATCCACCAAATCAGACCGGTTAATCGAGTTCTTTTCGCAACATCTTAAACCCAAATACGCCAACGCCTTTGCACGCTCAATCGGCCAATCACCACCTGTCAAATCCAAAATCGTACCAAAACTCCCGTTTTCAAGCGCACATTTTGTATCGTTTACAACACTTAAAGCCGGTCTCCCTGTTAACATTCTTAACAATACAACTCCAAACGAGTATACATCCGAAGAAACAGAAAACTTTCCAAATTCCAACATTTCGGGATCCATATAAACAGAAACCTCAGGTTCATCGTTGTGTAATATAGTGGGAATCAAACGGTTGATTCCTAAGTCGCTTAATTTGGAAACATGGTTTGAATCAAGAAGAACGTTGGTAAGCTTCACGTTTCCGTGGATGATTTGTGGTCTACTGCCGTGGAGGAAGATTAGGGCAGAACATATTTCGGAACAGATTCTTATTCGATCATACCATTCAAGAGAAGCGATTCGATCTTCAATATTGTTGTTTTCGAGATATTCGTAAATTAAAGATCTTGATTCTGGACAAACACCGATTAGCGTTACGAGGTTTGGATGCCGTACTCTACTCAAAATCTCTGCCTGCATCAAAATAATTATAATGACCCGGGTTAAGAAGCACAAGTGCAGTTTGTATATACAAGATCTACTAGAATGCTTACAATGTCCTAATTATTGAACTTTCGTATACAAAACAAATCATTATCATCATACTCAGTAAATCCCACCAATGGCAAAGCTAAGGTAGGGTCTCAAGAGGGTAAGATGTAGACAGCCTTACCTCTACCCCGTAGGAATAGAGAGGCTGCTTCCAGTGAGACCCCCGGTTCGATAGTAGTTTTGCATCCAGCCTTGGACATAAGGCACATAACACTTAGCAACAATCCGGTTGAAGGCTGATCAGTGCATATACCCCTTGTCTTTCGGCTATCAACGCCACCACATGATGCATGATTAACCGCCCGCCGCTTTTAACGTTCTTTTCACGAAATTAGTAAAATAACGTTGAAAACAGTGCAATTTCACTTTTGCCCCCCGAGGGCCCACACATATATACATTATATGTGCACACCGCAAGTGGGTCGTATCGTATACGAAACAAACTATATTGTAAGCATATTTAGCACTCTAGTATTTAAAAAAAGGTTATTGGATTTAAATAACCCCAACTTTCACCGTTTGGCCGATAGCATTCCTAACTTACAGATTGTACCACACCACTCACAACTTTCAACTTATTATCCTTGCCACTCCCAAACTAATTAAACCCTAACCCAATTAGTTTTTTGCTGATGTGGCACTTGTTTAGTGATGTGGCATCGGACGTGCTTTTTAATGATGTGGCACTTTTTTAGTGACGTGGCACTTGTGGCACTTGTTTAGTGATGTGGCATCTACATCAACTAAGTTAGGGTTCGGTTAGTTTTAGTTTGGGGTGGCAGAGGAAAATAAGTTGAAAGTTGGGAGTGACGTGGTACAATTCGTAAATCCAATCACCCTTTAAAACAATAAAAAATGCACATGTGCACAGATAATGAGCTGACGGACAAGTGACCCATTACCTGACCCACCCCAATGATGCCCATTTTGCCACCTCTAATATTTACCAAGGATTTACCTCATGTTCAAATTCTGCATCACTCTGAGAACCAAGTGAAGGTAGCATCTTTATCGCTACCCGAAGATGCCGAAGAATTCCTTTATAAACGCTACCGCATTTCCCTTCTCCAATCTTCAAAGACTGATCAAAATCTTTGGTAGCCTCCATAATTTCCAAAAAAGACGGTTTATAAAATTCTGCATGTGACAAATCCGCGCTCTCCACATGCACATATTTTTCAAGCCTATTAGTTTCTCTTCTTGCGTTATCACGCTTGTCTTGCAAGTTATCTCGATTTTCTTTAAAAGTTATCAAGAGATTCACAGCTTGAATAATCCTATCCTCTAATTCTTTTTCTGATTCACGGGCTCTTGAAATTTGGTCAACAAGCCCCGGTTGTTGATCTTTGACCGTCTGAAGTTCTTGTATGAATTGATCTCGTTGATTTTTCATTGTTTCTATCTCTTGAGCTTTTGTTGTTAGAGTAACCTCTATTTCTTTTATTTGTTCAATTTCCTCCATTAATGATTTTTCTGATGCTTCGGCCTATCAACACATTGGAAAAGCTATAGCAAATTGCATTGCATAATATATCAAATTACAACGGCTATGAAATGTTTTAACATCACCATTACTATCCTAAACTTAAGCCCTATAGTATGTGTTTATATTAGCCATAACCAGCAGCGGGTAATAAACAAAGAAAAGTAAAACATTAAGTGAATTAAACCAAGTGGGAAACAGTTAAATAAACCACATTTACCTTACGTAAAGCCTCGTTAGCGTCTTCTTCAGCCCTCCACCGTTTTATTGACTCTTCAAATGCTTTTTGCTTTGACCTTTCAGCATCCTTAGTGGCATTCTCGAGTCTATCCTGCAAGTCAGAAGATGAAAGCCCCTGTGGTCCTTCCTGAAAGAAGCAGATAATATCCATAAACATATGGGGTTAGTTAACATACAATGTTCCTTAACGTACGATGTGTACGCTGGGAAATCACGCATGTTATAAAACTCAAAAACCCTAATCACGCATGTTGAAAACCATAATGTTGAAAATCATAATCACGCATGTACAAAATCAGAAATCACGCATGGGGTACAAAACTTATTCACGCCTGTTATAAAAATAATCACGCATGTTATCAATTCCCAGCGTACGCAGCGTACGTTAAGCCTAATTGTACAATACACTTTCACTATATATATATATACATATATATATATATATGGGTATGGTTATTATAAAAGAAAACAAACAAACAAATTGTGTTATACCAGAAACATAGCCGAAATTGACCGAACCAATTTGTCTTGTGATTCATGAGGTAAGGGTAGAGTTAATCCATTCCGTCTAGCATCATCAATCAGAAACGAAATTAGAAATCATACGCATAAGTGTGTAACTAATTTAGCTTTTATATCAACAAACAACCTTGGTTTTAAAAAGCTAGAGGCGCACAAAAGCGAGGAGGTCTAAAATTGAGGCGCGAAGCGCAAAGCGCAAAAGCGGTGGGTTTTTCGTACCCGAGGCGCAAGATGTTTATATAATTTTTTTATATATCCCATAGGTTTTTAGCTTCCTTTAACCAAAATATAGCTACAAAATAAGGCTTTTATACCATTTTACTTACATGTACAAGTCAAAAAACCCAAGGTACAACATTTTTCTGCTGTAAAACGCCTCAGATACATGAGGTGCGCGCCTCAGGCCAAAAATCCCCCAAAAAAACCCTAAAATTTGCACTTTCTGGGCGCTTCTTGTAATTACACAAGGCGCTGAGCGAAAAAGCCCCAGAAGCTGCGCCTTAGTACGCCTCACGCCTCAGGTGCGCTTTTTTAAACCCAGCGAACAACTACGTTTAGGATCTCATTTAACCGACTTGCTAAGGTCAAAATGAATTGTTAGGAAACATTATTCAGCACTGCAAAAATTACCTTGTATAGATGAGGTGGCCTTTACAAACAAACCAGATTTGACACGAGATCGGTGCTTGTTGTATTGCTTTATTAGACTTGATCTCCAACATATCCCTGCAATCTTAACAAATTAAGTTCATTAGTGACTATAGTAACAAAATATAACTTACAAAATATAACTATATATTTCAATATTTCATACTTTGAGTACAGCTTCTCAGATGCAGCCCCCATTACAAGCCATTGAACGCGATGCAGCTCGATGGCTTCTACAATGCCTGTTTCAACATCATTGGCTTCTATCCACACCTTACCTGCTTGCACCTACCAAAATCAAAAGTTCCCAATTTCTAAATCTCAAAATATTTTTAAGTTTTCAATAATCAATATTCTTATGCTGATAAAAAGTTAGAAAAAAAAATATTGAGAAAAGAGCAAGAACATATACCCCTGCTTGAGATAGAGTGAGACTGTACTCGTTCAGAATTTTGTGCACAGATAATTTATCATCCACTGTAAACATATAGAGAGAATAAATTCAAATAAACACATACAGAAAATAAACAATAGGAACATCAAAAATGGTGGATTAAACACATAAAGAAGATAAACAATATGTACATCAAATACAGTGGATTAAATACATACCAAAGATAAACAATACGAACATCAAAAAGGTCGATTAAACACATACCAAAGATAAACAATACGAACATCAAAAAGGTCGATTAAACATGTACAGGAAATACACATAATGAACATCAAAAACAGTCGATTAAACATATACAGAAAATAAACATTATGATTTATGAACATCAAAAACAGTCAGATTAAAAACATACAGAATATATACATTATGAACATCAAAAGCAGTCAATTAAACACATACAGAAAATAAACAATATGAGCATCAAAACAGTTTATTAAACATATACACAAAATAAACATTATGAAGAGTCGATTAAACATAAACAGAAAGTGAAATTGCCGACTTACACTCTGCAGGTTGATGAACATAAAGCAGAGAGATCTTAATTGCAGAAAAGTTCTTCAGAGTCCACAAAATCAGCGACTTACTGTCCTCAACATTCATCCCCACTGCAACAAATATTGTGTTGTTAACATCTTCAATCCCCTCATCGATCAATTCCGCTTCACTCCCCATCGATGTTAAACCCTAATAATGCTGTTTGATAGCATTCAGCATGTTCAGGAACCCTAGCGAAATTCTGTGGTGGAATCGAAGAAATTGTAGGATTAGGGTGTGTAATATGACTGTTTGGGGATTAGTATAGAGATTGTGAATGAGTGTGAATGGATTGATAGAAAGAGACAGTGGTTATCGTCAAGTAATTGATGGCCATTGGGTTCACTTTCAGTGTTGGAAAATTTTAAAGTTAAAAAGCTCTTTCGGTTCGGTTGGTTGTCTTGGTTGTGGAGACTTGTTCTTGGGGTTCTAGAGTCAACCGTGTAGGTCGGGTTGGTGTCCAAACGAATGTTTTTTTTTTTTTAAAGTAAAATTCATTCAGAACAAGCCAGCCTAAACCGGACCGACCCAAAAACTACTATCAGATTACATATTTACAAAGAAACCCAAGCTTCCCAGCTAATCCCTTTATGTTTAGATCTATTTGAAAACCAAAGGAAACCTAAAGCTTTAACTTCACTTAAAATCCTATCAATCCTAACCAGTCTGTTAGCAAAAACCAACTTGTTCCTCGCACGCCAAAGGCTCCAGCAGACTATGATAACATTACCATACACCGCCTCCTTCTTCTTAGCCGAGGCCGAAAGGGACTTATGAATTCCAAGAAGGTCTTTGATCGAGTAAGCGTAAATAAAAGGGATTTTGCACCATATGGTTATTCCGTTCCATACAACCGAAGATACTGAACAAGCAGTGAAGAGATGTTCGGCAGATTCGTCTGCAAAAAAACAGAGAGGGCATCTTAGCTCCTCACTAAGAATGTTCCTTTTCGATAATGCAAGCTTCGTCGGGATTTTTTCCATTTCCGATCTCCACATATGGATGTTACACTTATCAGGGACCCAACCACACCAATCCATCACAAAATTGTTTCCTAAGCCCCTGTCTGAATTGAGCAAAACCTTGACAGACTTAACATAAAAGTTGTCGTCGTTCTGCGGAGTCCAAATCCATTTATCAGCTCTATCGTGTATCTGAACCGAAGCCAGGAGATCGCAGAGCTGCATAAGAGTCGCGGACATCCCCAAATCAGCCAAATTTTGTTTCCAGCTCCACACAAACTCAATTCCAGACCCGTAAACTTTGATTCGGTTAGCAACTGCGCTTTTTCTCAGCCTCCAAACGAAAGAGATCAGGAAATTTTACCTTGAGCCGTTCATCGGTTATCCAAGAGTCCAGCCAAAACGAAATATTGATGTCGTTCCCTATGGCTCCCTTTATATAATTCTTTAACAAAAGACCACCCGCTTTAACATTAATCAGGACCTTAACAATATTATTCCAAGCACCATTCAGCGATTTCTTAATTGGGAAGCCTTCCCACCCAACCCGAATCACGTGTAGCGCGTCAATAACTTTTCCTCCATAAACTGTTGCTTTCCATTTTATAACGCCATCCCCACTTAGTAAGGAGCAATAAATTAACACCGGAAAGCTTATTAAGACCCAAACCCCCCTCTTTTTTAAGGCTCGAAACCCGTCCCAATTAACCCAATTCATCTTTTTTTCCTCGATCGATCCTCCCCATAAAAAATTTTTTATCATAGACTCCAAGTCCGAAATCACCTTCTTAGGGGCTTTGTAAAGGGAAAAATAATAGCACGGTAAACTCTCCAAAACAGATTTTATGATTACAACCCTTCCGCCAATCGAAAGCAATTGCGATTTCCACCTAGCCAACTGGTTCCGAAAAATATCATACACTGGTTGCCAGTTGTTGATCCGATTCATGTTTGCCCCTACCTTAAGGCCAAGGTATTTAAAAGGGACAAAATATGGTTTGCACCCCACCACGCTGGCCATATCGTTTATGTCTTCCGTTCCCACGCCAATACCATATAAATTGGATTTATCTATATTGATTTTAAGACCTGAACATAAGAGGAAACACCGAAGTACTCTCACTATGTTAACCACTTCCGGCTTGGACCACTCACCCATAACAATCCGCGTAAAGGAGATGCGAAATGGTCGGCCCATCGATTGGAGTAACAATACCTTTAATAAACTCAGCATCTTTAGCACTATTGATCATGCACGACAAAGCCTCCATAATGACTAGAAAAAGGAATGGCGAGAGTGGATCTCCCTGTCTCATACCTTTTTCACATCTGAATAAAAATGTAGCTGCCCCGTTGACCAACACTGACGAAGATGCCGACTTGAGAATACCCAAGGTCCATTTACACCACAGCTCAGGGAATCCCATTTGAGTTAAGATACTGATCACAAAGTTCCAATTCACGTTGTCGTAGGCTTTTTTAAAATCAATCTTAAGGAAAAAAGCTTTCTTTTTACTCTTCTTAATCCATGATATAAGCTCATTAACGATAAGAGGGCTGTCTAGAATGAATCTTCCTTTAAGGAACGCCGATTGAGAATCCGAGATAACTCCATCCAAAACCAATCTCATCCTATTCGCCATGGCTTTAGAAATCACCTTACTGATAACTCCGACCAAGTTAATTGGCCTGTAGTTATTAAGCGAAACCGGGTCCGGAATTTTAGCGATGAGAGCAATAAACGAGGCCCCGCACCCATCGTTGATCACTCCATGATTGTGAAACCAAGCAAATAATCTAAAAAAATCGTCTTTGAATATTTCCCAAAAGTGTTTGATAAATCTGAAGTTGAACCCATCCGGACCAGGGCCCGATCATCCCCGCAATCGAAAACCGCGTTTTTAATTTCGATCTCAGAAAATGGCTCAACTAACCTCATACCGTCACCTTCGGATAGCCTTTTTAAGTTGTTGCACTGCAGACCCGGTCGAAGATTAATACTCTCTTTGAATTTGTCACGAAAAAACGAAAAAATCTCTTTTTTAATTTTAACCGGCTTGGTGCACCATTCCCCATCAATAGAAAGGCCGTGAATGTTATTCGAGGCTTTCCTATTATTAACCATAGCATGAAAAAACTTAGAATTCTCGTCTCCGTCTAGAGCCCACCTTATACGCGCTCTTTGTTTGATATTCTCTCTTTTTCTATCGTCGACATCTTGAATAATTTTCTTGTTTTCCGACAGAACCCATTCTTCCTCTTCCGAGAGATCCCTCAATTCCATTTCTTCTTCCAGTATCTCCATCTCCGAAAGGGCCAAGGTTTCACTTTCTCTTTCCTTAGTCAAAAACTCATCTCTCCAAATTTTAAGACACTCCCTAATACGAGCAAATTTAGACTTAAGGAAGGAATCGGGAGGGTCAAAACCTTGCATACCATCAACAGCCGCCATAACCGTCTCCTCAAAACCCTGCTTCCCAATCCATGAGTTATACACTCTGAAAGGCTGGGGCCAAAGTTAAGATCTGCCAACTCGAGAATAATTGGGCAGTGGTCGGAGTACTCATTCAACAGGGCTCTAACACACGCCGAAGGCCACTTATTGAAAAATTCTGAGCACACTAGGAATTGGTCTAACTTGCTTAATTTTTTGCCATTTTCTCTTATACAAGTAAATTTCCTCCCCTGCATCGGGAACTCGATCAAACCATTGTTAAAAATAAATTTGTTAAAATTTTTGGCACAAACCGGTTTGAACTTAGAGTGTTTCCTTTCCTCACTAGATCTGACCGCATTGAAATCCCCAACAATAATCCACTGCCCCAGCGAGGAGTCAATAATATTAGAAAGCTCTCCCCAAAGGTTGAGTTTCGCCGCCATGTTTTGAGGGGCATAAACATTGATTAAGTTAATCGGTTCCCCGCTACCAACTACTGAACCTTTTAACAAAAGAAAATACCTCTCCTGAATACTGGAATCGATCTTAAAAACTTTGGGATCCCAGATCCACACTAAGCCTCCAGATAACCCCTCCGAAGCCGAGAAAACGTACTCGAAGTTGCAGTTACCCCAATACCTCGAAATCACGGATCTGTGCACAGAAGTAACCACAGTTTCTTGAAAAGCTACCATACTTATTTTATTAGAAATCCGAATATTCTTCACCCAATTTGCTTTCGCCTCCCCTGAAATCCCCCTTAGATTGAGTGAAAGGAAATTCATGGATCCACAACATTCATTCCTTCCTCCCTGATTGCCTCATTAACCAGCTCAAAGTGGTTACTGAGATCCACCCCACAACATTTCCCATGTTAATCGTGCCCCTGATTTCACTATTGAGATAAGAATCGAAAGTGTCTCCTACCTCTTCTTCCAGAAAATCTTCCCTGACTTCCCTCCTAGAACTACCAGCTTCTTGATTATGAAACAACAATTCCGTAGCGTCGAGAGTAATCGGATCTTCGAGAACCACCTGAGCCGGATCGTTCTTGACATGTTTTATCTTGATTTTTATATGTTTTACTTTAAGTTTGAGTTTGGATTTTAATAATCCTAACTTTCACATGTTAGCCGATATAATCTGATATAATTTAATTAAGGAGGCTGCAGGTGTAATTGAATCTATTGAGAAGGCCAAATTCTTATATGATATAAAAGGATCAATAGTGGTTAAATTTTTACAAGTTGGGGTCGTTGAAAAGAATTTTTAGAGTTGAGATTATTATCGGCCAACAGGTGAAACTTTAGATTATTGAAATCCAATAGCCCTTTTAAGTAATAATTGTTTTTTAATTGTAGAAGTCTTAGGTAACATACTAGCAAAAACTATCCATGTACATGAAAATAGAGTACGGGAATATATTAAAAGAGATTAAAGAGCGAACACGAACAAAGTTTATTGTTTATTTAGTTACACGGATCACAGATGACATAAAATCATGTTTCTTTTGTTTATTTATAGTGAACGTGTATTCATGTTCGTTTATTTTGTGTTCGTTTAAATATTTATTATAAATTATTGGATACTTAATGAATTGGACTTGTTCATTAGTGTTTATTTCTGTCCATTTGTGTTTGTTTGTTTGTTTGTGTATGTTTAGTTATTTTCATTTGTGTTCGTTTGTATACGTTTATGTTTGTTCGTTTACATTCGTAATTGTTCGTTTAGCTTTTTAATGAACAAAAACGCAAACATGTTCATATTCTTAACGAACGAACATGAACAAAAGAAATTGTCCGATTACATGTTTATGTTTAGTTAAAATTAAATAAAAGAACATGAACATGCGGTCGTTTACGTTAGTGTTGGGGATGCCCTACGTAACATGCTCATGTTGCGTAAAAGTGCCTAATCCTGGAACGCTATTTTGTGATCTAAGTAGTGAAACTTTTTAATAGATAAAGGTTTCTCAACCATTTGTTGTTAAAATTTATATCAATGACAACTATCAAGAGAGCTTCCTATATGTAAACTCATTCTTTATATCTCATTTCTCATCCTTAATATGTGTATGCTTCTATATTGTGGACATATGCTTATTTTGTGTAAATCATTGGCTTAAATGTTGAAGGGTGCTAAATCCCTTGCTTAAGTGTGGAAGGGTGCTTGCTATCTGAGCTCTATATCCGGGTCACTATCTAAAGAATTTTGTATGTGCTTTGGCTCTTGTGTAAGCTCAAGAATGCTAAATGTAGTTCGAAACCCAGGGGCGGACTTAGGTTAAGGGGCGGGTGGGCGTACCGCTTGGAAAAAAAATTATGTATTTTATACGTAAAATTCCCGATTGCATTCTGAAAAGTATGATTAAACCCCTCGTTCACACTCCTAGAAAAAAGTTACAGGGATCCGTCACTGGCTCAACCTGATAGATTTAAATTTATCATCAACCGCAATTAAAATCTTATGATTATAACTATATTATATGATAGTTAAATAACCTCCACCTACATCATATTTTCCAGATTAGAATTACACATTATAAGCCGTGTACACACATACATAACGTATGACAGGAAGTATGTACCTATGACTATTAAATACTAAAAATACCGTTAAAATCATATTACCAAGAAATCATCAACCACAACTTTATCAAAATAATATTCAAACTGGGAACGTTTTCTTTAGGGTATGTGGGTTGAATACTTTGCTCACTCAAAAGCTAATTTCATGGAAATTGCTTTTCCAACTTTACTTCATTGTTTCCTTCGATACGGTCAAGGCTTTTCTTGTCACTTTTTATTTTAAATTTATATATTTCGCTATTTTGGGATTGATTAATATAATAATAAGATTAACGACACGGATGTTTATATAGAAATGGTGAGCTTGCTTCAAAGATTAGACTTGTGAGATCACGTCTTAGGGTGGAAGGGCACCTTTGGTGACCCATTCGGTGACCTAGTTTTACCGCGCGGTAACTTGCCCACCAGCCCATGTTCGGTGTTTGGTGATTGACAAAAACCGTGAATACTCACCGAGTGGTGAAGAGGAGAGAGAAGGAGAGAGAGAGGGGGTTAACGGGGGGCTTTACCCTCTTTCAACCAATCACATATTTATCTTTTTTTTAATTGTTTACCACTCCCTGTGTGTATGAGTGTAAAATGGTGGTGAAGAGGGGAGTTGAGATTGCATGATGTTATTGGTTAAGAAGAAAGTTTAACACTTCTCATTTGAGAAGCACTCCTTCCACCCTTATGCACTAGACACAACTTATATTTATATAAAGTAGTTGAATTTAAAAGCAGTTCAAGGTCGATTGTGATCCGTTTCATCTCAAACTCAATTTAAAGCTAAACCACCTCAATCGTTGTGTGGAGTTAGTTTTTCAACAAAACACCACTGCTTTTCATGCATTGTTGCAATACTAAACATATTTACAAACCAATTGTCTCCTTGAACAAATTTACAAACCAGATGTATGCTAACAAACACTATTCTTAAAACCAACCTGTCAGACCAAGAACTGTTACACAACAACCGGTCTAGTTGAGTATTCTTGAACCACTTTTATTTTGGTTGGTTGGTTAGGACGGCAACAGTTGAACGGGCAAACGGATCAGTGATTAGACCAAATTTTCAAAAAAAATCAAACTCCAATATACTGATTTATCTACTACCTCGTGCTTCATTTTTTTATCGTTTAGATGAAGTTGTGTAGGTCATACCAAGGGTTGAGATTTGTGTAGGATGGGACTTTAGTGGCCACAATGGTAAGGAGAGCGATGGTTTCACATCAATGTTGAATTTATGTCTGATTCGATAAGTCAACGCTACCGACCGAGTCTTGATCCGTAAGAGTTATACTGAGGACAACGAGGTAATTTATTTAATCAGATTAAATGACACATTTTGACGGAACGATTTGTAATAGTTTATTTTTAAAGTTATAAAATAAATATTATATTAATCCTAATCTAGTTGAGTTTTTATAATTGGACTATTGCTAATGGGCTGAAAGAAAGACAAGAGTAAAAGGATGTGGGCTTGTGGGCCTTATGGTTTTAGTTTTAACCTAATCCTTGACTATATAAGCTTAAGCATGGGTTAAGACATAACACACTTGTTCATAAAAAAAACCCTAGTTGCCATACTCCACTCACTATAGCCTCCACCCTTTCTCCTGCCGCCACCTCCAGCTGCCGGCCACCGCTGCCCTGCCGCTGCCGCTCTTTCCGGCCGCCGCTGCCGCTATGCGGCTGAAGAAGGAGCTGAGTTTTTCAGCTTGTTCCGGCTCGTTCTAGCTCACCTCGTTGCACCTCGCTGTCTCACGCGTTATTACTAACCGAAGGTATATCTAAAACCCCTTATGGTTGTGTTTGTATTTCGTATTTGCATATTGGTGACCTTGTTCCATTGCGGCATTCCTTGGTAAAAGTGTTCATATTAATCATTTGTTACTTGTGTTTCCGTTGCTATGTAATATATATATATATATATATGTTTTTACTAGTTAAAAGATTAATTTTAACTAACCACACACACACACACACACACACATAATATATATATATTATATATATATGAACCCGGTTCAAAATTTTTATTCACCTCGGATATCCTTCAGTGGTATCAGAGCCGATGCTCACCAAATGCAGATCGAAACCAGTCTTTTTATTTACGGAATAATAAGTCACAAACTTTAAATGTCTAAAGTTTTTGATTTATCTTTATTTTTGGCAACATATAATTCTTAGTCATTTTTGGGTTGACCAAAACTTGCCCAAACAAGCTTTTGATTATGTTGAATATGCAAATCGGGTCCGACCTTGTGGTTATGTCTTTCATTTGGTTTTGGCCCACTTTGCGGCTCAAAGTTGTAATAGACTAGTTTATGGTTTTGGCACATTTTATGGTTCAAAGTTGTAATAGATAGGGTTTTGTCTTTATTATATTTACGTGTTAAATATCGTTGACCGAAGACTCGAAGCAAACTCGAAACAAAACCAAATACCAAAAGGAGTCTTGGAGTTAGTGGGAGTCGCTCAAGACAACAAGATACACTCAAGTCCATCCTTGTGGTTGTTTCTTTTTATGACCCTATACCCTTTTGATCTTGCTACTTGGCTCTAGCAAGATCAAAAACACATGCCCGTATGATTTGCATATTCATTTCTATATTATGGTTGTTTTTAATAAATGTTATTACACATCAACCTAAACACATTTTAAAAGGGGTTTTAAAATGGAATCGAAAGGGCAAGTTCTAGCAACTTGTAAATTTTATAACCACTAGAGTTTTAAAAGATGTTTTTCTCACATCTTTAAAAACTCATAAACTTAATAGTCTTCACTATTAACTTTAATTGGTTGTTTCAAGTCGCGACAAACTTAGTTTTTATAGTTATCTAAAACTAATTGTCCCGAGAGGTAAAAATGTCCTTTTGGTAATATCAAGAGTTTAATATCCAAATTAAAACTTGACTATAACAACCCTATTTGGTAAAGAATTAAAATCAATGGTCTATGCCATCCAACTACTAGTAACACTTGGGGCATAATGCGAACCATCAGTGTTGGAGCCACAACACGACACTTGATGTCTAGTTTATCCTTCCAAGGTGCAAGGGTTCGTCGACACATCCGACCCTTCCACATGTGACCATATTAGGACGACTATTACTTTTCTTCTTGTGTTACGTGCTACAGCTGTCTCGAGAACAAAAATGGCATTGATGAGGCCAAACGTATCAATACAAGAATAAAAGGTTATCCTTGCAGCCTCATAAACCCTGGGAGTTGTGCTTTTCTCACAATTGACAATCGTTGTCAGTCCACTCGAACCTCTTGCTAATGTTGCGTGCTACAACTGCCTTTAGGAAGAGCTTCTAACCGGATTCTCATTCCTTATCGTCTCACCTCACCAAATAAGGAAAATACATTGAAAATACTAATTAAATAATATTGCTTAAACAGATGTCTTCTAAAAACAACTCCTATTTTGCTCTCAAGTCCATACTTGAGAAAGACAAACTAAATGACACCAATTTTCTTGAGTGGCACCGCAACTTGAGAATCGTTCTCAAAATGGCAAAGAAGCTTTATGTTTTGGGAACCCCTATCCCCACCGCACCTGAAAATGGTACTGTTGTTGTGAAGAAGGCTTTCGATAAACATAAAAGAGATACCATGGAAGTTGCTTGCCTAATGCAAGCCACCATGTCCCCAGATCTCCAAAAGAATATGGAAGACATGAGTGCATTCGACATGATTGAGCAACTCAAAGGCATGTTCCAGAAACAAGCCCGTCAGGAGCGCTATGACACCATGAAACAGCTCATAAGTTGTAGAATGCAAGAGGGTTCCTCAGTTAGTGCTCATGTCCTCAAGATAAAAGGCTACATCGACCAATTAAACAAACTTGGTTATCTTCTCCAAGATGAGATGGTTGTTGACTTCATTCTCAACTCTCTTTCGAGTCACTATGATCAATTTGTTATGAACTAACAAGCCAGTCAGGAATGCTATGACACCATGAAACAGCTCATAAGATGTAGAATGCAAGAGGGTTCCTCAGTTAGTGCTCATGTCCTCAAGATAAAATGTTTACATCGACCAATTAAACAAACTTGGTTATCTTCTCCAAGATGAGATGACTGTTGACTTCATTCTCAACTCTTTTCGAGTCACTATGATCAATTTTTATGAACTTTAACATGAATGACTGGGTAAAGACAGTGCCAAAGCTACAGGGGATGCTCAAAACGGCAAAGATGAACATTTCCAACAAAACAAACCAAGTGTTAATGGTTCGATCAGGTAGTGTTAGTGTCACACCCCGAAATATCAGAGCTGGCGTGACTGGACTGGTATCTTCATTGCACAGCGGAAGTATTAAAGTGCTAAGACTTCAAGAAAATGAACTCCTGCTAAGTACTCGAGTCCAAATGGGTTCTCCTATTCCAACCGTGCCATAGTTTGACTTTTGAAAACCTGAGAAAGAAACATGCGAAAAATCAACATAGAGTTGAGCGAGTTCATAGTTTGTTTGTTTTGTTTCAAATGAATCTTAAAACACTTGAAAATCATGCGATTGAAAATCATGTATTTGAAAATCACGCGTTTGAAAGCCGGTTTGTGAGATCATAGTATCTCAAAGCGTTTGAAATGGCATACCTGTATATCGGTATTAAAATGTTTTCCATTATGTTTGTAAACCGATGCATGTAACTGTTTTGTTTGTAAACCGGTAATAAAATCATAGTATGTAGAATGCCCATGGAATCTAAGGATCAATCATAGGTAGAGAGCCCCCTAACATTATGTACCATAAGTAAATAACCAAACCGAGACAACTTTGTCATCAATTGGGCTCACAAAAGCACCCCCACGGTTTTCAAACTAGGAGTAAAGCGTGTCTCAAGCTCAGTAGATCTACACCTTTTGCACCTTGGTCAATAAGTGATTAATGGTTATCATTGTCATCATCCTACTTATGCACATTGATCTATTGTCATCTAATTCCATAGCTACATACCAAATGTCATCCTCTCTGTCGTCGGGCCTAGCCCATGTTATCTTGTCATCCGTGTTATTGGGCCTAGCCCATGTTATAAATTCTAGTATATTTCGAAACGCGTATAGTCTTGTAAAAATTGATATGTTTGGCATAAACTTTTCATAAACCATTCGTGTTAACTGGAATACGTTTGTAATATGGTTTAGAAATATATGATTTGCGTTTATCGAAATATTGTGTGCTTTTGCAAAACTTGCATGTCTTTCCACCCCCGAAAACGTTTATAAAAATGTAAAACTGTAAAAAGTGGGGGTTATGAACTCACCTTGATATCCTCATACGAAGCTAGCTAAATGTGATTCCATAGTTTCGTTCCGAGAACGTGAACTCGCTAGCGTGCAACTATAGCATCCCTAACCAAGGAATAATTATAAGTTTCTAATGCGACAATGTAGTTAAACTACGTGTCCTAGCTCTACCGAATCGTTAACAACGATCCGAAAATGGTGTTGTTATCTTGACTTAGAATAACCGACCTATGGTTATTTGATTCCCGTTTATAATCGGGATAAAACTAAGTCTAGAAAAGTGACTAAATTTCCAAATGATTTACGATAGATATATTTATATATTTAATATAAATATATCTAAGAAGTCGTGTTAGTTGTAGTATTAAAATACATAGAAGAATAATGGTAATACGACTCTCCGTAGTTTTTAGTAGATGCAAGTATATATGCATATATGCAAAACGTTACGTGTCCGCCATAAGCGTCTTACGTCTCGTTTTAAGTAATACAAATCATATTATTGATGCTTGTTATACTCTTACAATAGATGTCGTGCTTGGTTTAGATGTTTGAAATAAATATAAATATTTATATTTATTTTATGAAATCCCCGACTCGTTGGTGTTTGAAATAGATATAAACTATTATGTTTTTAAAAAAAAATCCGAATCGTCGACATTTGAATAGATATAAAATGTTATATTCATATAAATAAAAGTGTTTGAATTGTCGATGTTTGAAATAAATATAAAACATTATATTCATTTTATAAGACAATAACCCGAGGTTTGAAATAAGTATTCGGATTTTCGATATTTGAAATAAATATAAAACAATATATTTATCTTGTATAGTTTTCGAGTTCCAAACGTTGGAAATAAATAAATATAAATAATTATATTTAGTGTACAAAAGTTTCGAGTTTCGTTAACTTGTAACCGTATATCTTGACAACGTTACAAACTAGTTTTTTGTGAAATGTATAAGTAGCCCGAAATAAGCATATACTTGTATTTATTTTTACAAATTTCAATTGAGTCCCGACATGTTTTCATTAGTGTTGAAGTTATAAAATATATATATTTTAACGAAATTCGGGCAGAGTTTCCTCTGTTTTTAGGATAACCCGACAACTAAAGTTGTCGTTATTTTGTCAAAACTCAACATTTCAACAAGAATATTATACCAAACAATATTGAATGTCGATACTCAAACAATGACGCCACAATTTACATTTTAAACAAGTATATTATATATGCATAATAAACAACTTCACGTAATCGTTAGATTGATGAATTGTTCAATGTAAATATCCTTAAGTTTGACGATATGTATTTAAATATTAGTTGGTTGGGTCGACCTCGGTCTCGCAATAACTAATATTTATCTGAAATAGAATAATATAACTTGTGTCGTTAAACTTTACCGAGTCACGTGTCGACCCATTAACCACAGTTGACTGTGTTGACTGGCACTGACTGAGTTGACTTGGTTTGATCAAGTTGACCAAGTTTGACTGTATAGATCTGACGTTGACCGAAACTCGAACCGAAACTTTCAAACTAAGCCGTTGACTTGTTGACCCGAATCGAACCGAACATCAAATTTGATGATCTAAAGTTAACCGGGACCCGAACCATGAACTGAACCCAAAACTGAGCCAAATATGAACTAAACCGAGATGAACCCGAGACATAACTAAAACGGAACCGAACCGGGACATCCCTCACCATTTCCGCCGCCGGCCGACCGCGTAGCCACCGGTTGCAGCGTCGCAGACATCCCTTGTCGCGCCACCACCCTTCGTCGCCTACCACACTACTCCGGCATCAACCACAACCGTCGTCACCACCTTCACCGACTCACCCTTTCAACCCAACACCCTCCACTGTCGTTGCCGTCTTCGACGGCCCTTAGCCACCATGGCTGGTACCCCTAACAGAAAAAGGAACAAAGAGGGAGGAGAGTTTTCAATGTAATAATCCACCAATCTGAAAAAGGAAGGAGAATAGGTTTCCTTACCGAAGGAACTCACGGCTGCCGGTGTCCAGACTGCCACCCACGTTGCTTAAAATGGAAAATGAGCGCCGGAATCACGTTCAGAGGTTATGGTTTAGGGGGGGTTCGTCGAGTCGCCGCCGCAAAAAACAGCCAGAACCACCGCCACCGACGTGGTGCCGCCGTGCCGCCGCCGTCGCTGCTCTGCCGTGCTCCGGCAGGGTTTCATTCGCCGGAGAAAGTGAGAGAGAAAGAGGGTGTCGGCTGTGTTCGTGTGTGTGGTTGATGAAGAAAATGGGACTTATTTATACTTAGGGTTTTAAGTGGGTTGGGCCGAAGGCCCATTAGCGTGTATAGTCGGCCCAAACACGTTTCTACGATCCGTCTTCGCACCCGAACCTCTTATAATGATGTATACCTGAGTTTTAGGGTCAAAACTATGTAAGATAGCGTCGGTAGTCGTTATTTGACGTGTTTGTTCGTCGGTTGCGTTAAAAGCGCGAAATTTGACACGTTTGTCGTTTCTTGTCCGTTTTTAGATCCGATTTCGACTGCGTATACTAAAATTCGATTACGAAGCTAAATTTGTCATAACATTTCCATTTCGAAGGTGATACACGTGTCTAAGGCCTTTGTTCCGTTGTCGGTGCGATCCTACAGTCGCGTTCTTCGTACACGTAAGCGTTTGGTGCCATTCAAAGCACCGTAAATTCGCAAAAATCAAGTTCGTATGCTTAAATTATAGGTATAAAAGTTGTATTTGTTGGCCTTGTTGGTATTCTGTACGGTGTCAGTTCGTTGCCGCTTATCGTTCAGTATCTTTCCGCAAATCCACATTCGTGCACTGTAAGGTTTGATAGGCGTTCCTAGGCATTTCAAAGGCCTAATTAAGTTAATTTAAATCTAATTACGCCATGTGTTAATGTCTTAATGCTAGTTGTTTGCGTAACTAAGAATCGAAAAGTACCAGTTGTCACAGTTAGGAAGCCCAAAACAAAGAAAAGTTACAACAGCAAAAACAAAGGAAAGGCCCCCGTTGCTGCCAAACCTGCCACCAACAAGAGCAAACAAGCTGTGAAATCCCCTCCCCCAGAAGAGAGGCAATGCTATGAGTGCAACAAGATGGGGCAGTGGAAACGTAACTGCCCCGAGTATCTTGCCAAGCTCAAAGCAAAGAAGGCTAATGGGGAAGGCACTTCATCAGGTATTCTAATATATGTTAGCGAGCTTTTCACTATTTCAAGCAACACATGGGTATTTGATACCGGGTGTGGTTATCACATCATTAATGTCTTGTAGGAGCCTGAGAAGTGGAAGAAACTGAAGCCGAGAGACATGGAGCTCATCGTTGGAGATTGGAAGAGAGTCCCAGTTCTGGCAACTGACATATTTAATCTTGCATGTCCTTCTGGTCTTGTTGTTGTTTTGAACAATTGTCTTTTTGCACCTGGTTTAACCAGGAACATTATTTCAGTTTCATTGCTTTTTGAACAAGGATTTAGATATGCTTTTGATGGTATTGCTATTTCTGCTTATCTAAATGGTATTTACTATTTTAAGGCTAAACCTCAAAACGGTATTTACGAAATTGATGTTCAACCTAGCAATAACATATATCACCTTTCTAAACATCAGAAAACTGGTACAAATGATTCATTCCTATGGCATTGTATACGTGGCCACATAAGCAAGGCACGCATAAAATGGCTCCAATCTGAGGGGATTCTTGAATCCACCGGAACAGACTCATTTGATGATTGCGAGTCATGCTTAGCCGGCAAATTCACCAAGGATCCCTTCACCCATGTTCGTGAACGAGCTAGTGATCTACTAGGACTCATACACTCGGATGTATGTGGTCCATTTAGAACTTTGACTAGGAATCACGAGAGATACTTTGTTACATTCATCGACGATTATAGTCGATATGCTTTTGTCTATCTTATGAAGCATAAGCATGAAACCTTTGAAAAGTTCAAAGAGTTTCAAAACGAAGTTGAAAACTAGCTTGATTGAAAGATTAAAATGCTTCGCTCAGATCGAGGCAGTGAGTACCTCATCTTGGAATTTCTCGGTCATCTAAAGGAACGTGGAATAGTTTCACAATCCACTCCACCAGGCACACCCCAACTTAATGGCGTGTGTGAAAGGAGAAATCAAACCCTACTGAATATGATTCGGTCGATGATGTGTAGAACAAATTTGCCTCACTCCTTTGGGGTTTTGCTCTTATGACTGCTGCACGACTCGTAAATCTAGCGCCGATCAAAAGGTAAACAAGACTCCATATGAGATATGGTATGGGAGTAAGCCAAACTTGAGTTACCTAAGAGTATGGGATGTGATGCTTACATCACAAGTGATTCTGATGACAAGCTCGATTTCTCGAGGCGAGAAGGTAGTTCTCGTCGGATACTATAACCAAAGCGGTTATTACTTCTACTATCCTGATGCTAATACAATTACCATCAAACGGAAGGCTAAGAGATTCCTTGAAGATGAACTTCTTAGTCGAGGAACTGGAAGTAATATTGTGGACCTTGAAGAAATTCAAGAACCCCAAACAACCGATAAGGAGGTCGGAACGTCTGAACCACAAGAAGTTGTTGGTACCGAATCCGACTTAAACACAAACCCTCACCGGAGCAGCAGGACTCGTAAAGAACCCGATAGATACCTATGGCATGTTGAGGGTTCTGAGGTCTTGAAAGTAGCCGAGTCTGATGATGAACCTACTAGCTACAAATTTGCTATTTCTAATCCAGATTCATGCGAGATGGCTAGAAGCCATGGAAACTGAGATGCAATCCATGCGTGAAAATCAAGTATGGGACTTGGTTGAGCTACCCCCCGAGTCTCGGGCAGTAGGGAGAAAATGGGTTTTCAAAAGAAAAACCACATGCATGGAAACATACATACCTATAAAGCACGACTAGTTGCGAAGAGTTTCACTCAAACTCAAGGTATTGACTATGATGAAACCTTCTCACCCGTCACCATGATCAAATCGATTAGGATATTGCTTGCCATCGCTGCGTATTATGATTACGAAGTTTGGCAAATGGACATTAAAACCGATTTTCTTAATGGGCATCTTTCTAAAGATGTTTATATGGTTCAGCCTGACGGTTTATTGATCCAAAATATCCTAATAGGGTATGTAAGCTGAACAAGTCCATTTATGGACTCAAGCAAGCGTCTCGGAGCTGGAATCTTTTCTTTGACCAGAAAGTCAAAGAATTTAGCTTTGTCAAAAACGAAGATAGAAAGGCTAGTGGGAGTGCTATGTCATTTCTCATCTTGTATGTGGATGACATATTGATAATTGGAAACAACATCCCTATGCTTAATGAAATCAAACGATGGTTGGGATCTTGTTTTGCAATGAAGATCTTGGATTAGCCGCTTACATTCTGGGAATCAAGATCTATAAGGATAGATCTAAGCGACTTCTTGGGCTAAGTCAAAGTACATAGATATACCAAGTGATAAGACGTTTTAAGATGGAGAACTCCAAGAAAGGAGGTGTTCCAATGACTAAAGGTACCGTCTTGAACAAATCGCAAGCTCCTGCTAAGGGCCATGAAATAAAGCAGATGGAAGCAGTCCCATATGCTTCAGCGATTGGTTCTATCATGAATGCTATGGTATGTACTCGACCAGACGTCTCGTATGCTTTGAGCATGACCAGCCGCTACCAGCAGAACCCTAGGATTGCTCACTGGACTGCAGTTAAGAATATTCTTAAGTACTTTAGAAGAACAAAATATATGTTCTCTATATTTTAAGGAGTCAATGAGGAGCTCAGTGTAAAATGTTATACTGATGCTAGTTTTAAAACTGACCGAGATACCTCTCACTCACAAACAGGTTTCGTATTCACTCTCAATGGAAGAGCTGTCTTGTGGAAAAGCTCCAAGCAGAGTGTCGTGGCTGATTCCACCACGGAATCTGAGTATATTTCCGCATCGGATGCCGCAAAGAAGCTGCTTGGATGAAGAATTTCATCGCCGATCTCGATGTGGTTCCAAGCATCAGTAAACCCATCCAGATATTTTGTGATAACACAGGTGCTATTGCTTAAGCCAAGGAGCCTCGATCTCATCACAAAGCCAAGCACATTTTGAGAAAGTTTCACTACATACTGGAAATTGTGGAACGCGAGACATTGTTATAAGCAAAATTGACACAGATCAAAACTTAGCTGACCTGTTTACTAAGCCAATGACTCAAGAGAAACATGACCGTCACATGGACGCCATTGGGCTCAGATTAGCTAGTGATATGTTTTGATTTAATATTGGGTGTCACGAACATTAAGCAGTTGTACTCTTGCATTCATTTTGATTTACTAGTTAAATGCAATTTCTGAATCCTACAACTGTGTTCGATTTTGATACGTTCAATCCATGAATCACATATTCTAAAGTTATCCGAAGTCGATCAGACTCGTGGGAACGATTCTGAATTAAGACTTTTCTGAATTTGGACTCAAGTAGTTGACTTCCAAATTCACAGGCCTCATTATGAATGACGTTGGATGTAACTCGCATCAAATCATCTTCATGGATTCAGTCATAAGATGTTTTGATAAGGCATACTCATCTAGTATCCTCTGACTTAAGACATATATTAGAACTTCCGTTTACCACGAACCATTCTTTGATTAAAGCCAATCGTTGTTGTGTAACTACCAATCATAAAGGCCTCTAGTTGGGAATGGATCTGAAGTTCAGTGGGAGTTGTATATGATCAATATGGAATTCTGTACTCTTACATTAAAATGTAACAACTAGGCATTAAGGCTCCCTCGTTGATTCATACTGGAGAAGTGTAAGGCCTTACCCAAACTGACTGTGTGTTTTATTGGACAACTATGAGAACAAGATTAATTGAAACACAATATGAGAATTATTTGATCCATGTCTCATAGTTTCAATTGATGTCTTTTACAGAAAGGATGGATGACAACGATTGCCATAAGTCTACTGTCTTCAAGCAACGAACCGTTGCTAAGGGAAGATACCTTGGTTAGTGACTTTGAAGTGTCATGACCTGTTGGGGGCAACCATGTGTAGCTAGAGCACCGCTGGTTGTCTGCGTTGGGATCTTATCGGAAACCGTCCAAGTGGGAGTTGTTGCAAATTTATACCCAGTTCGATAAGTCAACGCTACCGACCGGGTCTTGACCCTTAAGAGTTACACGAGGACAACGATGTAATTTATTTAATTAGATTAAGGGGCTGTTTGGCAACTTCTGAATGGTGTTAAGTGCTGAATCAGTAAGAGGTCTGAACCATTAAGTGTTGAACCAGTAAGGGTCTGAACCATTAAGAGCCAGTATAATGATTAACTGTTTAGAGGCAAATGTCTGACCAATTCAGATTAGAGGCCTTAGTCATTCAGACTTAGTATAATGCTTAATCATTCAGAGGCAAATGTCTGAACCATTCAGACATTTACTCGCGAAACAAACAGTCTGAACCATTAAGTGCTGAACCAGTAAGATGTCTGAACCATTTAGAGCCTCATTAAGAGGTAAACAAACAGCCCCTAAATGACACATTTTGACAGAACGATTTGTAATAGTTTATTTTATAAAGTTATAAAATAAATATTATATTAATCCTAATCTAGTTGGGTTTTTATAATTGGACTATTGCTAATGAGCTGAAAGAAAGACAAGAGTAAAAGGATGTGGGCTGTGGGCCTTAGGGTTTTAGTTTTAACCTAATCCTTGGCTTTATAAGTTTAAGCATGGTTTAAGACATAACACACTTGTTCATAAAAAAGCCCTAGTTACCACACTCTACTCACTATAGCCTCTACCCTTTCTCCTGCTGCCGACCATAGCTGCCCCGCCGTCGCCGCTGCCGCTAAGCGGCTGAAGAAGGACCTGAGTTTTTCAGCTTGTTCCGGCTTGTTCTAGCTCACCTCGTTGCACCTCGGTGTCTTACGCGGTTATTACTAACCGAAGGTATATCTAAAACCCCCTATGGTTGTGTTTATATTTCGTATTTGCATATTGGTGACCTTGTTCCACTGCGGGCATTCCTTGGTGTAAAAGTGTTCATATTAATCATTTGTTACTTGTGCTTCCATTGCTATGTTATATATATATATATATAATATATATATATATATATATATATATATATATATATATATATATAAAATACATATTTGTCAAAAGTTTTGTACAAGTTTTGTAACGAATCATTTAAATCATATTTATGAACCGGTTCAAAATTTTTTATTCACCCCGGATATCCTTCAGATGCAACACGGTTTTGGTTATGGAGCTCGAAACGAGAGTGACAAGAACCTTTTGACTTTGTCTTAGCTCGTTACCTGGTATTATAAACTTGTTCTTTGTAAGAAAGTTTTCAAGATTTCCAAAAAACAGAGACGATTACAGACTAATGGCAAGTAGACGGGCAATAAGCTACACCGAACCCCTACTTGTTATTTTAAGAAGAAGGAATCACATTTGCTTGCTTTTAGAAGTGTTGATACTCTGACATACACTAGAAAATGACAAAATTAACACATAGGTCCATCCATAGATGTCACTTTATGGGAGGATGTTCTCCAATGCTTTGCCAAGTAAGCAATGTTAGTAGTAGTAGAAGAGCCGTTGTCACTGCTTTCACATTTTTGCAGGTCATCATCTTCAAAGGCTAGGAAACAGAAAAATTGCAACCATCAATGACCCTGGCAACATGTGTACTTCAATCCAGGTGAAGAAAACGCAATATAATCAGAAACACGTAACCAATAGGTCAATGTACTTTACTCAACAATCAAAAAAGGCTTTAACCTAACAACTCAAATCCCTTTTGCATGTTCAAAGAAATCACAAACCGACTACTACCAACATCCCTAGGAAATCAACCACAAGAGCGCCGTTTACGCGTAGAGTACAGGAACAGGAAGTCAATCTCTCAGCTCCTTGAATACCATACACACATAGCAACACACCATCTAAGTAATTAAAACCTCGTGATTTCTCTAACCTCTTCTGATTTTTACCAAATTTTTTTTTTCTACTGGCAACAACATATATGCACTTCAAACCAGCCATAGAAAACACTCAGTGACCTTTGTCACGTATTTTAAAAAATACAGAGATAATTACCCAAGGAAAACTAAAAGGCTTATCCAAAGTTTTTACCAAGTTGAATTAGAACGTGAATATTCCATATATTAAGGTACTAATTTTTGCTATTATTAAGTTTACAATCTTAAAACTATACTCAACATGGACCTACTTGAATAAATTAAATGAAAAATGGGTAGTTGGTTTTAATTAAGAGACAAACTACATAAAAAAAAGTTCGGATATTAGTCTCTTTACATCAACCTTTTAACACTAACTCATGTACAAAACCTTAGTTTAGTTTCATAAACTCCATTCTTAGGTTATACCTACTCTATTTTACATACTTGGCCCATTTACAATTTGTTTTTGGTGTTGCAAACACAAGTTATAACCTTGAACGAAAAAAACACCTGAATGATAAGAATTTATATGGTTCTGCTTGGGCTTGCTTCAAGATATCAAATAATCTATGAGTCAGGATAGGTGGATATAGAGGCTTTAAGCCTTTAACATGAGATATAGGTTTCTATCAAGTCGGTTCGTAGATGTAACCCCTCATACATAATTGCATATTTTACAAGAATCAATCTGGATAATGTAGTTTATTTTTCAATCTACAAAATGCAACAAAGTCTAGCCATTAATAATCTATGTGAAGAGAACATTATAAATTCCCACTTTGGTCTTAGCAAATCTTTTTTGTTGTGTACACTTATATGTTGTATTGCTCATACTTTTCCTACAAGTCAAGTACAAGTTTAATTCCAAGCGTAATTAAGTGAGTACGGTGTTTTTTTCCATATGTTCTTACTTTTCCTCCAAGTCAAGTACAACTTCAAAAAAATTGTATCAGGTAACATCAAATGCTATGAAGTATACTTTAAATTCAAATTCGACTGTGAATTGTTGTTAACCGAATATAGTGTTGAAAATGTATTGATGTAACCTGACATCTATTTACTAAAAACGGGTTTTTCTTTTTGCTTTTACTAAACTAATATTTGCAAGATCGGAATCTACAACCCAAAAAAGTTGCATAATAAAGTTTTTTACGGGTTTTTTATCTCCTTTTAACACACATCCCACAATTCTATTAGTTATTAAAAGGTATGTTTACATGTATTTGTTCAATGCTAACATCCTCTACAACAGGGTTAAAAATTCACAGTTGAAGCATCAATAAAGTCCTACATTGAAGGCTGCCCCTGGTACTACACACTCTGTTCAGAATGCCCCATAAAAATATACGAGACAAAAAGAGGCTGGTCGTGCAGTACTCATCAAAACCCGCCAAAACTAAAGTTCATGTAAGTTTAGAAATTTTCTTTTCTATACTAATTATTTTTTCTGTTACATTTTTTATATTTGTATCTTTTATAATCAAGACACAAAATCCTATATCCTAACACTTAGCTCGTTGCAGGTACTGCTGACGACAATCATGAACAACACAACTCCAACTATGGCAACACTATTTGATGATGCAAGCGTACGGTTAACCAGCATTTAGAGTAGGGACATGGTGCTGCAACATGGCTACACAAATCCTCATCAAACATCAGAACCCCTATATGAAGCCATTGGGAAAGAGGTCACAATGCTGGTGGAATACACACTTTCACCCCCCCCACTTCAAGTGTTCTTTCAATCAACAGAGTTTTCAGTAACCACTCAACAAGCAATATAAATCACAGCCACACCACCCAGTCAACAAAAAACGACCGCTGCAGATAAAAACCAAATCGGGTGAAAACGGACCTATAGCCAAACACTAGTTATATCATCAACCATGTAACCCACCAAGTAGAAGCTAACAAATTAACTCCACTTTTAAAATAATTATAATCACTATCATTGTAATCAAAATGCGCATAAGGCGTAAGTGGCAACAACCCAGCTAGAACAATATAACCAGCTACATCAGAATGCCCAAGCATTTTGTTCATCTTAAACAACTAAAGCACCTTTTGTAAATTAACTGTATGGGATGTTCCATAAAAGCATGGGCATATGTTGTAGGTACTAAAATTTTGTTGTGGTTCATTAGATATATAGCAACCTGCACTGTAAACATGCAACAAAATTGATTTCATGTTGCGGAGCGCATGTAAATACACCTAATTAACTCTTATTTGTATAATTAATAACCTAATTTAATATTTTTTTTCTCTTTTTTTCTGAACGGCGAATGTCATCAGTAACCCTACTCCTAAATTACACCAAATTAATCATAATCTACCCATATCAAAATTTGAACCATGGTCTTCTCCTCAAGAGACAAAAGTATCTACCACCCAACTATAGTTGGAATACAAATTTTTACTCCTAAATATCACTCAATTAACCTGCATTTATAGGTGAAGAGATATGGGACCGACCCCCTGCGGGTATGAGGTAAACCCAAACTCGATCTGCAACTAAGGAAACTGACAAAGACAAACGACCCGTTGGGACCACCAGCCACAACCATGTCAGACAGGTCAGGCCATAGGAGACAAAAAGGACATCCTGAAAGCGACGTCTGACCAATGACATTGCGCGGATCACTTCCTCCTTAATAGCCACTAGCGGTTATCACAGAGAAGACCAAAAGGATAGTTGATAACGACACCTGTCCAATCACATTTTGTGAATTCCTGCTCCTCCTAAACCACACTAGTGGTTATCACAAGAGAAAACCGCAAGTACATTCTGATAGCGACGTCTAGCCATTGACGTTATGTAAATACACACCTTCATCTGCTGTTACCAATGTTCAACGTGGAGGGGACAGAAAGGATATTCTGAAAGCGATGTCTCGCCCAGTATCTTCTTAACATCCTGGTTATAAATACAACACTTCACCTTCAGGTGAATTCATTCTATTCTCACTTCTCCGACTCTCACTTATACGCGTTAAAGAGATACTTATTCCACGTCGGATGGTGGGTACAAGAAGAACCCCTAACCTCCATTCTCGTGACGAGTCTAATGGTGTTGTTCAGTTTTGCATATTGAATCATTAACATGAACTCATGACGATTAGAAGTTCTCAACCTGTCTAACCTAGTCTAAACTAACTCTTGGATTTAGTGATTTATTTATAGGGCTCTTGGATTTAGTGATTCTTTTACAGGGATTTGAACCTAAATCACTTTTGTAAATTGTCACAAGAGCACATGACAATGGTAACTAAGAACCTAACTGATAGAAAATTATTATTGGGCCGAGACTAACTTGGCAGTGTTATTCAATCTTAATTTCGAATTCTATGATGAGAGCTTGACAAATGATGTTTGAGGTATGTTGTGAGGGATTTATTTTACAATCCAAGGCAGATCATATGAAACCGAACATCAGTTTAAAAAGGGTTAAACAAGGAACCATGTTGGTACCCCATAGGATACCCATCGTCCCATCCCACAAGGGTTATAATGTTGGCAAATTACCTATGCACACCATCCACATGATTTGGGCACCACAAGGGTCGAACCCGCGCCATCAGTATCAGTTTAGTTACCATATTTTAAAGAATTTTTTGAAACATTTAAAATCAGATTAGGTAGTTTGATTTATAGCTCAACTAGAAAAACATTTTTTGCCTCATACATTCATACCAGACCACTTATCCACACAGATCTATATATAGACTATATAATTTATGATTAAACTTTCATGGTTTTAGCTTATATTTTGTGATGTTTATGGATTAATTTTAACATTATATTGTTGATTAAATTTCTATATATTTTATATTATAATATAATTTATAAATTTTAATTATTTTATTAACTTTTTTATATTTAAAGACCTAACTAAAGCGTTTGATTCCCTTTTTATCTCACAACCTTTCCTCTTAATCTATAAAGTTTTAAATCCATAGCTAACATTCAACATAGAGGTGTTCATCAGTTCAGATTTCGAGTCTCTCACTTTGGTTTCATCATTTATGATTATTTTTTGTTCAAAACAAAAACTAAACCGAATTCAAATTTGTCAAAACCAAATTGGAAACCCAAAATTAAGTTTGGTTTAGTTTTGTTTAAACAAAACGAAACCAAATCTTTACAAGGCGGGTATTTAGGGCAGTCATTTTTACCCAGAAACCCAAAACCCGGCGTGAAATCAAAGTCACCTGAACTCAAATTAGATAATACCCTAAAAAGCCCAAACCTAGAAAATCCGAACACAACCAACCAAAATCTTATATGGATCCAATTACCGGGTCACATTTTCTCAGCCGAAAACCCGATAACACCCCACCATATTATATGTTTTTTAACGGCCAACAGAATCAATCCTGAGCACTCTCGAGGCATACACTGGACCAAACGAAGTACTTCGAGAGTAACCCGAGTCCACCACTAATTCCAGGAAAACTCAATAACCCACCCGCCCACAGACAAGACAGTTAAATTACCGATAAAACCCGTTTAGGTTTCGGATTTCTCGGTTTGTTTATGGATTAACCAACCTCCAAATATATACCCTGAAACGAACCCCCTTTGTAAAGGTGTTTAACTAATCGCACTAATTTTGAGAAATGGACGACAACAGCGGCGTGAAGAAGAAGACAGCTTCAGCATGCGATGTGGAAGCTCTGAAGAAATGTTTAGAACAACACAAAGGCGATTACAACAAGTGTCAATCTCAAATCGAAGCTTTTAAGTCCTCTTGTTCCCTTAAGAAGCCCTCAGATTCGTCTCAGTAATCAATTAGTTCTTTGATTTTCATGTTACACACTTGATTATTAGCAATTTGTTTTGAATTTTGCCTATGTTTTAATGATAAATGTTGTCATTTGATATCAAAATTTTGTGTTTTAAAGACTTAATTAATTTTGATCCTAAATTTCTAGGGTTTTGATTTTGTTCTATAGTTTTAAACATCCATTAACATTTACTGGATCCAATATCATCATCAGCATCACCAAAAATAAAAATAAAAACTTGAGTGCAATTAACTATTTTTAGGGTTTTGACTAGGGGTGCTAACAGGTCTTGTTCATGGATCCAACCCGAACCCGAAAATTTTAGACCGTGTCATACGTATGAACCAGAACACGACCCGAATACTCGTGGTTTGACCTGAACACAACCCGTTTAATCCGAATTTTTTTAATTTTTTTTTCACAAATTAATACATTAACTTTAAATTTCATTTAAAAAAACAAATGTATATAATACATTTACATTTTAATTATAAAATCTTATATTAATTTCTCTTTTTAAGTTATAACTTTGGCATAAAATACCCATCTAATTTAATTCACGACATAAAACATATTGTAAAAAATAAAACATAATACAAATGGGTTAAACGGGTCAAACCGTCCGGGTTGAAACAAACCTGACCCATTTAGCTAAACGGGTTTGCGGGTTCAACCTGAAACTGACCCGAACCCGTTTAGACTAAACTAACCCGCAAATTTCATGTTAGATTCATGTCGTGTTAGAAATTCACACCCCTAGTTTTGACCAGAAGTAAACATGACTGGATCCAACATCATCATCATCAAAAAAAAAAAAAAAAACCTTGAGTTCACAATTGGTGACCTGGCATGGTTGAGAAGGATGTGAGTTTAACATGTCAAAATGATAATATCAGCCAATCAGGTAGTTCAATATAACTGAAATATATGAGACTCCTGTCTTCCATCTGTATTTTTCATTATACTGTAATATTGTATGCATAATGTGTCAGTTTTTCATGTTTTTTTCGGATCACTCCAGCTGTTTTAGCTCTCAAACTGCACATGGGAATTATTGTACATGTTTGACTAGCTCACACCTTTCTAGTACAAGCAATTGGAGTGACAACTAATATTAACAGATTAGTTTACAAGAAAGCATTATATTAATACCTATATGATGACATTAATGGCGACGAAAAGGCGAAAAGGGTCGCTTTAATCTCATTGTTAAAGTTTTATGGTCTTTAGTCTCTGCATTGACCGTAATGAAGGGAGTTTCTGTCTCCTATGCCTGTTTTCATAATCAAAGGTGATGGTTTGTTAAAGCAACTTATGCCTTGTTAAAGGGGTCTTGCTTTGTGGTCAAGTTTCGTCTTGTTTCTTGCTCGTAAAGTAAGTTTCGATATACATCCTAACACCATCTTTTTTGATGAAAATTTGTTACAGCCGTTTATCTGATATGAATTATTCCAACAGGCCTCTTCATTGACTGCGCAAAATATCCAATGGAAAAAGAATCTTCTCAAGTACATAGGTACATCCAACCTGTAAGTCAACTCTTCTAAACTGATTGCGGCTTTCGTATGTTTGCACTTACAACTAGATGCTTATCCCTACAAAAATAGCAACTTTCGAATATTAAATTTGCATATGGTTATTAATATGATACAAATGTTGTCTCCTGCATACAGGTTTATAAGCATTATGCAATCCAACACTTTATAAACAGCTTTCATTAATCATTATTCATCTTCCATCATGCCTGCTGCATCCCAAATTTCGAAACAACTTCCTGTTTTCGATTTATCGAAACCGATAAGCCCGTCTTCTCTTACGTCTCTTTCTCTCGCCTGCAAAGAATGGGGATTTTTTCATATTATTAACCATGGAATCTCTAAAGATCTTCACAGCAAACTTCGTTCTTTATCATGTCAGCTTTTTAGTCTCCAGGATGAACTCAAACTCAAAGCGGGCCCCTTCTCGAATACGAAAACTTACACGCCTCATTTCATTGCTTCCCCCTTTTTCGAATCGCTTCGAGTTTCTGGACCGGATTTCCATGCCTCTGCTCAGCGCTCCGCTGAAGCTCTTTTTAACCAGCCGAATTCAGAATTCTGGTAACAGATACATCTTTTGCTTATTGGGTAATTAGTCAAAATGGGTTCGGGTCGAAATAAACTATAGTTAGTGCGTGTGGGTTGGGTTGAAAGTTGAAACGTCTACTTGTCTGTTTGAACAATATGACCCGTTAGATAAGTAAACGGGTCAAAAATTTTACCTTCTGTTACTTATCATATCAGTTTTTTTTTTATTTAAACAGTGAGGCCGTAAGAGAATATGGAGATAAAATGAGGATATTATCGAAGAAAATCACCCAAATTTTACTAATGTGTTTGGGGAAAGATTTCGATGCGCAATTCAAATCTGAATTTTCCAACTGCGAAGGGTATTTAAGGATAAATAACTACTCATTGCCCGAAAAACGGGTTACGGGAAAAGACGTCGAAGGGCTGGGCATGCACACGGATATGAGTTGTTTAACCATAGTTTACCAGGATGATATCGGCGGGTTGCAAGTAAGATCTAATGATGGAAAGTGGTTAAGCGTCGACCCGTTTGAAGGATCGTTGGTTGTGAATATTGGAGATTTGTTACATGCTTGGAGCAATGGAAAACTAAGGTCATCCGAGCATCGGGTTATTTTAAAAGAACGTAGAAGCCAAAACCACCAATGCCGGGTTTCACTTGCTTTCTTTTGGTGCTTTGAGGACAATAAAGTTGTTTTTGCACCTAATGAAGTTGTGGGTGATGGTTTTTTGATGTTATAAGCCGTTTTTGTGTAGTGAGTATTTGAAGTTTAGAGAGAATAGTGAGAGGGGAAGTTTGAGAAAGTTGGATTCACTGTGAAAGATTTTGCTGGCATTTGAAGATGGGTTGGTTTTTTTTTTTTAAATTGATTTGGATATTGTTCCATGTGCATATTCTTCTTAAGATTTAGTGCCTCATTTGGTTTTGAGTTCTTTATGATAACATGTGTAGGTTGACCATAATGTACTCGATGATGATAGATAGAACCTTCTGGGGGCAATTTTGATAATTTATAAAAAAAATTCCAATTTTTGTTTGTGTAAATTTGTTTAGTTATGGGTAGATTTGACCATTTGGGTCTTTTCCAATTATTTTGTGGCTCAAAGCTCGTTTGAGAAAAGTTCCGCTAAAAATTGGTTCGGTTTGTAAACGAAGCAAAGCAAGCTACACTCCCTCTATTTGTTAATGAGCCTCGTTTGGCTTGAATAAGTTAATACCAACTTTTAATAGTTTATACAACCCAAAATAAGATGTTCAATCTTTTAGCAATCCAACCCAGCCGGAACGGAGCCAAAATAAGACATTTTCTCTTAGAACTGTGCCGAGCTCAAGCTCAATTTTCCAGTTCAGTTTGATATTCGAGCCAAGTCAAGCTGGCTCAGCTTGAAGTTGGAGCCAAGCTCAAGCAGGCACTAGATCGGCTCGTGAATATTCCTAACTGTCATCTTACTAACTTGAAACGGGTCCAAATGGGAAAACACCACCCACTATCACTGTATGTCACCACCACTACTGTTCGCCAAATCACAGGCGTACGCATCAAGTACACGTTAAGAAAAAAAAAACTTCTAAATTGTTTATAAACATCACATACACAACACACATTAGTCTCAAATTAATAACTCAAACTCCAGAATATATAGACAAGTCTATATGGTTAAGACAAATGAACTACATATTTCTGAAATTGATAGATTTAATTACAATATTAATAAATACACACTTCGTAATCAATTTGAATTTAAAAAAATTACAAAAAGAAATACTTAAATACAACAAATTTAGCCGGCGACCCTCCGCTACTCTCTGCATAAAAAAATACCGTGTGGATCACTCTAATACTTTCTTTTCTAAAACGACATATTTCAACTACAGTCCACTTTGGTCCGAATCAAGCCGTACTATTCTAAAACAACCCATTTTGAGTGGACCGGTTTTGACCCTCCCGCTTATCTATTGAAGAAATCAGAGTCCATACCAAATCATACACAAGTAGACTACTCAAAAGTCAAAACTGCACCTCTGTTTTGCTCCATGAAACCAGTTTCACCTCATGAGATTCACACGGTACCTTTACATCTTCATATTTCTCTCTTCTTTACACCAAAAGACGACCGTACTATACACTTCACCTTATTTCGAGTAACAAAACACTTGCAGTATCAAACAATAGAATGCGGTTTCTTTAACACCATGTGACCAGATTCATCTTTATCAAATAAACTCTCAATTAACTCGTCCCAACTTCCGCCCGGGGTATGCTTCCTGGACGATTCCACACTGGATCCCTCCCCGTCCTCTGAATCTTGTAACGTGCCATACTGAGACGGTAACACTGCATGCGCACTGATAATTTCACAGCCCGTCGCAGTGCAGCCGCATACTCTTCACCGTGTTCTTTCGCCAAAGTTTGCTGTCTTTCCATTTTCTGTTTTGCAGGAATTTCCATTATTGGATCTTTCTCCAACATCAACTGTCACACAACAAAATTAAATCTTTATTTATGACAACTTTAAAACATAGATCATAGTATGAAATTACATGGTTTAAGAAAAATGATTGACTACTTCTTTTATAATTATTTATGATATGCATTTGAATAGAATAAAGGAATATTGTAAATATAGATGAATGGTATCAATTTATTTGTAATATACTTTTCCAAAAAGAATCTTTTGAGAAAGTATGTGTCAAAAAGGTAAAACGGCTACCTATGTCAAATGACTAAGAAGATGCTTAAACATTTGTCACATATCCAAAAAACCTTTTTGATAAAGATTAGATATATGAATCTCAATCCAATTTCATTGATTCTTTGTAATAAAAAATAGATGATTTAAAGACCAAAACTTCCCAAAATATGTGTTGCCAATGTTCAGAGGGAATATTGGATACATGCTAAAATATGACTTTCTATTAAACTATATGGATTATGGTAAGTCAACTAGGATTAACGATTTTCATAGAGGCATATGCGGTTAATATTGGTGATATATCACCGATATGTCGGTTATCGGTCCCCATGTAAAATATCGGTGTCGGATATCGGTCAGAATATCGGTACCACTATTATTAGCGATGTGACCGAATTTGACTGATATATCACCGATTTTCCCAATATCAGTATCTTTCTTCTTAGCTCTACCATTCTTCTGTCTTTCTTCTTATTGCTACTATTAGTGTTTTAAGTCTTAATTATTAATTGTTAGTGTTAAATGTTAGTTTTTTAAGTCTTAATTAGTTCCTACTTGCTACAATTGTTAGTGTTTTGCAAGTTGCAAAAGATTAATTTGATAACGGTAGGAGAGTATACTGAATTGTTAGTGTTAAATTGCTATATATATAAATAATGCATGATATTAAAATTATCGACATCCCACCACGATAACCTATATCTCAGATATCGGTCCTTGACCGATATACAATTTTTTGCCGCATTAACTAATAACCAAATAATCAAAGATTAGAAAGGAAAACTTACATCTAAAGCCCTTTTGGCTTCCCTTTCTATCCAAATGATGGCGTGATCGGAAGTAGCATTGCAAGAAAGAACTATGTGCTCGAATCTCCCATCTACAGGGACGGCCGTCCTTACAACTGGCGGAAACCTACCACATCTGCAACCACAATTAACACAAATCTTTTCAACACATGTTTTCCGACTAGAACGTCACACATTGAAGGATGTAGGCTAATAATAAAATGGTATAACTGTATAAGTAGCAATTTTATACCTGAAAGGTTTTCTCTCTACGATGTGATAAAGGCGACCCGGTGCGTAAAGCCTCCTTGGATCTTTAATCTTTCTCTCCTCAGATATGAACGTGTCTTTTACGCATCTTAAGCACAACAAGCATGGCAAACTATTCGAAGAAAATATTACAATTACTATTAGAAACTCATAATGAATACTAAGAATACTGACTATAAAATATATTAAATCTGATATTTGGCTACAAACGAACTGAACGCTTAGCGAACTATTCGTGAACCCTTCAGCGGGAAGTTCATTTGTGTTCCTTCGTTTAATAAATGAACGAACATGAACAAGAAATTTCGTTCGTTAAGTTAGATGAATGACATGAACAGAGGTTGTGTTTGTTCGTGAACGTTTGGTAACATGTTCGTTTGTGTTCGATAGTTCATTAGTGTTTTAATTCATATATTTTATTGGCAAATTGGAAATAAATAATCCCACCTAACTCAATTTGGCCGATAATAATCTCAAGTCAGTTATTGGAAAAATAATCCGAACTGGTCAATTTTTTTGGAAAATAGTTCGCCGTTAAAAATAGCTTAACGGAGTTAAGTTTTTTTTCCGAATTACAAACCGATGTTTTAGGGCTTTTGATCAGGAAGAGGATACGAGTCGATTGATGTAAAACTTACCTCGAAATTATGCTCAAAATGTCTTGATTTTTGTTAATTGGAAGTTTAAACACCCGAATTGAAGCACCTTTTTCGTGGGTTGGGGCAGTATTTCGAGGTAAGTTTTACATCAATCGACTCGTATCCTCGTTCTGATCAAAAGCCCTAAAACATCGGTTTGTAATTCGGAAAAAAACTTAATTCCGTTAAGCTATTTTTAACGGCGGACTATTTTCCAAAAAAAATTGACCCGTTCGGATTATTTTTTCCAATAACTGACTTGGGATTATTATCGGCCAAATTGAGTTAGGTGAGATTATTTATTCCAATTTGCCTATTTATTTAAATACTTAAAAATTTCTGACTAATAAAGTATTTAATAAGTATCAATGTATTAAATATATTGTACATGAACGCTTGTTTGCATTCGTTTGTTTCCATTTGTGTTAGTGAACATTAGCTTGTGTTCCTAAACGTTCGTTTGCCTTCATCGCCTAAAGTTAACAAACGAACACGCTCATTTGCTTAACGAACGAACACAAACATAAAATCTTGTTCGGTAAGTGTTCATGAACAGTTCGTGAACACATATATTTCCTTAACAAACGAAAATGAACAAGGTCTTGTTTGTGTTCGTTCGGTTTGTTTGCAGCCCTACTGATATTACCAGAAAAGTGATTTGAAAATGTCTTCCAAAGGTGTGGCTGTCCGAGGCAAAAAATCATCCTGCTTTAGCAAACACGAGGATTAAAATTTTATCGACCAAATTTATAACTTTCTTGAACTAAACGATTGAAAAATGAAAATAACTTGCCTGAAGAACAACAGAATTGATGATATCCGCATATCTCACGGCCAAATTCAACGACATGCACCGTGCAGGCGCGATAGCATAACAACGGACTCTTTTTCTGTCGATATTACCCAACTTATGCCGATGCTGCACCACCAGCATTGCCATCAATGCCGCCACGCCTGACCCAAGTGAATGACCAGTAAAAGTCAAAGTGTAGTTCGGATAATCATCCAACAGTTTCTTCAACGTGTCGTATTCTGCATCCAACACGACACCCGCTGCTTTCAACAATCCGTTATGAACATACCCGCCGTCAAATTTCCTTTGACCCAACTTATTATCTAACAAAACCGTGTAATCTTTCTGGTTCGCTAAATTAAGACCCCTAATAGCAAGAACTATATCAGCATGATCATGATCAAGGTACAGCAAATACGGCGGGGCTCGACGACAAGTATCGTCATAAGTTCGTTTCAAGATTAACCAATCTGGATTAATCCCATATCCGCCCGGAGGTTCCCAAAGAGGGTTTCTAAGATCATCTTCATACACAGCTAATATATACCTACAAAGCCGAGGGACCGGCTCAAATTCCTCAGCTGTGGCAACGCCCCATGTCTCACTGTCGTGGCCTGCGGTGTAAAGGCATCGTTTCCACGCCCACCGAGCACATCCGATACAGTACACACATTCCAGCAAAGGGAATCCACATAAGATAGACATTGTAGCTTTGTAAATGCAAGAATGTCAAGAAAGCCTGACAAACATCAGTCAACACAAACTACTCAAGTAAATTAATGGAATTTGTTGGGTCCTGGAAGACAAAAACATCTGCGATATATCGTCGAACAGGTGGAATGCAGATAAGTTAATATCTCTCTGAAGCATTTGATCGAACAGGTGGAAGGCAGGTCAACTGGGTACCCCAAAATCAAAGTCAAAACGCTGTTTTAACGCGTAAGACTTTCAAAACAACATGAATTGTTGTTCAAAACAGATCCAAACTAAGTACCCACACCGATTGGTTGTTTAGTTAGCTGAATTCCATCATATATAGATGACAGATTGAAACCCTGATACATACAGAACAAAAGAATCTAGGACTTGAAGAAAACTGAAAAGGGGAATTTGATAATTACGATGGAAATCAAATCAGGATTTTGGGTGAATTTGTTGAGAAAACTGGTGGTCTGTCTACTGGTGTAGTTAATTCAAGAATCAAAGTTGTATTTCATTTTTTTGTCTTAAATATCAACGTGGCCCCTAACACTCATTATTGTGGTGTGCAGGGCAGGGATAGGTGTTTTCTCTTCCGGTCGTTGTCGTGTCAAGAATAGCATCAATTTCGTCGTTGTATTTTTATAAACGAATATATTTCCCAAAAAAAAAGAGTTAATTATTGTTTTCGTCCCTATGGTTTGTCAAAAATCACTATTTCAGTCCATTAGATTAAAAATTGCGATTTCAGTCCCTGTGGTTTCACTTTCGTAACCATTTCAGTCCTGTGTTCACTTTCGTAACCACTTTAACCATTTATTTGTAAGTACAGGGACTGAAATGGTTACGAGGTGGACTGAAATGGTTACGAAAGTGAACACAAGGACTGAAATCGCAATTTTTAAACTAATGGACTGAAATAGTGATTTTTGACAAACCACAGGGACAGAAACAGTAATTAACTCAAAAAAAAGAAAGTTCATGATTTTTTCAGACTTATTTATTTCAATGATAGATATAGTAATGTTCGAATCAACTTCAAACAAATCATAGATATAGTAATGTTCGAATCAACTTCAAACGAAGACTATGACCGTTGGGTGTGGTGGGGCGTGGGTTGGAAGCTTGGGTTTATATAGGGATGACAATGGGTCGGGTTCGGGTCGAGTATTGGTAATCCCATACCCATACCCGGTTATAAAATCGCGTTTCATACCCGACCCAATACCCGTTGGATATTTACCCATCGGGTATCGGGTATACCCATTAGTTTGTTAATAGATATACATTAGGATTTCTAAACACATTTTTTTACTATTGTAATTATTACATTATTTTATAACTATTATAAATTAAAAATATACATTACATACATATAAGTTTTATCATAAATTAATAATAACTTTATAATACTTATACACTTACATACTTACATGTATATACTTCACTACATACAAAATATAAATATTACTATCAATGCATATAAGAAAAGAAAATTTATTTTTTCACATAATGAACATACTAAATAAATCACTAATAGACAAAGATTATTGGAAACTAAAAGTATATGTTAAAAAGATTGGGTATATTACGGGTATATAGTTCGGGTAAACGGGTATGTGGTTTCGGGTAATCGGGTCGGGTATCACCTAATCCCATACCCGACCCGTACCCGCAAATTTTGAAAACTAATCTCATACCCGGCCCAATACCCGTCGGGTATCGGGTATACCCGTCCCTGTTAGTACATAATGTCTATGTCTTAGTCTTGGATCGAGTCTATTTAGTTTGGGCTAGATTATGCTAGAAATGCCGTATTTATGTAAATAGTATGATTAAGTTCGCCCGGAATGAGATGTGAGAACAAGTTCGGCCGAACTTGTTCTATACAAGTTCGCCCGAACTTGTGATACTCCCAGCGAACTTGTAACACAATAAATAGGTGACTTGTGATTCTCATTTGTAACTTCTGCAACTTTGTCACTTGGACGGCGAAGCTCTGCTCGATCTGGATTTGACATGTATTTGACATTTAAGATCAATAAACAAACATTAAACGAGTAATCTTTTCATATTCGATTAACACGTCATATAGTTTCCGCCTGTACGAACGTTAGATACCAATTTAGGTTCCTATGCTAAACATGGAGCGATCTAACAAGTGGTATCAGAGCCTGGATACCTGAATTGGTGAAATCATTGCAAGATCTACTCTTATTCTACTCCTTTATACCATTTTCTTCATTTTTTCAAGAAAACAATGAATTCACGGATAAAAGTTGCTAAATTTTGAATATGTCATGTAAAATACACTTGTGGTAAACCCCTGAGAGTTTGAACATCAAATTCAAACGAATTGATATCAAAAAGTTCAAAAAACCATGATTTGCAAACTTGTTTTGGTCGAACTTGACATCAAGTTCGCTCGAACTTGATTAAAATTTCATCAATTTTAATCAAGTCCGCCCGAACTTGATCGATATTTCAAGGAATTTGAGTAAGTCCGCTCGAACTTAGTAGAAATTTCATCAGTTTTTATCAAGTTCGCCCCAACTTGATAAAACTTTGTTGAATATTATCTACAAGTTCGCCCGAACTTGTTTTATCTTTATTGAAAATCTTATAAGTTCGCCCGAACTTCATCAGGGAGAAATTTTCCAAATTGTCAACACAAGTTCACCCGAACTTGTCAGTGTACTGATCGTTTTTTGAAGTTTGTGAACGTGTGTTTTCAGTAAAATTCGTCAGTTTTTCAGGATGGAAGATCTTCACAGTGCATTCATGACTACTACAACATCAAATTCTCAAATGGTGAATCAAGTGAACATTGATAACGAAATGGGCACATCCGTGAAACCGCCAAAACTCATGTGTATAGATGAGTACGAAGGTTGGAAAGAAAAATTCACTAACTGGGTCCAAGCTACGTATTTCCACAGTTGGGTTGCAGTACAGACTGGTTACACTTGGCCCAGAGATGAGAATGATAATGTTATCGACATCAGCAAGTTCTCTACTATACAAAAGGATGCCTACGTCGCCAAGAAGAGAATTATAAGTTTGATCCAACAATCGGTGAAAGAAGATATATTAGTGCTGCTACCGGAATATAAGACTACACATGAATTATGGACATTTTTGAATAACAAATACCATGGAAGTGCAGAAATGGTCAAAAGCAAGAAAACGCTGATCATGAAGGAATTCGATATATTCACGATGATTAAAGGCGAAACGATGAAACATATGATCGAAAGGTTTTGTCAACTAAAATTGATTATGAGGAGACACGAGCTTGAGAAAAAAGAAGAAGAATATATTGATAAATTGGCTGACACATTGCTTGAAGGAGATTGGACGACATATCTCATGGTTCTTAAAGAAAGTCCGAGCTGCCAGTTCTTTAAACTATCCACGTTCATTGATAAACTGGAGGGTCATGAGATGGAGTTGTTAAAGATAGCCAAATCAAAAAATGCAAATGTGACTCAAGATGTAAAGCTGTACTACAAGTCAGGAGCTCAAGATAATATCACTAGCCCGAAGATCAAAACCGCTTTTAGCGCGAATCTGAATTCTTCGAATCATTCGCCACAAAGTCAAAATCAATCATATCCAAAATATGATCAGAGTCCGCAGAATTTTTCATATTCAAGCACAGGGTCTGATTCTTCATGTCAGAATCAATCAAATCAGAATAGTCAATCGAATTCTGATCCAAATGTTTTCAAATGTAATATTGCAGTCAACCTAAACAATGTCATTTCTGAACAAGTCACTAAACAACACATGGTACTTCTTGCCACAGTGTTGGAATCGTATGAGAGTTTGGTGGCCGGAAAGATCGGTAATCCTGAAATGATCGCAGAGGATTATGATCAAGTGGACGAGGAAGAGCTTGAGCTTATGGACATCAAATGGTCCTTAGCATCGATTATTCGGAGGGTCACTAAATTTGTTGCTCTAACCGGCAGAGATATCAGAAATTCAAGCAACAAATTGGGTTTCGATAAGACGCAAGTTACTTGCTTCATTTGCCGACAAAAATGGCACTTCAAAAGAGAGAGCAAGAATCTAGAAGCGAGTGGCAATCAAAGTCCATTTGGAGGTGGCAGTGATTATTACAAGAAGTCGGTACAGTTCAAGCCATTCCCAAAGAAGACACAAATTGAAGTTCAAGAGAAACCATCCAACAACACAGAGAAAGCTATGGTTGCTTCGAATGAGGATGATGGTTTTGACTGGAATTCATACATTGGCAAAAAGACCGGAGTTGCTTTAATGGCTGAAATCGTAGAAGACACATCTGCTGAGGATGCAGCCATGGAAAACGCAATGCTAGAAGAATACTTACAACAAGCAGAAGATGAGGAGATTTATCATCACACAAAGATGCAGAGTGTTCTTTCTTCTAATATGACTTCTAGTTTTGCAGGTTGTTTTGGTAATACAACATCTTCGGAGCATGTTGCTAAGGAGAAACCAGAAGTTGAAGAAGTCATCAACGTGACCAAAGAGATGAATGAAGAAAACCTCACGGAGATTGCCAAGAAAGCCATCATGGAAAATCTGACAAAGGTAGGCCCGGAGGTAAAAGTCGTAGAAAAGGAAGTTGTTAAAGTGCAAATCGATGAGGTTGAAAAACCTTGTGCGAAATGTGCTGAGTCATGTGTTCAATGTGCTGAAAAGAGCCAAATCATAGCTGAACTCAATGTGCATAATAACAATTTCAAATATGATTATCGCACAATGAAAGAGACATATGACAAAATGAAAGATGATTATCGCAGGCTTGAGAGAAATACTATTGAACAAGATGATACGATTAGAATGTTAAAAGCCACTTTAATGGAAAAACAAAAGGCTATTAACGTTTACATAAACAACATTACTGACGTAAAACAAGAATTTCAAGACATGAAAATCGAAACAGAAAGAGTCAGACAACTTCTAAAGAGCTATACCACGAAGGCTTATGTCATTGATCACATTCTTCCAACGATTCAGTCGGAAGAAGATGTTCAGAAATCAAAAAGTAAAACGTGGACATTATAGCAGTGTTCCATCATCCTTATGCGAAAAGTATTATCGCAAGAAAGCTGAAGGAATGGATAAGGCGCTTAACATTAAACTTTTAACCGAAAAGAAAAATGAGTTGGCTGAGAACATTGATATAACCTACACAAATGATGATGGCGAACAATGGTCAAAAAGGTTGTTGAAAATATTTTGAGTATCTGATGATGGCAGCTTTAAGAGCGCCAAATTGAGTTCGAACAATTCTGATTCATAATCTGAAGATAACGACACATCATCGGAAGATAGTTTAAGTGATGATCCTAACGTTGTCATGTACAAAGTTAAGGAATCTGGTAGACTATATTTCAATGACAGTTTTCCGATTCAAAATGTGAAGGAAGACCAAATTGATAAATTGTTCAAACTCGTTGAAGTGTCATCAAAAGATTTGGAAAGAAATGAAAAGAGATTTTATTCTAAACCTAAAAGAAATTACAATAACTAACGAAGGAATGGTGGTGACTTTCCTGAAAACAGGAGAGCGAGTTTGGGTTTAGAGATTGAAGATGAACCAAATAAGAAACAAAAGTCATCATTTCACGAATACAAAAGTAAAAAACAGGACTTTCGTGTATGGGACGAGTACGGTTCATGAAGAGAGTTTGATTGGGAAGCAATCAAATGATGAATTCAATAGGGAAAAAGAACTTCGAGCAAAAACTAAAGCTGCAAGTGGTGTAAAACCCACTAGTGGACATTCTCATGATGATCAGACTTGCTTCAAATGCAATGAAGTTGGTCACATTGCTCGCAAGTGTCCGAAATCTAAGCCTGTTTATCCTCGAAGAAAAACAAGTTCAGATGTTGAGAAACTCAAACAACCAGAGATTGTAAAACCTATCACAATTCTAAAACGAAACAATGAATCTAAAATTGAAGTTAAACCTAAAACTGAATCGAAGTTTAAAATTCAACTTTTGAAAAAAGTGAAACTTCCAGAAAGAATGAAAACAAAGATTCAAGGTTTTACATAAAGAAAGCAAGAGTTAAATCACAATCCTGGGTTGCCAAAAAGAAAACAACAACATCTGAAGTTGTAAAATCTGAGTCAGTTGAAACCAAGGTCAACAAAGTGTCCCATTTCAAAAGATAAAACTAAAACTGTCAAACTTTCAAAAGATAAGAAAAAGGTCAAGTTTGAGAATGATAGTGTCGATGAAGTCTTAAATGGTGATTTTGAGGATGATTATGAAGTTTATTATCCCAAACCCAAGACCAAGAAGGCTTGGGTCACACTTTTCATTGAATGTTAATGTGTGCATGGGCTCCAAAGATCCATATTATCAAAGTGGATTCTGGATAGCGGAGCATCAAGGCACATGACTGGGATGAAAGCACTACTCTTCGATATCAAAGTTATTAATGGAGGGTATGTAGGCTTCGCTGGAAACAAGGAGGCCGGATTGTAGCTGAAGGAAAACTTTCGAATGGCATGGTATCATTTGATCGTGTGAATTACATTGCCGAGCTGGAGAACAATCTTCTAAGCATTTCACAGATTTGCGACAAGCAGTTCACAGTTCATTTCAATGATAAGGAGTGCATGATACTAAAGCAGGGCTTTAAGATTCCTGATGAGTGGATTCTAATGCGCGCTCCACGCGAAAACGATCTCTACGTGTTAGACATGGGTGTTCTTACCATATCAACGAAATCTGCTCAATGTTTTGTCACAAAAGCCACAGAGAAAGATTCGATTCTATGGCACAGGAAAATGGGGCACATTCATCTGAGGAAAATGAACTTTCTGGTTCACAACGATCTAGTTGAAGGAGTTAATCTTCGAAGCTTCCACATGACAGATCATTGTCTCGAATGTAAAAAAGGGAAGCATATTAAGAAGTCACATCCTAAGAAGATTCTCAACTTAATAGAGTTGCCGCTTGAACGTCTACATATGGATCTCTTCGGTCCGGTAAATGTCCGAAGTATTTCAAGAGATCTGTATTGTTTGGTAGTCACAGATGATTATTCTCGATATTCATGGGTTTTATTTCAAGAGTCAAAAGATGAAACGTTTGAAAATCTAGTGATTTTCTTCAAGAAACTTGAAAATCTTTATCATCTCCCTGTCAGACGTATTCGAAGTGATAATGGAACGGAGTTCAAAAACAACAAGATGAAAGAATTTTGTGATGCTAAAGGTATATTGCACGAACTCAGTGCACCGTACACTCCACAACAAAATGGCGTAGCAGAGAGGAAGAACAGAACGTTGATCGAAATGGCAAGAACTATGCTTGCTGACTCAAAGCTTCCTGTCAGCTTTTGGAGTGAGGCGGTTGCAGCGGCATGCTACACTTTGAATAGGTACTTAACTGTTAAACCGACTAAAAAGACATGTTTTGAAATGATCAACCGAACGAAACCAAATCTCAAATATCTAGAGCTGTTTGGTGCACCATGCACAGTGATTGATCAAGATAGCAAATTTGGTGCTAAAACACTTGAAGGTTTCTTTGTCGGGTATTTGTAACACCCCAATCGCGTAACACGCGGGGAAATATCAGGGAGTCACGTTACAAATTGCTCAAAACTACTGGTACTAAAATGTTTCATTATGTTAACATCGTTTTTCAATACTTAAATACAAGAAATTGTCTTTTGTTTAAAAGTAGACTAATGCCCAGATGCATTCCTATGTGTAGCAAGCTTGAACAGCCAATACCTGAAACATATGTAAAAAAAAAGACATCAACAAACAATGTTCGCGAGTACATAGTTTTGTTGGCCAACTAAATGGCAAAGGTTTTGTATTGCAAACTTTGACAACTACGAGGGTTGTCATTTATAAATCGACTTTTTGAAGCCAAAGATTGGTGAAAAGGGGTTAGCATTGCAATACATTAACTTGATTTTGAAACTTGTGACAAAAGTGTTTTGTATATGGCATTACGATTATTACTAAGTAATTTTTATGCCTTTGAAAATTGTACTTTGATCTTTGAAAACATATTGAAATCGGTAATAAACCTGTGAGTATGTTATTAGAAATCCAATCAAGGATTAACAACAACAACACTGAAATCCGTCATAACTCGTGTGAGTACTATTGGAAATCAAATCAATGACTTATAATAGTACTTTGGATATCCTTCTAAGAATCTAACATATGAAAATAGATAGATGCTACGAGGATTTGGTTTGGTCACATTGAATCATAACATACGCATTAAAGTACACAAAGAATCCACTCAAGGACATCAATTTAGCACTTTAAACATCCCACCAAGATCTAACTATAAAGATAGATAGATGCTACGAGGATTTGGTTTGGTCACATTGAATCATTGTATCACAAATATCCTAATTCCTAATGGTGATTCGGATAAGGCTACGAAGGGTAATACAATAAGCACACTTATATATGGGAAGTACCAGCGGCGTATCCACCATGTTCTTACTGTATTACTCTAGTTTCGTTATCTAAATCACCTACAATTTCTACACACAAACTAAACCATCTTCGTGCAAAGTACTTCTTAGAAATCTTACTATGAAGATAGAAAGATTTAAGACTATACTTCAAATATCCAATAAGAATCTACTATAAAGATAGATAGATCCTACATGGATTTGGTTCATATCGTTAATCGTTGTGTTGCATAATCGGAATAATACACAAAAAAGCACTTAGTAAACATATACATGCCATATTTTTGAGAAAAATCGGTTACACATATGAATCACCACAAAACATTTGGAAAACGATAAAAGAGTGGGGAGCAATGTACTCGCTTGGGATTGAGTATAAATCTTGTTCAAATGATATAACAAGCTCAAAGAATCAAGAGTTCAAGTTTCGAAGTGGTTCCTAGTGTGTCGGATAACTACATGTTAGTGTGTCGAACTTGAAAACGAGATATTGGATAGAATGAGGTATATAAACCAAACAAGAGTTGGGTCTTGTATATTATGGTTTATAATATCAAACATTCTGAATTGGAAGCATTTCAAAGTATCTTGTATATAAAGGTGACCAAACGGGTCGGATTCGAAAGTCAAAGCGGTGGTCAAGACCGCTCGACTTACGACCCTAAACAAGTACTAAACTAAAGTGACTAGTTAGACATTAATGTCTAACTAAGTTTAGAAAACTGATTTGGTATCAAAACTTATCGTTTTGATACCCGAAAATAGTTCCATCGTAAAATGCACATAATGCGCATCTTTGACCGAAACTTTGACTCGTCACTTCGACTAATAAACGTGGTAATCGGAAGGTGCAATCGCTAGGGATCATAACATTCGTGATTACGATCACGTTGCAAAGTTCAATTGAACTTTGCTTTGACCAATTATCGTGAGAACCGATAGTCAAACAAAAAGTCAACAGTTTGACTTTTAGCTAAAAAATAGCTAAAAGAAAATGAACAAGACTACGAGAGAGCACTTACTTGTGTTGAAGAACACTTGAAGAGCTCAAGAAAACTCAGTAGGAGGCCTCCAAAAGATGGAAGCAAGCTCCAAGAGAGTGGGAGAAGAAAATGAGAAATGAGCAAGTTGAAATGGTGAAAATGGCTTGTTATTTATAGTGTTTTGGATGCCGCAAGATCATTACAAGTGTCCCATGAGGTGGCAATGATCAAGGGAGTTTATAACACTTGTCAAATGAAGGAAACAAGCTGGAAATTTTGAGTTCTTGGGCTTAAAGCAAAGAAAAACAGCTGGCTGCCATGAGAACAGCTTGCTGTCCCCAGGTACCACCGTAGGCTACAGTGGGGGCGTAGCTACGGTGGGGTCTGGGCAGACAAACTTTCAAAATGGCAGAACAGGCCCCTGCACTTGTTTTGTCAAGTTTTGGCATTTCTAACACCCGTTAACCTGATTTTTAAGCTTTATAAGGACGATAAAGTTAGGAAACTTGAAATGTGTCCAAAAATATCTCGGGTGTCGGTTCGTTTGGTCGTACGGTTGCGGTTTTCAGTTAATTACGACGAAAGTCGTAACGGACGCGCAAATGACCGTAAATGCGTGACGAATGATATTTTTGCATTCCAATCATTAAAATACAAGATTTTAATGATGGAAAAAATATTTGGATGTCCGTACATGTTCCGGATAGCGTAATACGCGAATTGAAATAGTTTCACAGAATTTGCAAAGTAGCCCCTGAAGTTGCATAAAGGTGTTTTTGTCATTCCTAAGCCCTCAAAACTTATATCTAAGTTATGTAAAGGGTATTTGGGGTATGTGTAACTTATGTCCTTGTTCCGGAGTGTGCGTCGCTATGAGAATCGGCAGACTTTCTGGTTTGTCATAAATAGTCCCTATGATCGAATAGGCTTGATTTTGACATACCAAACCCTTTCAAAACTTAGTTCTAAGTTATATAAAGGATATTTAGGGTATGTTTAGCTCGTTTCCTCGTCCCGGTGTGTACGTTGTGTTAAACGGATTACGTTGAAGTATCGGTTATCGAAATGCCTTCAAAGAAAAAGTTTTTCAAAGCTCGAAATTTTGCACAAGGGTTACAGTCTCCCCTACTTTAGGAAATTTCGTCCCGAAATTTATTCGAAGGAGACCGTAGAGTGTATCTGAAATGATTGAAAGATGAGCAAAGTGCTAGATTCCAAAAATGCGGAGCATTGTTTGGTGTTGGAAATTTTGGGGGGATTCAAAGTGTGAGCAAGGATATTCAGGGTATCTTAAGGTATTTAAACCTTTTAGAACTCATGAATCTTTAAAGTGTCATCAAATGTATAAAATGTTTCATCGAGTGTGTAAAAATTGTTTTGTATGGCACTATGTTATACTAAGGCACTTAGTGTAAATCCATAGCAAACAAAGGGGTGTACATTCAAGCCTGGCCATACGTACACAGTTTCTAACGTCTCACGAGGTCATCCCATGTACCATGAGCATCTCATGCATAGGAGACGGGTCAACATACCTATGGCATCAAGGTCGTCACCTTTAACACCGTAATATACTCCCGGTCGGCTCGAATAGAGTTAATGAATGTACTCAACTCGTCCATTGCATTCAATAAACAGATAACAAATAACCACACAATCACATAATGGTCCAAGATAACATAAAACCCTCAAGTAACTCTGGTAACGTTTTGAAGAATAACACAATAAGAACACTTATATATAGGAAGTACCATCGGTGTATCCACCATGGTCTTATTGCGTCATACCCTTCCCGTTACCTAATCACTCTAGATTTTATGCCACCATCTTAACAAGGCTTACTATGACTCTCATGTGCCGATCCCCGTAATTAAGTGTGCACCCATAATTACGCGTTTCATCACATGGTCCACATAGCTCCTCTTGTTAAGTAAAGGGAAATAGATAATAAGGTCGAAGTAACATCTAAATCAAATATGCATTATCATAATCACAAGATCATTGAATCAGGACATGTTTCATACTAGTAATGATAACAATACTTGTTTTGCATCCAACCAATATTTTTAGTAAGTATTTCATTCTAGTATAAATATTAATATATGTTTCACACTAACCAAACTGGTAGTATGCATCATATACTAAGCATGGATTGTCATAAACAATGTAAGTATGTCATGACAATATTTTGAAACCATGTGCTAGGTATGCTAGGTTAACATACTAAGCGAAAAGGTATTTGTAATCATGTGCTATACATATTAGGTTAACAAACCATGTATGTAATATCATGAAAACAAAAGCAGTGGTGATAGTCACATAGTGTTCGTAGAAATTGTCGTGCAGAACTTGTATGAATGCATTAATGTGCAATCACAATATGCTAAATTGCGAGATTTGGTTCCTAAAGAACATAATCCTCGAAGTTTGTAGTTGTAAATTACACTCAGTGTAATCACATTTGAATTTGAAAATGGAATACGAATAACAAGAATGAAGAAAAACTTCTTGAAATTTATATTTCATTTCAAATAATATTGGAATATGTTCATAGTTTTGGATGACAAAAAGAAAACGTAAAGGTTCAAATGATCATGAGTGCTTGATCATCAACTTGAACCTCATTAACATTGAATACTCGTCCATGAGCTAAGTCAACATTAGCAAGTCTAGGGCAGTTTCGCTTGAAATGATTTGGATCACCACAATTGAAACTGCTCCAGCTGGGTAGCGAGGACAAGTTTGAGTAGGGGCTGCTTGGTTTTGGATACGACAGGTCACAGCTAGATGTCCAAAAAGACCACATATTGTACACTGGCGGCGTGGAGAATTTGTTGGGTGGTGATAGTTGCAACGATTGCACCGAGGTTGCTTTCCACGATAGAATCCCCTAAAGGGTATCGAGTTTAGTGGAATTGGTGCGACAATCGTAAAATTCTTTGAAGTCTTACGCTTCTTAGAATTTTTAGAAGGTTCACCCTTTGTTTCTTGTGTAGTTCGTTTCTTGTCCCCCTTTCGAAAAAGTTTCCCTTTTCTAACTTGGGAGTCAGTTAGGGTAGCGGCTTATTCCTTAGCCTCCCTAAGCGTTGCGGGTTTGTTGCCAGTGACAATATCTTGAATTGGATCAGGTATGCCATCAATGTATTTCTCAATGGCCCGATCCAAATGTGTGACCATAGTGGGGCAGAGTAGGCTTAACTGTTCAAACCAGTCGGTGTAGGCACGTTTTTCCCCACTATATTGCTTAAGGTGATAGAATTCGGTTTCAAGTAGCCTTATTTTGGGTCGTGGACAAAATTCTTTCATCATAAGATTCCTGAATTCTTCCCACATTGTGCCATAGCTACTTCTGCACCTCTGTCTCTCATGACTCCGTTCCACTAAGTGAGTGCTCTCTTTTGGAAAACACTCGAGGCGAACTCTACCTTGCGCTCACTAGGACACTGAACATGGCGGAATGTGCTTTCTATACTCTCAATAGGAGCCCAGTTGCTCCTTCAGACCCATTAAATTCGAGTGGTTTAGCTGAGTTGAATTGTTTGTAGTTACATGGCGTAGGAACATTGTTGTTGTTGTTGTTGTTGTTGTTAGTGTCGTAGATTTGATTGAGTTGGGCCACAAGGTTTGGGAGTACAGCAGCTATTTGCTGAGCTATCATTGCCGCCATCTCAGCGTTCCTCGTGACGTCACGATGAGAAGGCATCTCGAAGAAGTAGCTATAACAAAATAGTTAGATTTTGTAAAATTGAAATCTAAACACCAAAGTGATTTGAAAATCTCAACTTGATATCATTCAAAAATCGTGTTCTTGTACTTAGATAAATAGTGTTGTGAATTTTGTTTCAAAATTTGTTTGAAAATAAAATTTTGTTATACTTTTGGATGAGAAAATACAAACCAAGTTGATGGTTTGTTTAAAAATTCTTTACCTTTGAAAATTAATTTTTAAGATAAAAATATTTTTAATCGAAATATTTTTATTTTTTATTTTTTTAAATAAAGAAACTTCGTGTATAAATTTTGAAACTCTTATCCAAATAAATAAAATTTTGAAAATTTGAAAAGCGAAAAATAGTATTTGAAAACGAGGTAGTATTATAAAGTGTCGTGAGATAAAAGTGAAATTTGTTTCGGATGGGTTGAATATTGTCGTAACATATTACCAAAGGTAACATGTCAGAGTAGTGTCATACGAGTAGTAGTGTTTAGGAATCGTTCGACTGATCAAGGTAGATGGGTTTTCATAATGTTTCCAGAAGACATGCTTTAGCCTATAAGTGAACACTCACCCTAAGAGTTCCCAGGTAAGAGTGACTGGTCCGAAAAATGCGGATTTGTACGAACACTCTAGCCTTAGACAGAAAATTCGGTGTACAGGAATTCACCCTTCCAGATTGCATGAGTTCACATTATTAAAACCTAAGATTTCGATGAAAATATTTGAGAGTAAAACATTTTGAGAAATCTTTTGATAAAATGTTTGAGGTAAATAGATCAAGAAATATTTTGATGAAAATGTTTTGAGAAAATGTTTTGCGGAATACCCTAAGGCATGAAGCCTAAGGATTTAGGATAAACCATCTAAGGATAGATGATTTGTAAATCATGGAGTAGTTGTGGCACGAGTAAGGATGAGGATGGTTGTTAAGATAGAGATCCTAATACTACTCATGTTTCGGCCCCTAGGAAGGTTATAGACTAGGTTAAAGGCATTCTAATAACCTAATTCCCTAAAACCAGTGCTCTGATACCAAACTATAACACTCCAATCGCGTAACACGCGGCGGAAATATCGGGGAGTCATGTTACAAATTGCTCACAACTACTGGTACTAAAATGTCTCATTATGTTAACATCGTTTTCAATACACAGAATACAAGAAATTGTCTTTTGTTTAAAAGTAGACTAAAGCCCAGATGCATTCCTATGTGTAGCAAGCTTGAACAGTCAATACCTGAAACACATGTAAAACAAAGACATCAACAAACATTGTTGGCGAGTACATAGTTTTGTTGGCTAACTAAATGGAAAAAGGTTTTGTATTGCAATACTTTGACAACTACGAGAGTTGTCATTTATAAATTGACTTTTTGAAGCCAAAGATTGGCGAAAAGGGGTTAGCATTGCAAAACATTAACTTGATTGTGAAACTTGTGACAAAAGAGTTTTGTATATGGCATTACGATTATATACTAACTAATTTTTATGCCTTTGAAAATTGTACTTTGATCTTTGAAAACATACTGAAATCGGTAATAACTTGTGAGTATGTTATTAGAAATCCAATCAAGGATTAACAACAACAACACTTTGGATATCAAATCAATGACTTATAATAGTACTTTGGATATCTTTCTAAGAATCTAACATATGAAAATAGATAGATGCTATAAGGATTTGGTTTGGTCACATTGAATCATAACATATGCATTAAAGTACACAAAGAATCCACTTAAGGACATCAATTTAGCACTTTAAACATCCCACCAAGATCTAACTATGCTACGAGGATTTGGTTTGGTCACATTGAATCATTGTATCACAAATATCCTAATTCCTAATAGTGATTCGGATAAGGCTACGAAGGGTAATACAATAAGCACACTTATATATAGGAAGTACCAGCGGCGTATCCACCATGTTCTTACTGTATTACTCTAGTTTCGTTATCTAAATCACTTACAATTTCTACACACAAACTAAACCATCGTCGTGCAAAGTACTTCTTAGAAATCTTACTATGAAGATAGAAAGATTTAAGACTATACTTCAAATATCCAATAAGAATCTACTACAAAGATAGATAGATCCTACGTGGATTTGGTTCATATCGTTAATCGTTGTGTTGCATAATCGGAATAATACACAAAAAAACACTTAGTAAACACATACATGCCATATTTTTGAGAAAAATCGGTTACACATATGAATCACCCCAAAATATTTGGAAAACGTAAAAGAGTGGGGAGCAATGTACTCGCTTGGGATTGCGTATAAATCTTGTTCAAATGATATAACAAAGCTCAAAGAATCAAGAGTTCAAGTGTCGAAGTGGTTCCTAGTGTGTCGGATAACTACATGTTAGTGTGTCGAACTTGAAAACGAGAGATTGGATAGAATGAGGTATATAAACCAAACAAGAGTTGGATCTTGTATATTATGGTTTATAATATCAAACATTCTGAATTGGAAGCATTTCAAAGTGTTTTGACTCGCTACGGCTTGCTAAAGTGGTTTACGCCACTTTAACGGGTCATAAACGTAACTATGGGTTCGGGTGGTTAAATGTGTCCTATGACAAGTCTAATATGCAAAAATTACTTTATATAAGTTGTATAATCAGTTTAGATGTCAAAAAAATGCTCTTATATGTTCAAAACTAATTTAAGTGCAAAAAGGGTATTTTCGGCATTATAAGGAATACATATTCGACTTGTCATTTGACTAACCAAACGGTATGTCCTTAAGGTATAACCTCAGAGGGTTATTCCCTATAATAATATGGTCATAATAATGGGCTTGGTTGGATCCTAAAGGTGACCAAACAGGTCGGATTCGAAAGTCAAAGCGATGGTCAAGACCGCTCGACTTACGATCCTAAACAAGTACTAAACTAAAGTGACTAGTTAGACATGTTAAATATGTCTAACTAAGTTTATAAAACTGATTTGGTATCAAAACTTATCGTTTTGATACCTGAAAATAGTTCCGTCATAAAATGCACATAATGCGCATCTTTGACTGAAACTTTGACTCGTCACTTCGACTAATAAACGTGGTAATCGGAAGGTGCAATCGCTAGGGATCATAACCTTAGTGATTACGATGACGTTGCAAAGTTCAATTGAACTTTGCTTTGACCAATTAAGGTTAGAACCGATAGTCAAACAGAATGTCAACATTTTGACTTTTAGCTAAAAAAATAGCTAAAAGAAATAAACAAGACTAAGAGAGAGCACTTACTTGTGTTGAAGAACACTTGAAGAGCTCAAGAAAACTCAGTAGGAGGCCTCCAAAAGACGGAAGCAAGCTCCAAGAGTGTGGGAGAAGAAAATGCGAAATGAGCAAGTTGAAATGGTGAAAATAGCTTGCTATTTATAGTGTTTTGGATGCCACAAGATCATTACAAGTGTCCCATGAGGTGGCAATGATCAAGGGAGTTTCTAACACTTGTCAAATGAAGGAAACAAGCTGGAAATTTTGAGTTCTTGGGCTTCAAGAAAAACAGCTGGCTGCCATGAAAACAGCTTTCTGTCCCCAGGTACCACCATAGGCTACGGTGGGGGGCTGGACAGCCAAACTTTCAAAAATGGCAGAACAGGCCCCTGCACTTGTTTTGTCGCGTTTTGGCATTTCTAACACCCGTTAACCTGATTTTTAAGCTTTATAAGGACGATAAAGCTTAGGAAACTTGAAATGTGTCCAAAAATATCTCGGGTGTCGGTTCGTTTGGTCGTACGGTTGTGGTTTTCGGTTAATTACGACGAAAGTCGTAACGGACGCGCAAATGACCGTAAATGCGTGACGAATGATATTTTTGCATTCCAATCATTAAAATACAAGATTTTATGATGAAAAAATATTTGGATGTCCGTTCATGTTCCGGATAGCGTAATACGCGAATTGGCATAGTTCCACAGAATTTACAAAATAGCCCCTGAAGTTGCATAAAGGTGTTTTTATCATTCCTAAGCCCTCAAAACTTATATCTAAGTTATGTAAAGGGTATTTAGGGTATGTGTAACTTATATCCTTGTTCCAGAGTGTGTGTCGCTACGAGAATCGGCAGACTTTCGTGGTTTGTCATAAAGAGTCCTTGTGATCGAATATGCTTGATTTTGATATACGAAACCCTTTCAAAACTTATTTCTAAGTTGTATAAAGGATATTTAGGGTATGTTTAGCTCGTGTCCTTGTCCCAGTGTGTACGTTGCATTAAACGAGTTACATTTAAGTATCGATTATCGAAATGCCTTCAAAGAAAAAGTTTTTGAAAGCTCAAAATTTTGCACAAGGGTTACAGTATTCAAGTCCGCTAAGAAGAGTTTACGTTCCTGCGTTGAGAAAAGTGATTGAAGCACAACACGTTGATTGCTTTCTGTACACAACTCCTATTCAGAGGAAAGGCGACGCGTGGTTGTTCAATTACCAAGATTTGTTGAAGTCATTCGACTTGCCAGAAGAACCGTCTGAAGAAGAACTTGCAGCTCTTTATTATCTTCAACAATCGGCTAGTCAATAACAGATTCTAAGGCCAATTGTGGTTAATCAACCCATTGGTTCTACATTGTCTTCTGGTGCAGGTCCGAGTAATAGTGGTGTTACGGATGAACAAGTTTCTGAAGCAGAAGCAACACCTACTACAACTCCAGCAAATGTTTTCACTGACCTGGAAATGCAACTACAGAGCCCATTATTCCTCAGAATCAGAATTCCGACTCCGATGAAGCTCCAACTTTCTGATGATGGAGAATCTTCCTCTGATGAAGAATCCGAGCCGATATCCGATATGTTAAATCAATCTGCTGGCCCTAGCACTCAAAACGAAGCAACATCGAGTGCTCCTAAAGTTGATTTGATAGTTGATCTGAATATTTCAAATCAGAATAGTTTAGTTAATGTTCCTAGTGAGGAAATGCCACGATCTTATTCATATCACCCTTCAACAAACATTATTGGTGAGCTACAAACTGGTGTGAGAACGAGAAACCAGATCAACAAAGCTCTAAATTATTTCTATACTCGAGTGGCCCCGACTCAAGATTATTGTTATTATTCATGTTTCATATCTCAAATCGAACCGAAGACTGTGAATGAAGCTTTGGGTGATGAGAACTGGGTGATAGCGATGCAGGAAGAGTTGTTACAGTTTGAGAAAATGGGAGTCTGGAAGCTTGTAGATTTACCACCAAAGCAGAAAGCAATAGATACGAAGTGGGTCTTCAAGTGTAAAAGGGATGATCAAGGTGTGATTGTCAGAAACAAAGCTCGGTTGGTTGTCAAAGGTTTCCACCAGTAAGAATTGACTACACGGAAGTTTATGCACCGGTTGCACGCTTAGAGTCAATCCGCATTTTCCTTGCATCCGCTGCTTGGAAAGGTTTTAAAGTGTACCAGTTAGATGTGAGTTCTGCATTTCTCTACGGTAAGCTACGCGAGCAAGTGTACGTTGGCCAATCACCGGGGTTCATCGATCCGCTGAACAAGAACAAAACTTATCTCCTAGACAAAGCCTTATATGGATTACATCAAGCCCCGAGAGCTTGGTACGAGATGTTATCTCAACATCTCATTGGAAACGGCTTTACGAGAGGCACAGTGGATAGTACATTGTTTACCAAAGAAGTCAGAAATCATCTAATCATCGTACAAATCTATGTGGATGATATCATTTTTGGTTCAACGGATGATAGTCTTTGCAAAGAATTCGAGAAGATTATGAAGAAGAAGTTCGAAATATCTTCTATGGGTGAAATGAAATTCTTCCTCGGGTTACAAGTTGATCAGTTACCAGACGGCATATTCATTCATCAAACGAAGTATGTTCATGATATTCTGAAGAAGTTTGTAATGGATAGCTCGAAGCCGCTTTAGACTCCTCTGGCGCTGAATCACGGAATTTGCATTAACGAAACAGGAACCAAAGTGGATGATACGCTCTATCAGTCGATGATAGGATCTCTTATGTATCTGACGGGATCTCGCCCAGATATCATGTATCCTACCTGTCTTTGCGCGAGATACCAGTCCAGTCCCCGAGTGTCACACATGCAGATAGTCAAGCGAATATTCCGTTATCTGAAGGGATGTCCAAGCACCGGCTTGTGGTATCTAAAGAACGATAATTTTGATCTGACGGGATACACTGATTCGGACTTTGGTGGACAAGCTGAATTCAAAGTCTACGATGGCTGGTTGCCAGTTCTTCAGAGCATGATTAGTAACGTGGCAATGCAAGAAACAAACCACAGTCTCTCTCTCAACTTGTGAGGCAGAATATATTTCTGCTTCCAGCTGTTGTTCACAAATCCTATGGATTCAACAACAAATGAGGGACTATGGATTGCAATTTCTTGATACGCCTTTATATGTAGACAATAAGGCAGCAATCGACATCACTAAAAATCATGTTCATCACTCTCGAACTAAACACATTGAAATTCGTTATCACTTCATTCGTGAATGCTACGAAAAGAAGTTGGTGCGAATAGAAAAAATCCACACCGATGAACAAAGAGCTGATTTTTATACCAAAGCTTTTCCTTTAACAAGATTTAAATATCTAATGAGGCTTAACGGCATTAAAAATTTGTTGACAGGTGCGGAAGCAGAGGTTGAATATGGATCGGACGACGAGTTCACGTGATCCACATTGGTTTGTATATCTTTTAGATTAATATTTCTTAAAAAATAAAATACAAAAATATGTTTTTGATTTTAGGGGGAAAATATTTGAGAAAATACAAAAACTTATGAAAAATTCAAAAAGTACAAAAACATTGAAAAAGACAAAAATAATTATGTGTCACAAAGGAAATGATAGTACATCAGTGGACTATCACAGTATGCTAAAGAATTGCAAAGTTTAAAAGTGATAAAAAAGTCTTACTGTGGATGTGTCGATAAGCTTTACACGTTCAGTAAATTGTTTCTGAGATATAAACTAAATTTTACAACTGCTTAATCTTGTGGATTAACATCTCTCGGATATATGGACTTAGTACTCTGAAATTTCGTTTGAGAGATTACCAGATTCTGAGATACAAGGTCTTTATAGATGATTGATATCTGGGGTATTATACAAGTTCTTCTGATTTTGCGGAAGCAATAGCCTAGAACTTCTATAATGCTTTTGCTAAAAACCCCTAAACTGCATGCAAAGCTGAAAAGAATCGAAAGATCTAATCATTTGCAATGCTTAAAAGATTCCTTAATTGGAACACACCTTAAAGACGAGCCTTCATCTCTTTGTCTGTACGGTAGTACTAACCTGAGCTCTCAAGGTCTCGCATAACCCAGATACAGATATCAGTTATGCTATATTCACCTGTAAGATGAAATATAGGGAATCTTGATATAGAAGTATATTCTGAGATGGGAACCATAGTTAAGTCAAGTTTCATAAGTCTACCTAACATATCTTGGAACAATTGAGAAATGTGTCGAAGTTTAAGTGGATAAACATATTGAAAATCTAGGCAAATGAGTTTAAAACTTAAAGTCATCAAAAGGTCAACAATACAGGTGATATGTCTCAATCAACTGCTATGATCCTTAGACACAAATTCACAAAACTATGTCTGTAAATATGTTTGTACATAGTTTACTTGTTCTATACATAGTTTATCTTCTTTGCAGATTAAAACCAAAAAGATTTTCAGTGTGTTTTAGCATAAACTTTATAAAATTCAAAAAGATTTTATTTCTGCATTAGTTTCAACAAGCCAATGTTGGAGAACGGATCTTTGAAGTCTGGTAAGGTGCTAAATTGGTGGGAATCTGAATGACAACAAGATGGGAGCTAATGTGTTAAATCTGATAAGCCAAAACAATTAAAAGTTCATTAATTTGAAACTTGATTTTGAGAAAAACCAATAGTTTGTTCATAACGGGTCAAACCGAGGTCATTAACTTGGACTCGGCAGACAAGTCAGTCAACCAAGGTTAAATTGAAAAATTTGAAAAAAAATTGGTTTGAAATTGATCAAGTTCGCCTGGACTTGTAATCAAGTTCGACTGAACTTGTATATGCTTGAAAACTGTTATCAGTTGATAAGTTCGCCCGAACTTGTAGTTTATCTTAATTGATTAAGTGATGCAAATTCTCCCGGACTTGTTAAAGTATATATAGACCATAAGTTCGCCCGAACTTCATTATCAGTCTTTAACACACAGAGCGAACTTAAAGGCGATTTGCACGATTTCTAAAATTGGCACGACTACGTCGAATTGTTGCCCAAATCTTTCTTGAATCTTAGTGATTGGCACACTAAGGATCATGGCAATGGTGAGAAATTGTTTTTTGGACCGTGAAATTATAAGTTTTGAATGATATAGATCTGTGATGGTCGAATGTACATGTTATAGACCGTTAAAAGACAAATTAAACACTTAAAACATGTTAAATAAACATAAACGACCATAAACAATTCGTCAATTTGATCAAAATGTCATACACATGGAATTTGCAGGTTTTGGTGAAAGTGACGACAATTTCGCCTGAACTTGTCAAATGGTTCTTTGAACCAAATTCGGCCAAACTTGTCCTCATGAGTATAAAATGTTATAACTAAGTTCGCTCGAACTTATCTTAAAACCTGTAAAAGTGTTTTCCTGACAGGTTCGCCCGGACTTCATGATTTGTAACGCTCGAACTTAATGTTGTGTAATGGTTAAATGACCAATCAAGTTCGCCCGAACTTGATATGGATTTTGTGAAAATTGTCAAATTTCGACTGATTTTGTCTCGATCTTCGTGTTTGCAGAATATGCAGCTATCGTTCAACAAGTACCACAACACGTGCTTTACACTAGACAAGGCTATATGTCCATCGCTCGAAGAATTCGATAGTATTCTCGTGTTTATGGAAAGGATTCCGATTCACAAGGCGATTACAGAGAAGACGATGGTTTTTAGATCGCATGTTTACAGATTTTGGAATTCTGCAGCTATGAATGATGATGATTCGGAAATTAAATCAGTGGTCCGAGTTGGAAATGAGGATAAGGAAATTACTATTACTGAAGAAGATATTCGAAAGGTTCTGAACTTCAATGATGCGACGAATGATCCAATGATGCTCGACGAGAGGATGGTTAGAGGATGTTTTTGCAGAATGGGATATAAGGGGCATGTTAATGAATCTACTTTGAAGAAAGAATCAGTTCCTAACCCCTACAAGTTCTTAATACACACTATTATTCACGCCTTCAGTCATCGAAAGGCAAGTTTAGACGATGTACAAGATTACATGGCATGTATGGCCACGACGCTTACAAGAAGTTCAAACTATTCAAAGCTGGTTTTCACGCACATGAAGAATAATATGGGATCGAATAGGCTGGTAATGTATCCGAGGTTTATTCAAATGCCGATTGATGCCAAATTCAAGAAGATAACAAAAGATCCAAATGATATTCTTTATCTTAGTCATCTGGATGATACAATAGTTAAGAAGCTGATCACATTTCCAAAGCAATCCTCAGCACTATTCCAAAGCCTTTATTTGGTGCAATAGCTTCTGAGAATTACGTCGTGCCACCAGAGTATAAATGGCGTAAAGAGGATAGTGGTGACGAGAATGAAAGGAACGCTGAGCTAGAATGGTTATCGACGTTTAAAGAGAAACGCAACGATTGGTTTCTAAAGAAGGTTGTTGTTCAAGAGAAGAAGAAAGCGTCGCGAAAGCCAAAGAAAGTTGATACTATGTTAATCGATGAAGAGGAGCCTGTTAATGTTCAAACTGAAGCTGGCTCGAGTGCTGCGGTGAACATTGAGAGTCAAGAGGTTGAAAAATCTACTCAAGAGGATGATGTGATTTCTGCAACATTCGATAAAGACGAAGATAGTGATGATTCGTTGGAAAAGGCTACAAAGAAAGCAATTGCCAAAACTGCAGCAGAGAAAGTCAAAGAAACTGATGCAGATTATGAACCGGAGACTGAAAAAGGTTCAGACAAGGAGAGACCAAAAAAGAAAGCTAAAAGAGTTAAGTCTTCTACCAAAGATACAACAACGAAGACAACTGGATCTCCAAAGACAAAAGGCAAGAAAGTACAAAAGCCAAAAAGCAGACGTTATGTGAGTCAAAAGAAGAAAGGCACAGAAGTCACACAAGAACCTTCTGGTGCATTACACAAGAACCTTTTAAGAACGTCCACGATTAGCACGGGAACATAAATTTGTTATCTATTGTCCAATTAGGTGGAAACTAATGACAAGTTAACCAAATAACAAGAATTACTCATTTAAATGTTGTTTTCACAAAACTATGTCTGTAAATATGTTTGTACATAGTTTACTTGTTCTGTACATAGTTTATCTTCTTTGCAGATTAAAACCAAAAAGATTTTCAGTGTGTTTTAGCATAAACTTTATAAATTTCAAAAAGATTTTATTTCTACATTAGTTTCAACAAGCCAATGTTGGAGAACGGATCTTTGAAGTCTGGTAAGTAGCTAAATTGGTGGGAATCTGAATGACAACGAGATGGGAGCTAATGTGTTAAATCTGATAAGCCAAAACAATTAAAAGTTCATTAATTTGAAACTTGATTTTGAGAAAAACCAACAGTTTGTTCATAACGGGTCAAACCGAGGTCATTAACTTGGACTCGGCAGACAAGTCAGTTAACCAAGGTCATTAGATTGGACTTGGTCAACTGAGTGGATTGTTAAAATTGGTAAAATCTGTAAAGTTTAGGGTCTAAATTGAAAAATTTGAAAAAAAATTGGTTTGAAATTGATCAAGTTCGCCCGGACTTGTAATCAAGTTCGACTGAACTTGTATATGCTTGAAAACTGTTATCAGTTGATAAGTTCGCCCGAACTTGTAGTTTATCTTAATTGATTAAGTGATGCAAATTCTCCCGGACTTGTTAAAGTATATATAGACCATAAGTTCGCCCGAACTTCATTATCAGTCTTTAACACAAAGAGCGAACTTAAAGGCGATTTGCGCGATTTCTAAAATTAGCACGACTACGTCGAATTGCTGCCCAAATCTTTCTTGATTCTTAGTGATTGGCACTCTAAGGATCATGGCAATGGTGAGAAATTGTTTTTTGGACCGTGAAATTATAAGTTTTGAATGATATAGATCTGTGATGGTCGAATGGACATATTATAGACCGTTAAAAGACAAATTAAACACTTAAAACATGTTAAATAAACATAAACGACCATAAACAAGTCGTCAATTTGATCAAAATGTCATACACATGGAATTTGCCGGTTTTGGTGAAAGTGACGACAATTTCGCCTGAACTTGTCAAATGGTTCTTTGAACCAAGTTCAGCCGAACTTGTCCTCATGAGTATAAAATGTGATAACTAAGTTCGCCCGAACTTATCTTAAAACCTGTAAAAGTGTTTTCCTGACAATTCTGCAGCTATGAATGATGATGATTCGGAAATTAAATCAGTGGTCCGAGTTGGAAATGAGGATAAGGAAATTACTAAAACTGAAGAAGATATTCGAAAGGTTCTGAACTTCAATGATGCGACGAATGATCCAATGATGCTCGACGAGAGGATGGTTAGAGGATGTTTTTGCAGAATGGGATATAAGGGGCATGTTAATGAATCTACTCTGAAGAAAGGATCAGTTCCTAACCCCTACAAGTTCCTAATACACACTATTATTCACGCCTTCAGTCATCGAAAGGCAAGTTTAGACGATGTACAAGATTACATGGCATGTATGGCCACGACGCTTACAAGAAGTTCAAACTATTCAAAGCTGGTTTTCACGCACATGAAGAATAATATGGGATCAAATAGGCTGGTAATGTATTCGAGGTTTATTCAAATGCCGATTGATGACAAATTCAAGAAGATAACAAAAGATCCAAATGATATTCTTTATCTTAGTCATCTGGATGATACAATAGTTAAGAAGCTGATCACATTTCAAAAGCAATCCTCAGCACCTATTCCAAAGCCTTTATTTGGTGCAATAGCTTCTGAGAATTACGTCGTGCCACCAGAGTATAAATGGCATAAAGAGGATAGTGGTGACGAGAATGAAAGGAACGCTGAGCTAGAATGGTTATCGACGTTTAAAGAGAAACGCAACGATTGGTTTCTAAAGAAGGTTGTTGTTCAAGAGAAAAAGAAAGCGTCGCGAAAGCCAAAGAAAGTTGATACTATGTTAATCGATGAAGAGGAGCCTGTTAATGTTCAAACTGAAGCTGGCTCGAGTGCTGCGGTGAACATTGAGAGTCAAGAGGTTGAAAAATCTACTCAAGAGGATGATGTGATTTCTGCAACATTCGATAAAGACGAAGATAGTGATGATTCTTTGGAAAAGGCTAAAAAGAAAGCAATTGCCAAAACTGCAGCAGAGAAAGTCAAAGAAACTGATGCAGATTATGAACCGGAGACTGAAAAAGGTTCAGACGAGGAGAGACCGAAAAAGAAAGCTAAAAGAGTTAAGTCTTCTACCAAAGATACAACAACGAAGACAACTGGATCTCCAAAGACAAAAGGCAAGAAAGTACAAAAGCCAAAAAGCAGACGTTATGTGAGTCAAAAGAAGAAAGGCACAGAAGTCACACAAGAACCTTCTGGTGCATTACACAAGAACCTTTTAAGAACGTCCACGATTAGCATGGGAACCTAAATTTGTTATCTATTGTCCAATTAGGTGGAAACTAATGACAAGTTAACCAAATAACAAGAATTACTCATTTAAATGTTGTTTTCACAAAACTATGTCTGTAAATATGTTTGTATAGTTTACTTGTTCTGTACATAGTTTATCTTCTTTGCAGATTAAAACCAAAAAGATTTTCAGTGTGTTTTAGCATAAACTTTATAAAATTCAAAAAGATTTTATTTCTACATTAGTTTCAACAAGCCAATGTTGGAGAATGGATCTTTGAAGTCTGGTAAGGTGCTAAATTGGTGGGAATCTGAATGACAACGAGATGGGAGCTAATGTGTTAAATCTGATAAGCCAAAACAATTAAAAGTTCATTAATTTGAAACTTGATTTTGAGAAAAACCAACAGTTTGTTCATAACGGGTCAAACCGAGGTCATTAACTTGGACTCGGCAGACAAGTCAGTTAACCAAGGTCATTAGATTGGACTTGGTCAACTGAGTGGATTGTTAAAATTGGTAAAATCTGAAAAGTTTAGGGTCTAAATTGAAAATTTTGAAAAAAATTGGTTTGAAATTGATCAAGTTCGCCCGGACTTGTAATCAAGTTCGACTGAACTTGTATATGCTTGAAAACTGTTATCAGTTGATAAGTTCGCCCGAACTTGTAGTTTATCTTAATTGATTAAGTGATGCAAATTCTCCCGGACTTGTTAAAGTATATATAGACCATAAGTTCGCCCGAACTTCATTATCAGTCTTTAACACACAGAGCGAACTTAAAGGCGATTTGCGCGATTTCTAAAATTGGCACGACTACGTCGAATTGCTGCCCAAATCTTTCTTGAATCTTAGTGATTGGCACGCTAAGGATCGTGGCAATGGTGAGAAATTGTGTTTTGGACCGTGAAATTATAAGTTTTGAATGATATAGATCTGTGATGGTCGAATGGACATGTTATAGACCGTTAAAAGACAAATTAAACACTTAAAACATGTTAAATAAACATAAATGACCATAAACAAGTCGTCAATTTGATCAAAATGTCATACACATGGAATTTGCAGGTTTTGGTGAAAGTGACGACAATTTCGCCTGAACTTGTCAAATGGTTATTTGAACCAAGTTCGGCCGAACTTGTCCTCATGAGTATAAAATGTGATAACTAAGTTCGCCCGAACTTATCTTAAAACCTGTAAAAGTGTTTTCCTGAAAAGTTCGCCCGGACTTCATGATTTGTAACGCTCGAACTTAATGTTGTGTAATGGTTAAATGACCAATCAAGTTCGCCCGAACATGATATGGATTTTGTGAAAATTGTCAAATTTCGACTGATTTTGTCTCGATCTTCGTGTTTGCAGAATATTCAGCTATCGTTCAACAAGTTCCACAACACGTGCTTTACACTAGACAAGGCTATATGTCCATCGCTTGAAGCATTTGATAGTATTCTCGTGTCTATGGAAAGGATTCCGATTCACAAGGCGATTACAGAGAAGACGATGGTTTTTAGATCGCATGTTTACAGATTTTGGAATTCTGCAGCTATGAATGATGATGATTCGGAAATTAAATCAGTGGTCCGAGTTGGAAATGAGGATAAGGAAATTACTATTACTGAAGAAGATATTCGAAAGGTTCTGAATTTCAATGATGCGACGAATGATCCAATGATGCTCGACGAGAGGATGGTTATAGGATGTTTTTGCAGAATGGGATATAAGGGGCATGTTAATGAATCTACTCTGAAGAAAGGATCAGTTCCTAACCCCTACAAGTTCCTAATACACACTATTTTCACGCCTTCAGTCATCGAAAGGCAAGTTTAGACGATGTACAAGATTACATGGCATGTATGGCCACGACGCTTACAAGAAGTTCAAACTATTCAAAGCTGGTTTTCACGCACATGAAGAATAATATGGGATCGAATAGGCTGGTAATGTATCCGAGGTTTATTCAAATGCCGATTGATGACAAATTCAAGAAGATAACAAAAGATCCAAATGATATTCTTTATCTTAGTCATCTGGATGATACAATAGTTAAGAAGCTGATCACATTTCAAAAGCAATCCTCAGCACCTATTCCAAAGCCTTTATTTGGTGCAATAGCTTCTGAGAATTACGTCGTGCCACCAGAGTATAAATGGCGTAAAGAGGATAGTGGTGACGAGAATGAAAGGAACGCTGAGCTAGAAGGGTTATCGACGTTTAAAGAGAAACGCAACGATTGGTTTCTAAAGAAGGTTGTTGTTCAAGAGAAGAAGAAAGCGTCGCGAAAGCCAAAGAAAGTTGATACTATGTTAATCGATGAAGAGGAGCCTGTTAATGTTCAAACTGAAGCTGGCTCGAGTGCTGCGGTGAACATTGAGAGTCAAGAGGTTGAAAAATCTACTCAAGAGGATGATGTGATTTCTGCAACATTCGATAAAGACGAAGATAGTGATGATTCGTTGGAAAGGCTACAAAGAAAGCAATTTCCAAAACTGCAGCAGAGAAAGTCAAAGAAACTGATGCAGATTATGAACCGGAGACTGAAAAAGGTTCAGACAAGGAGAGACCGAAAAAGAAAGCTAAAAGAGTTAAGTCTTCTACCAAAGATACAACAACGAAGACAACTGGATCTCCAAAGACAAAAGGCAAGAAAGTACAAAAGCCAAAAAGCAGACGTTATGTGAGTCAAAAGAAGAAAGGCACAGAAGTCACACAAGAACCTTCTGGTGCATTACACAAGAACCTTTTAAGAACGTCCACGATTAGCACGGGAACCTAAATTTGTTATCCATTGTCCAATTAGGTGGAAACTAATGACAAGTTAACCAAATAACAAGAATTACTCATTTAAATGTTGTTTTCACAAAACTATGTCTGTAAATATGTTTGTACATAGTTTACTTGTTCTGTACATAGTTTATCTTCTTTGTAGATTAAAACCAAAAGGATTTTCAGTGTGTTTTAGCATAAACTTTATAAAATTCAAAAAGATTTTATTTCTACATTAGTTTCAACAAGCCAATGTTGGAGAACGGATCTTTGAAGTCTGGTAAGGTGCTAAATTGGTGGGAATCTGAATGACAACGAGATGGGAGCTAATGTGTTAAATCTGATAAGCCAAAACAATTAAAAGTTCATTAATTTGAAACTTGACTTTGAGAAAAACCAACAGTTTGTTCATAACGGGTCAAACCGAGGTCATTAACTTGGACTCGGCAGACAAGTCAGTTAACCAAGGTCATTAGATTGGACTTGGTCAACTGAGTGGATTGTTAAAATTGGTAAAATCTGAAAAGTTTAGGGTCTAAATTGAAAATTTTGAAAAAAAATTGGTTTGAAATTGATCAAGTTCGCCCGGACTTGTAAACTGTTATCAGTTGATAAGTTCGCCCGAACTTGTAGTTTATCTTAATTGATTAAGTGATGCAAATTCTCCCGGACTTGTTAAAGTATATATAGACCATAAGTTCGCCCGAACTTCACTATCAGTCTTTAACACACAGAGCGAACTTAAAGGCGATTTGCGCGATTTCTAAAATTGGCACGACTACGTCGAATTGCTGCCCAAATCTTTCTTGAATCTTAGTGATTGGCACACTAAGGATCATGGCAATGGTGAGAAATTGTTTTTTGGACCGTGAAATTATAAGTTTTGAATGATATAGATTTGTGATGGTCGAATGGACATATTATAGACCGTTAAAAGACAAATTAAACACTTAAAACATGTTAAATAAACATAAACGACCATAAACAAGTCGTCAATTTGATCAAAATGTCATACACATGGAATTTGCAGGTTTTGGTGAAAGTGACGACAATTTCGCCTGAACTTGTCAAATGGTTCTTTGAACCAAGTTCGGCCGAACTTGTCCTCATGAGTATAAAATGTGATAACTAAGTTCACCCGAACTTATCTTAAAACCTGTAAAAGTGTTTTCCTGACAAGTTCGCCCGGACTTCATGATTTGTAACGCTCGAACTTAATGTTGTGTAATGGTTAAATGACCAATCAAGTTGGCCCGAACTTGATATGGATTTTGTAATAATTGTCAAATTTCGACTGATTTTGTCTCGATCTTCGTGTTTGCAGAATATTCAGCTATCGTTCAACAAGTTCCACAACACGTGCTTTACACTAGACAAGGCTATATGTCCATCGCTTGAAGCATTTGATAGTATTCTCGTGTCTATGGAAAGGATTCCGATTCACAAGGCGATTTCAGAGAAGACGATGGTTTTTAGATCGCATGTTTACAGATTTTGGAATTCTGCAGCTATGAATGATGATGATTCGGAAATTAAATCAGTGGTCCGAGTTGGAAATGAGGATAAGGAAATTACTATTACTGAAGAAGATATTCGAAAGGTTCTGAACTTCAATGATGCGACGAATGATCCAATGATGCTCGACGAGAGGATGGTTAGAGGATGTTTTTGCAGAATGGGATATAAGGGGCATGTTAATGAATCTACTTTGAAGAAAGAATCAGTTCCTAACCCCTACAATTTCCTAATACACACTATTATTCACGCCTTCAGTCATCGAAAGGCAAGTTTAGACGATGTACAAGATTACATGGCATGTATGGCCACGACGCTTACAAGAAGTTCAAACTATTCAAAGCTGGTTTTCACGCACATGAAGAATAATATGGGATCGAATAGGCTGGTAATGTATTCGAGGTTTATTCAAATGCCGATTGATGACAAATTCAAGAAGATAACAAAAGATCCAAATGATATTCTTTATCTTAGTCATCTGGATGATACAATAGTTAAGAAGCTGATCACATTTCAAAAGCAATCCTCAGCACCTATTCCAAAGCCTTTATTTGGTGCAATAGCTTCTGAGAATTACGTCGTGCCACCAGAGTATAAATGGCGTAAAGAGGATAGTGGTGACGAGAATGAAAGGAATGCTGAGCTAGAAGGGTTATCGACGTTTAAAGAGAAACGCAACGATTGGTTTCTAAAGAAGGTTGTTGTTCAAGAGAAGAAGAAAGCGTCGCGAAAGCCAAAGAAAGTTGATACTATGTTAATCGATGAAGAGGAGCCTGTTAATGTTCAAACTGAAGCTGGCTCGAGTGCTGCGGTGAACATTGAGAGTCAAGAGGTTGAAAAATCTACTCAAGAGGATGATGTGATTTCTGCAACATTCGATAAAGACGAAGATAGTGATGATTCGTTGGAAAAGGCTACAAAGAAAGCAATTGCCAAAACTGCAGCAGAGAAAGTCAAAGAAACTGATGCAGATTATGAACCGGAGACTGAAAAAGGTTCAGACAAGGAGAGACCAAAAAAGAAAGCTAAAAGAGTTAAGTCTTCTACCAAAGATACAACAACGAAGACAACTGGATCTCCAAAGACAAAAGGCAAGAAAGTACAAAAGCCAAAAAGCAGACGTTATGTGAGTCAAAAGAAGAAAGGCACAGAAGTCACACAAGAACCTCCTGGTGCATTACACAAGAACCTTTTAAGAACGTCCACGATTAGCACGGGAACCTAAATTTGTTATCTATTGTCCAATTAGGTGGAAACTAATGACAAGTTAACCAAATAACAAGAATTACTCATTTAAATGTTGTTTTCATTGATCTAAAGTTCAATACATTCGAGAACCGGATCCGATAGAGCTTCGCCGTCTCTGTGCCAAAATCTCTCCACGTTACAAATGAAATAACCAAGGCACCTATTTATAGCTAAACAAGTTCGCTGGAGGGAGGCTGAGTTCGGGCGAACTTGACCTAGTCAGGTTCGGCCGAACTTGACTTCTCACAATCCATGACCAGCGAACTTGGCCTATATCTCACTTAAATACATTTCATTTCTTACTAGTTAAGCCCTATTCACTCAGACTTGATACATAATGACGTAGGCAACAGACATATGCACCAACAGACTCCCCCTTGGATGTTGCCGTAGTCATTGACTTTTAAAATCTTCTGAGTCTTCCGATCTTTAGTTCTTGAATAAACTTTAACATCTTGATCTTTATATCCTCTTTCTTGAGCTTAGTCTTGATAAAACTTTAGTCAACATGCTCCCCCTAGCTTTTAGCTTTAGACTCCCCTTTGCTTTGATCTTTAGACTTCAAACTCCCCTAGCTTTGAGCTTTTCGGAATCTTCAATCTTTGCTTTATCAGCTCCCCCTCAATCTTTAATTCCTGTCTAAATACTTTCTGACATTCAAATAAACATTTCAGATTTACTACTTTTGAAATTTTGTAACATCATCATTACAAATTTCAATCTATACTTTCAAACTTTACAAACTTTAGTTATTCAAGTTCAAATTAATGAACCTTGAACACTTTTAACATCTAAGTCTTTGACCTCTTGATAAAATTTTCAAATATGAAATCCACTCGGTTGACCAAGTCCAAGTTAATGACCTTCGTTAACCAATTAATTTACCAAGTCCAAATTAATGACCTTGGTTTGAAACCATTGTGATTGATCTTCAATTTTTAAAGTTTCAATTTAATGAACTTTTTAACACTTTTGATCATTTTGTTTTTTCACAGATGTCATCACGATTTTCATCATTAAAGCACCTTACCAGACTTCGAAGAACCGTTCTCCATCATTGGCTTGTTGAAACTAATGAAGAAACAAAATCTTTTTGATTTTTTAGAAAGTTTATGCTAGAACACACTGAAAATCTTTTTGATTTTTATATGTAAAGCAATTAAAGAAAGTATACTATGTACAAACATATTTACAGACATATTTTTGTGAATTCGTGTCTAAGGATCATATCAGTTGATTGAGACATATCACCAGTACCGTTGACCTTTTGAGACTTTAAGTTTTAAACACGTTTACTTAGATTGTCGATATGTTTGTCCACTTAAACTTCATCATGTTTCTCAATTGTTTCAAGATATGTTAAGATATGATTTATGAAACTTGATTTAACTATGGTTCCCACTTATTGAATATACTCCCGAATCCAGATTCCCTAGATTTCATCTTACAGGTGAATATAGCGTAATTGATATATGCATCTGGGTTATGCGAGGCCTTGAGAGCTCAGGTTAGTACTATCGTACAGACAAAGAGATGAAGGCTCGACTTTAAGGAGTATTCCAAGTATGGAATCTTTTAAGCATTGCAAATGATTAGATCTTCGATTCTTTTCAAATTTTGCATGCTAATTTGGGGTTTTTAGCAAAAGCACTATAGAAGTTCTAGGCTATTGCTTCCGCAAAATCAGAAGAACTTGTATAATACTCCAGATATCAATCATCCTTAAAGACCTCGTATCTCAGAATCAGGCAACCCTTCCAATCGAAATTTCGGAGTACTAAGTCTATATATCCAAGATGTGTTAATCCACAAAATTAGGCAGTTGTAAAATTTAGTTTATATCCCAAAACAATTTACTGAACGTGTTACGTCTGTCAACACATCCACAATATGACTTATTTATCACTTTTAAACTTTACATTTCTTTAGCATACTGTGATAGTCCACTGATGTACTATCATTTCCTTTTTGACAACCAAATTCTTTTTATCTTTTTCAATGTTTTTGTACATTTTGATTTTTTCAAATGTTTTTGAATTTTCAAATTTTCCAACAAAACTCTTGAAAAATCTATCAAGTTCGGTCGAACTTGATTAAAGTCAGTGAGATTTTACTCAAGTTTGGTCGAACTTGATGTTAAGTTTGTCTGAAACTTGTTTCCAAAACATGGTTTTTCAAACTTTTTGATATCAATTCGATTGAATTTGATGTCCAAACTCTCAAGGGTTTACCACTACTGTATTTTACCTGACATATTCAATTTTTAGCTGATTTTGTCCATTGAATCATCAAATATGTGAAAATGTTAAGAAAAATGATAGAATGGAGATGAATAAGAGAAATTCTTGTCTTGATTCCAGCAAATTTAGGTATCCAGGCTCTGATGCCACTTGTAAGAACGTCCACGATTAGCACGAGAACCTAAATTTGTTATCTATTGTCCAATTAGGCGGAAACTAATGACAAGTTAACCAAATAACAAGAATTACTCATTTAAATGTTTTTTTCGTTGATCTAAAGTTCAATACATTCGAGAACCAGATCCGAAAGAGCTTCGCCGTCTCTGTGCCAAAATCTCTCCACGTTACAAATGAAATAACCAAGGCACATAGTTATAGCTAAACAAGTTCGCTAGAGGGAGGCTGAGTTCGGGCGAGCTTGACTTCTCACAATCCATGATCAGCGAACTTGGCCTATATCTCACTTAAATACGCTTCGTTTCTAACAGATTAAGCCCTATTCACTCAGACTTGATACATAATGACGTAGGCAACAGACATACGCACCAACAAACCTCCTGCGACTGCTACAACAAAATATGCTGAAGTACAAGAGATGATAGTACAGACAGGAGTTACATAAGAACCTCCTGAGTCTGAATTGCTTGAAATTCCTATCTTTACATCTCAAGAACCACCAACAACTTCTCAACCTGAAGCTCAACACCGAAAGAAGTTCCAGTGTCTACGCCAAAGAGTACGCTAAAGTCAAAACCTAAGACTACTCCGAGGTCGAAGATGTTTGGAAATATTCTTGATGAATCTGTTTCTCTACAAGATTTGAATGATTTCTTTCCAGAATCTGATATTGATGAATTAGAAAAGCGTGTAAAAGTTTTGGAAGATAAGGTTGCAAAGAATGAGGCTGAGAAACAGAGTTAGAAATGTTGGTGAAGCAAGGGGAAGTTGAAAAGGAAATTCTGAACGATAAGGTTAAATTCCTAGAAGGTGATAGAGGGTATTTGAAGGCCCTAAATGAAAGTCTGCAGGATGCAAAAGAAAGACTGCAGAAAGAGATAGCAGATCTACAATCAGAAAAAGATTTGAATGATCGAAGGTTCTCTAGAGTTCAGAAAGTCTTATCTAACAGTCTGGGAATCAACTTTAAAGAAGAATATGAACGATTAGATCAGCAGGAAGCAAAAGAGAAAGCAGAAAAAGAATTGGCTGAACATGGGAGGGGTAAGCATGTGATTGAAGTGATGCCTGAGATTACAGAGCATGTGATTGAATCTGCGAAAGCTTCTGAGTCTGTTAGTATTCCAGAGACAGAAACTGAACAAAAAGACGATGAAGAAGCTGAAGATAAAGATGATGATGAACCTGTCGATGATACTAAAGATGACTCCGATAACGATGATGGAAATAATGATGATCAGGGAGGAGTTGGTCTGAAGATTGTTGATGCCAAAGTTCCTGATGAATTTAATTTCTCTTCATTACTTAACGATGATGCTAATGTGATGGAAGATCAAAGTCAGTGGGAGTAAACAGAGGAAACAAGGAAAAAGGATGATGTTGACACGACAGCCGTGATTGTTGCAAACCCTGTTGCTGCTAAACCTATGAAGCCTATGATTCTTATGTTAGAGCATAATGTTGAGGAAGGCGAATTCGTTCATAACTATTCGAAGGAAGATTTGGCAAAGCTGCTCAATGTTGAAGCTGAAATGCTTGAATTTGATTTCAAAGAAGATGTGGTGAATATTGATACATTCGAACCGAATGATTATTGTTATAAAAGAAGATCTGACGCTGACGATTACAACAAGGTGATTATAGAAGATTGGTCGTCAGACGATGAAAAGGATGAAGCTGAAAAGTATGTTGGTACAAATACAGATAACTTTCCTACATTTGAAGAGATGTATGATTAGTTGAATGAAGATTTATTGAAAGATAGAATTGCTAGTCTGCACGAGAAGGAAAAATCCCTAAACCAATGACGAAGGAAGAGATTGCACAAGCAAAGAAGTCCTGGTTTAAAGAAATGCCAAGAGAACGAAAGTTTCGACGTCCACTAGCATTCTTTACCAGAGATAAAGATGTTTCCTTGGGAGATATATTGAGCTGGGGATGGTTTAAAGAACTGAATGTTTATGCCATTAAACGTGAATTTGGAGTTCAATACTTCAAATACCTAGCAGATTTGAAAACACTTCCATACTAGGATGTAGAAGAGTTGGTGCAGACGAGAAATGTTACTTATCACATGAAGTTTATTGATCAACTACTGTGGAAGATGATTAAATTTGAAGCGACGCAAGGCTTTAAGTACTGGAAACCGTTTATTCCAAAGCCCGAATTAAAACAAATAAGAAGACTGGTGAAAGGGATATAACGTTGATTATGAAGCGTCCTAGAGCAATGAGAAACATGCCCCTAATGCCGATTGAACAAGATTTCTATCCTCTGTTTAAGTGGTGGCAAGTAGATCCGACAACGTGTGAAGCAGTGATAGGGCTAAGATTTGAAGATCATTTGGATATCACTAAAGAAAGGGTTGAAATGTTTGGGACAGAAGGATTCAGAGGGTTATGGAGGACGATTCGAATACTAGACCCGATGTGGCTAGTGAATTGCTCGAAGGAGGATACTAAACGTTTATTCTTCAGTAAGATAGTTTATGAAGAGCGTAAGAAAGAACAAGCGATGCAATACCAAAGGGTCGTGAATGTTTGCTACTGCCATGGTGTTAATTCTGGAAGGATGTGGGAATCCAGTTGGAGAGAATTAGAGCGCAAAGAGTTTTTGAAAGAGGATAAGAGTATTGAACGTATACTTGAGATGGGTAGGGAGGCGAGACTTAGACGTTTTCAATTCATGATTAAAGTGCCACCTATAGATCAAACGCCGATTCTGTCACAAGAACGAAGAAAGAAACCATACAAAAACTTCTTTGGACGCGTAAGACAAAAGAAGTGCTTGAAGACTGATCAAGACGAAGACAATATCCAAGGGGGAGTCTGTTAGTACATAATGTCTATGTCTTAGTCTTGGATCGAGTCTGTTTAGTTTGGGCTAGATTATGCTAGAAACGTCGTATTTATGTAAATAGTATGATCAAGTTCGCCCGGAATGAGATGTGAGAACAAGTTCGGCCGAACTTGTGATACTCCCAGCGAACTTGTCACACTATAAATAGGTGACTTGTGATTCTCATTTCTAACTTCTGCAACTTTGTCACTTGGACGGTGAAGCTCTGTTCGATCTGGATTTGACATGTATTTGACAATTAAGATCAATAAACAAACATTAAACGAGTAATCTTTGTATATTCGATTAACACGTCACATAGTTTCCGCCTATACGAACGTTAGATACCAATTTAGGTTCCTATGCTAAAAATGGAGCAATCTAACAGTCCCATTTGTGTCGGGTTTCGGGTATACCCGTCGGGCTCGGGTATTTTTGCCATCCCTAGGTTTACATGTGACGAAGGTGGGCTCCACCCGGGGGAGAATGGCTGGCGTGCGTTTTTTGGGGTGTGGGGTGGCCAGCCAAGTGTTATTTTTTCACTAATTTAATTTTTGTAGCACCACTTTAATTCATATATATGTATTAATTCATAACATGTATGAGCAATAGTGTCTTTTTTGTCTTTTATGGGATTGTTGGTTTTCTATTTTTTTTTGAACTTTAATGTTTTTCACTTTTATTATAAAACTTTAGATTTTATAACTTTTCTACAAAGTTAAAATGAGTTTAGTCTTTTTTACTAGCTTTTCCTTAGGCTTTTTCTCTGATATGATCGTCGTTGGTAGTTACTTAGTACGATGTTTAGTGGTCACATTTGATCCGTCGGAATTTTTTACCCCCTCGATTTTCTAATATGTGTCGTATAAATTCTACTTCGTCTATGTGTCATGTTCGTGAATCACTTGGTGTTAGAATTCGTATTTTTATATTATGTTAATTGTCGTTCGATTGTTACTTTGCATTGTTTTACGCCCCCTCTCTACAATGCTGGTAGCATGGTTTTACACCACTCCCCGCAACGCGGGGGATAATGACTAGTTTATATTAAATATCTAAAATAATACATATGACTGAAAATTATTACATTTCACATTACCGAAAAAAAAATTACATTACTAAAAAAATCAATCATCTTCGTTTCCGTCGTCAATGTAGTCGAATCTAGGAAGCATCGAAACATGCTCTACCAAATCGGATCGAAGATTTGAATTTATTTGTCTTGAATCGATTAGAGTTTTGTTTAGTGCTCTCTCCTCGTTACTAATATATTCGTTATTTGGTGCGGTCTCTTCGAGATAATACTCAACCACCACGCGACCTTCATTCTCTAAAATCATGTTGTGTAGAATGATGCAGACATACATCACGTTTGCTATTTGATCTTTTTCATATAATCGGTATGGGATTCTTAATATGCCCCACCTTTTCTATAACACCCCAAACGCTCGCTCGACGTCTTTGCGTGCCCCCATCTGAACCTTGTTAAATTTTATTTTTTTGGATTTAGGGTTCCATCTTGCGAAAATGATTTCACAAGAACAGACCATTTAGGATAAATTCCATCAACAAGATAGTACCCGTACTTGTATTCAACTTCATTTACAAAAAATGTTCCTTTAGGAATTAGGACCAACACCGTTTATTAGATCGTTGAATAGGGGCGAGTGATAAATAATATTTATATCGTTGTGTGAACCGGGCATACCAAAGAATGCGTGCCATATCCAAAGATCTTGTGATGCAACGGCTTCAAGCATCATAGCCGGCGTTCCATGATATCCGCTTGTGTGGGAGCCTTGCCACGCAATGGGACGAAGTTCCCACTCCCATTTCATACAATCTAAACTCCCTAACATCCCGGGGAGGCCATGATATTCAGCGTGATGTTCCAAAATTTGTTGCATATCACTAAACGTTGGTTTTCTCAAGTATTTTTTCTTCTATAGTTCAATGATACATGAACAAAAATTGTGAAGATTTTCCCTAGCTACACAGGCCGACATTTTTAAATAGTCGTCCATTATGTCGGAACTACACCATAAGCCAATTGTCTTAGGGCGGCCGTAACCTTTTGCCACGTGGTAAATCCTAAATTACCACGTGCATTCGGTCTTTGGCAGAAAAAGGTATAGTTATCTTCTAAGTCCTTCGATATTCTAAAAAAATAAATCTTCACTCATACGAAAACGATGCCTAAACATTTTTTCATCATACGTTGGTTCAGGTGAAAGATAATCGCTTACCAGCAAATCGTTTGCTGTATGGCTTTCACGAACAATATACTTCCTCCGTTTGGGTGGACGTTGGGAAGTCCCTTCGTTTGAATCTTGAACGACAGCTTGCAGGATCGTCGCCACTGATGTCATTAATAATTCCGCCCCCATCCTATGAGGATGACGATTCATAACTCTCAGACGAAGACAGACGAAGACGAGACAAGACGATTCACTTGAACTTGAAGAAGCCATTGTATGTATTTTAAAGTTCGGATAAAAAAATAATTAGTAAATGGGTTTATTTATATAAGGACTTTTTTTTATATAAATAGCAGTTGGCCTAACGGCTATGTTAATCTAACCAATCATGGCCAGTCACATCACCATCCAAGACCGCCCCATGCCAGGCCAATTTCCCACTCCAGCGGGACACCGCCGCTAACCACGCTGGCTCGATGTGGCTACAACGGTGTTGTTTGGCTAGCCACGCCCCAAACCACCACCCACACCCAGCGGTCTAACACATACATTTACTCACAAACTTTTAAATCTACACATTGTCCGCTTAATCACTTAGAACAACAAAATTATTACACTTCATAATACCATTAGTATAGAGGCCTTTTGATGATAATTAATTTTATATTATTTTCAAAGTTATAAAGGTTTGTTTGTGTTTTCTTATGGCTATATATATATATATACACATATATATAAAGCTATATATATATACACATACATACAGTGGCGAAGTTTGAGATTCCCGATCGGGGTCGGAAGTCACCGAACCTAAAATTATACCTACAAAATTATAAAACTGGGGTCTAAAACGTATATAGCTAAAAAATTATATACGAAAACTATATACCGGACATTACTCAGCGAAAGGTTTTGGGGGTCGGGCGACCCCCGGCCCCCAACTAAGCTACGCCCTTGTGTGTGTGTGTGTGTATATATATATAGGATAGGGTTCTAGAGTGAACCTAATGTTATTTGTGAACCATGAGAACCATTCTCAATCTTTGATCTATTTGAGATGGACGGTTATAAAAAAGACAATAAAATAGAGAGGTTACTGATATAATTAATTATTAATTAAAGATAAGGGTGTATTGGTAATTTTCTATCCTATCATAACTGAATATTGTATTTTTTTTAATTTTCGCTGAGGTTATGTGTACACAAGTGTACAGGCCGTTGTTCCTACAACGTACACAAGTGTACAAGCTGTTTGTACATTGTTGTACATTTGTGTATTGAACTCATGTACGCATGTGTGTATAAACAGTAAAACACTGAAAAAACCAAACTTCATATGTTTTTCGTTTTTATTAAAAAAAGAAACTATATCAATATTATACTCAAACTAAAGAGAATAAAAAACTCGTTTTTATAGTGTATTTAAAAGAAAAAAATATTAACATATGAAAAAGTCATAACGATTTAAGGATCGTAAGAGATAGTTAGTTTTATGTCATAACTTTTTTATTTAAATTGATTAATTACCATCATATCCTTTTAGACTCCTATTCATGTGCTTTAACCATAAGTTTAGGTAGGGGTATTCAATATTTTTTTTTTAAATTATTATTATATAAAAGACATAAATTTAAAAGTTTGAGGGCTCCTTTTCATATTTATATAGTTTTCTTAACTGCAATTTGAAAGTAAAACCAAACAACTAAAGATTTGAAAATCTCCAGTTTGGATTTATATCCAAAGATCACCTAGCTTATTTCTTATGAAAAGGACTATAGGCCAAAGTTGGTTACCAAGATCTCAATTTCCCTTGTAAGAGTTAGGTTTCTGAGAAGGTTAAGTGCATGGTTGTGCCTTTTTCAAAAGGCTTCATAGTTATTTGGTTTAAAAAAAATTGAACTTTTCTAGTACTTCAGTTGACATATATATATAATAAACAATAAACATGACGTTTCTAATTTTGGGGTAAATAATGATGGGAACAATTATTTTATATATCAACATCTTATGGTTGTCTTGGCCTGTTGTTGTAACTGTAAATATAATCATTTATTTTGTAGGTCTTCGAAAGGTTGATATGGTCATATGAATTATAAATTTTGTAACTTTTTTTTGAATGAGTGGTAGAATGGGAAAGCCTGTCAAGTTGTGTAACTGGCCATACCAGCTTCAAGTTAAATGGACTGCTATAACAAATTTCTGTCAAAACAGCTTTAGGTAAGAGCAAATAAATTCATTGTATATTTCTTTTCTGTTTGCTTTAGATCATTCTTAAGATGAATAAATATATATTGCAAGATAATGTGTCGTCCTTTTGTCCACTATGGCGTTAATAAAAAGGAGAAAACTAACATATATATACATTTTTTTACTATAGTAAAGAGTAAATTACATTTATCGTCCTTTATGTATGTATCAAATTGTAATGTATGCTCTTTAACTTTGATATTACACGGATCATCCTTTGTCTATTATAAACATTACAGTTTACGTCCTTTAGCACTAACCCGGTTTATTTTAAAAATTAAGTCTTGTCATGTGCACTTCATGTGAGGGCAATACAGTCTTTTTACCCTATCTCTTCCCCCCTTTTATAAACCCCTTCATAACCCTCATATCTCCCAATCGAAATTAGGGCTCCAAACTTTCATCAGCTTTGCAACACAATTAGGGTTTGAATCAGTCGTGACTGATGACTATTCAAGATTCTCATGGGTTTTCTTCCAAGAGAGCAAGGATGAAACGTTTGAAAATTTGATGATCTTGTTTTGAAAGATTGAAAATCTCTACCATTTTCCAATCAAGAGAACAAGAAGTGACAACGATACTGAGTTTAAGAACAATAAAATGCTCGAATTCTGCAAAGCTAAGGGTTCATCATGAGTTCAACGCCCCCTATACTCCTTAACAAAATGGAGTAGCTGAATGGAGAACATAATGCTTATTGAGACCGCACGTACGATGCTTGCTGATTCGAAACTTCCTATTAGCTTTTGGAGTGAAGCCGTTGCATCTGCATGTTATACCCTTAACCACGTATTGGCTGTCAAGCCACATAACAAGACGTGCTTCGAATTTCTTAACCAACGAAAACCTAATCTAAAGTTTTTGGAACCTTTTGGATCGCCATATACTGTATTGGACTCGGAGGGTAAATTTGGAGCCAGATCTTTGGAAGGATTCTTCGTAGGATATGCAAGTCCGCAAAAAAGATTTTATCTACCAAGCATGAATCAAGTTATTATAGCTCAACATGTTGATTGCCAGAGATATACAACGCCTATGAAAAACCTGGTGATCCATGGTTGTTTAATTACAAAGGGTTGTGGAATTCATTCGACCTGCCAGAAGAACCATCAGAGGACGAACTTCTCTTCCTTTTTCAACAACATCAAATATCTAGTCAAGAGCAAGTTACACGACCGTTGGTGATTTCCTCTTCTCAACCAGTAACAAATTCTTCTGAAGCAGGACCGAGCAACACCCAGTCAGAACCAGTAGTCGCACCAAATCAAAACAATGCAGAACCATCTTCCGCTCAGCCAGTTAATGCAGATTCTGATAGAGAACCTACCTTTGATGATGGGGGATCCAGTTCCGATGAAGGATCTGAACAGATTCAGTGTTATCTAAACAATCAAGCTGCAGAAACCAGCGCAAGAAATGAGGCTACTTCATCAGAATAGGTCGCTGATCAAAATGTTACGAATTTGGAAAGCACAGTAAGTGTTCCAGACGAAGTAATGCCAAGATCATTCGCCTACCATATGTCAGATAACATCATCGGAGAACTACAAGCTGGAGTGAAAACGCGAAATCAGATCAGTAAGGATCTAAGTTGTTTATATTCTAAAGTTGCTCCACTGGAAACTAGATTTTCTCATAATTGTTTTGTTTATCAGGTTGAACCAGGTAACTACAGAGATGCTCTTAAAGATGAAAGTTGGGTGGAGGCAATGCAGGAAGAGTTATTGCAATTACAGAAACTTGGAGTCTGGGAACTTGTTGATCTACCACACAATCAGAAAAAGATAAACACTCGGTGGGTCTTCAAGTGCAAACGAGATGATAGAGGAGTGGTTGTGCGCAATAAAGCTCGGCTCGTAGTACAAGGTTTTCATCAGCAGGAAGGGATAGACTACAACGAGGTTCATGCCCCAGTCGCACCTCTTGAAGTTATTTGCATGTTCCTGGTATTCGCCTCATGGAATTGTTTTAAAGTGTACCAGTTGGATGTGATGTCTGCTTTCATGTATGGTAAGCTAAAATAGGAGGTGTACGTCGGCCAACCACTAGGTTTTGTCGATCCAATACACAAGGATAAGGTGTACCTACTGAACAAAGCGTTGTACGTTTACACCAGGCCCTGAGAGCCTGGTACGAAACGCTCTCAAAACATCTTCTGGGGTAATGGTTTCACCAGAGGAACAGTAGACAGTACCCTCTTTACCAAGGAAGTAGATGAACATTTGATTATTGTGCAAATCTATGTGGACGATATCATCGTTAGGTCAACAAACAAACAACTGTGTAAGGACATTGAAAAAGTCATGAAAGAGAAATTTGAAATGAACAGCTATGGGAGAGATGAAATTCTTTTTAGGGCTTCAGGTTGAACAACTAACAAACGGTATTTTCATTCACCAGATGTCGCAACCCCCGACCCCTACCCCGGGAGCGGGAGCCGCGAGAACCGCAGACAGGTGATACCGGTGTTTATTAATTTGACAGCGGAAATGAGACATCACGATCGTAGTTAGGAAATATTATTAGAGTTTCAAAAACACCAAACTTTATAAATAACAAATGGGATAAAGCCCATGTTTCAATTACAATACATTTGTAGGGATTAACCCTAATTTATGAAAAACATAAACTCCTTTTTATTTAGGTAACTTTTATAGCCACTTTTCTAAGCCTTCAGTGCTTTCCAGCTGGCTTCTATTAGCTTCACATTAAGTTACCTGAAACGCGTTTTAAAATATTTTATCAGCAAGAAATACTGGCGAGTGCATCCCAGTTTAATCAAAACAAGTTTTTATAACTTTACAGTATTGAGAGCATCAGCGATTACAATATTTATATCTACACAATTACTCATTCAGTACTGTCAACACCAGACTTGTGGTCATGTTACTCATTTGGCTAACTCATCGTCACAATAGTAACGGATTTAAAGTAATGTATACAAAACCCCAACATACCGACAGTAATTGTAGAATACATATACTCAATCACTGTTAAGCATAGTTAAAACATTTTAGGTTTTTAAAACAGTTTGACTTACAAAAAGATTTACAAAAAAAGAATGTACTCACATTGAAAACTTAGATATTCCTATACGCTTCCTTGTAACAATTCCTGATTATTTTCTTGCGTGTCTATTAAAACATACAATGACGCATGTTAGTAAAATAACCCAAATCACTTTAGCCATACAAGACGAGATAGAACCCCAACAAACTTAGTCGGACAGAGCCTTGACATGCGTTGGTGGGTCCTAAATCAATCGGGTAGGGTAACGAATTAGTGATCGGGTGTTAAAATACTTACAGTGGCAGCGTTTCGCAGGTTTGGGGGTTTAAGGGGGGTGTTTAGAGAAACGGAGATTCGAGAGGGTTCTGATCGGAGAATTGCGATCGAACAGGTGCAGATTTTCCAGTCCCAGGCCTGGCCCTTTTATACCCGAAATTGACCTCTTCCGCGCGTGCACGTGATTCTGGGTTCCATTTCACGTGGCGCCTGAGACAGCTAGCTAGGGCTAGGTCAGCTTCGTAACGAGTTAGGGTTGCCACTTGTCACGAAACGGTGACACGTCACCTGGGCACCTCCCGCGCATCGGCACAGAGACAGGGGCCTCTGGCACGTGGCGCCTAGGCTACCCAGGTGAGTCTCGATTCGCGTGTCCGGTTCTTCGTTTCGGATCGGTTTGGAGTGTTTTGGAGAGTTGTTACATCCTCCCCACGTTGTTTTAAATCTCGTCCTCGAGATTCACTGGAATAGGTGTGGATACTTCCTTTGCATTTCTGACTCTAGTTCCCATGTGTATTCTGGTCCTCTCTTTGAATCCCATTTTACTTTGACCAGAACTAATCTCTTGTGTTTGAGATTCTTGATCTTTCTATCTTCAATCTGAATAGGTTTCTCTACAAACTTGAGCTTCTCATTCACCTCTATATATTGAAGAGGTATCACTAGCGATTCATCTGCTAAACATTTCTTGAGATTACATACATGGAATACATCATGTATTTCTGCCATTTCCTCTGGCAATTGTAGCTGATAAGCTACTGGCCCTATTCTTTTAATAATCTTGAAAGGTCCAACATACCTTGGGCTTAGTTTCCATTTCTTACCGAATCTTACAACTCCTTTCCATGGTGAGACTTTTAATAGTACTTTATCTCCCACTTAAAATTCCAAGGGTTTACGTCTGTTATCTGCATACCTCTTTTGATGATCTCGGGCTGCTTTCAGTCTTTCTTTGACTTGAATGATTTTTTCAGTTGTTTCTTGCACAAAATTTCAGGACCTGATAGTTGCTTTTCACCAATTTCCGCCCAACATACTGGCGTTCGACATTTCCGTCCGTAGAGTGCTTCAAAGGGTGCATCATTGATGCTGCTATGATAACTGTTGTTGTAGGAAAACTTTATCAAAGGTAAATGTTCATCCCAATTTCCTCCAAAATCAATTATGCAGGCTCTAAGCATATCTTCCATTGTTTGGATTGTCCTTTCACTTTGACCGTCTGTTTGAGGATGATATGTTGTACTTAGATTTAATCTGGTTCCAATTGGTTTTTGGAAACTTGTCCAAAAATGAGAAGTAAAACGACTGTCTCTGCCAGACACAATAGATAAAGGAATTCCATGTAATGAAACTATTTCATTTACATATAACTTGGCTAACTGTTCCATACTGAAAGTTTCTTTCATTGGTAAGAAATGAGCAGATTTGTTTAATCTGTCTACAATCACCCAGATTGTATCATTACCTTTTTGTGTCCTAGGTAGTTTGGTAACAAAGTCCATTGTTATCAATTCCCATTTCTAAATTGACATTTCCAATTGTTGCAACAATCCTGAAGGTTTCTGATGTTCAGCTTTAACCTGTGAACAGGTTACACATTTGGCAACGTAATTTGCTACATCCTTTTTCATTCCTATCCACCAGAAATTCTTTCTTAAGTCTTTATACATCTTATCACTTCCAGGATGCATTGTATACTTAGTATTATGGGCTTCCACTAAAATTGATTTCGTAGGTCTCCTTGGATAGGAATCCAAATCCTTTTCTTATAGAAATCTCCAAATTCCATCTGTTCCTTCTTCTAATTCCTTAATCATTCCTTTTAATCCTTCAGCATTATCTTTGATGGTTGTTTCTTGTAACTGTTTAATTTGCTCATTTAAATCTATCTGCAGGTTTATTCTAAGAGAGTGTACTCTTCTCGGCTTCTCATGATACTTTTGACTTAAAGCATCAGCTACTACGTTAGCTTTCCTTGCATGATACTGGATACCACATCATAATCACTAAGGATTTCCATCCATCGGCTCTGTCTCATGTTTAATTCCTTTTGTCCAAAGACATATCTTAAACTTTTATGATCTGTGAATACCACGAACTTACTATCGTAAAGATAGTGTCTCCAAATCTTATGGGAAAAAACTATTGCTCCTAACTCTAGATCATGGGTTGTATAATTTTCTTCATGCTTCTTAAGTTTTCTAGAGGCATACCCAATTACTTTTTGACGTTCCATCAACACACATCTATATCCTAATTTGGACGCATCATAATAAACTACGAAGTCTTTAGTTCCTTCTGGCAAAGCGAGTATTGGTGCGTGGTTAACTTTTGCTTCAAAATCCTGAAGGCTTCTTCTTGCTTTGGTCCCCATTCAAACTTAACTTATTTGCAAGTTAGCTTGGTTAACGGGATGGCTATTCTAGAAAAATCTTGAATAAAACGTCTATAATATCCTGTCAATCCAAGAAAACTTCTTATTTTCGTTGGTGATTCTGGGACCTTCCATTTGGTAATTGCTTCGATCTTTGTGGGATCCACATGAATTCCTTTGTGGTTTACCAGATGTCCAAGGAATTGTACTTCTTGTAACCAGAATTCACATTTTGAGAATTTCGCATAGAGCTTTTCCTTTCTCAACAATGTCAGGAGTATATGCAAATGTTCTGCATGATCTTCCTTACTTTTAGAGTAAATTAGAATATCATCTATAAAGACAATTATGAATTTATCTAGGTATGGTTTACATATCCTGTTCATCATGTCCATAAATGCAGCTGGGGCATTGGTTAAACCAAATGGCATGAAGGTAAATTCATAATGACCGTACCTCGTTCTGAAAGCAGTTTTAGGAATATCCTCTTCCTGTACTTCAACTGATGATACCCTGAGCGTAAGTTGATCTTAGAAAATAATCGGGCTCCTTCGGGGTTGATCGAATAAATCATCAATTCTCGATAACGGGTACCTATTTTTGATTGTCACTTTATTCAATTCCCGGTAATCAATGTACATACGCATTGATCCGTCTTCCTTCTTGACAAATAACACTGGTTGCAACAACCGCCTCCTCGCAAGCTCGTCACTCTCGTTACGCCTAGCACCAGGATTCGGATCATAATCTAAATCGCTTATTACGCTACATCGCATATTTTTGCCCTATATCACATCACAACGCATTACATCGCACTAACACAACGCTTATATCGCACAAACTAAAATACTATCAACTTTGCGTGGAATTTCCAAGGCTAACTGCTCGCTTAAACTTGCAACGTGACTCTCGAAAGACTTGGGAACAAAGCCGCATACTTCATCGCGTATTTTCGAATAATTGTGAACTTTAAGTAAATATGACCGTTTAATACGCTTAATACTTTACTATAACGCTTAATGTAACTATATAACGCGATTACATCGCTGAACAATCGATAAACAATCAAAAAATTAAGAAATCCGGAGTTTTTAGACAAGTTCGCTCGAACTTGGGTGACCCCAAATTCGGCCGAACTTGACTGGCCACAAAACCTTCTCTTTCCTCTCAAGTTCGCTCGAACTTGCTTAGATTCTTCATAGAATCAGCAAGTTCAGCCGAACTTGACATAATCCTCTTGAAAATCTAACAAGTTCGCCCGAACTTGCATAAAATCATGCATGTTCGACCGAACTTGACTCCCACCAGCTCACTTTTTGCCTTCACCTATAAATACTCAGCCCCATCCTCTCATTTGAGCTTGCTGCAACTTCGCCCAGAGCTCTCCTAACCTGAAACCCTCGAATCCTAAGTAAGAACCAACATGTTTTATGCAATCCCAAAGGTTTACAACGATTTTGCACAAGGCATTGCCTTCGTTTTCATCAAATCTTCTCTGTTTACGAAAATCTTCATCTTTTTACATAAAACTTCTGTTTTTCACTCAGATCTATGCTTAGATCTGAGCAAAACCTTTTGAACATTGATTTTTACAAAAATACGGACTTTTGATGATGTTTTGTTCATTTTATTATATGAAACAAAGCATTTATCATTTAAGATCCCATATCCGGAAGCACAAGAACGTTTATGTTGGTTGACAAAAGCCGGACTAACCTGAACAAACCCCGAGTTCGCCGGATTAGCCCACGCTTTTATAAAACGGCTAAAACAGCTCTAAAAGACCTCTCCGACCTAAGTTTTCTCAGTAGCACAGGGTTGGAGGGATGAACACTCGATTTCCCCAGCAAACGACGTGAAAACGCAAGATTTTGGACCCGAAAACATCAAGTTCGCTCGAGATTTAACTGATTTTTGTGCAGCACCTTAGTCAAGTTCGCTCGAACATGACCTCTAAGGGTCAAGTTCGGCCGAACTTGAGTCCAAACAACTCACACCTTTCATCAAAAACCTTCAAGTTCGCTCGAACTTGCAAAGTTTCTCAGGAAACTTCACAAGTTCGGCCGAACTTGTCAATTCCTTAAACAAATCTTACAAGTTCGCCCGAACTTGTTTAAATTTCTTTGGAAATTACACAAGTTCGCCCGAACTTGACTCCCAACTCAGCAGAATAGTACAAGTTCGCTCGAACTTGTATGTTTACATACAAGTTCGCTCGAACTTGCCTACTTTTCAAGCCAAACTTCACCGTTTCAGCTTTTCGGAGACTGATGTACTTCCGATCGCGTATGCAGGCTGATCCGGCACTCTCCTCAACTCATCTCGGACCTCATCTCTAACCTAAACGCACCAACTATGAGTATACTTGACCCATTTTCTCTTTAACTCACTTTTGGGTGTAACATACGTTCTTATAAAAAATACAACGCACGCTAAACTAATTTATCACATGCGACATCTGTTATACATATTGATACGTGATTGCTAGAACATATAAGCTAGGGCACTTTTCGTTATCTCCACCTTGGCTAGTACGGTACTGTAGAAGGGCTCTCACCTGACGGGGTTTAGCTAGGATGTACGCACGAGCTCTCCGCGAGTTAGCATGATAAATTGTCTTGTGAGTTTATGTGTTGTATGAATCATGTTTATGTATGAAGAATTCGCTACATTTTTTATCTACTATGCGATTATATCAAAACTTGTATGCTCGCCAATACATTTTTGTATTGACAAATTATTTTAACGTATGTTGCATGTTATTGAGATCTACTTGCTGCAAAACAGATTTAGGAATTATCTCTAGAAACGCATTGTAATAGAAAATCTAGGAAGATCGAATCATGATTGTTTGAGAGATGTTTTGATATTTGTAATAATTGTTTATGGATTATATGTTAGTTAGTATGGGATAATGAATGTTTAAATATTGTCGCCTAAACAGTTGTTATGGATTCTCTCAAGCAATCTGATTCGCCTAGTGCCGCGCCTCGATGATTCCGCCATCGGTTGGGGTGTGACAGATTGGTATCAGAGCCATAACTGTAGGGAATTAGGTAGAATTGCCATGTTCGACTTCGTTTACAATTAAGACACCAAATCAGACCGTTACGCATCGATTAAACGCCGAAAACGAACACGAACAGCAAGTCCGCCCGAACTTGGGGGACAAGTTCGCTTGATATTGATCAAGTTCGCCCGAACTTGATCAAGTTCGACCGGACTTGACCAAGTTCGACCGAACTTGCCTGTCTCCTCTCAACCTATAACAAGTTCGCCTGAGATAGTCAAGTCCGCTCGAACTTGACATCAGTATGATGCCAAGTTCGCCCGAACTTGATTAAGATCTTCCGGCACGAACTTCTAAACATTGCTTTTCCTAAAGCAACCACAACACACACTGAAAAATGCTCGTATCACACAAACGAGTCAATTTGTCGGGAATAGGTGTAAAAACCGCGAACTCTCGACGAATCACTCACTCCGCGTATTTTCATCTGCACGAAATTGTCTGTTAAGTTAGGAGTGATATCCACAGCTTAATGGAAATTTCCCATTCTATCCGGTGGAAACCTCCTGATGGGTCCGGGAGTTAAAACCACAATCAGAGATTCGAAGTTACCAAGTCAGGGGTAAAACCCGAAACTTGAAAACTCGTCCCACTTCTCGATTTTCAATCTCACCAAAGTCTCGATTATTTCCAACACTTTGGGACGTGTAGTAACCGGAAGGGTGATGTCGTTAACTGCGGGGCGGTGAGCGCATTTACCTATTAGGCCAAAGTGTGTGTCCGAACTTGGGGAAATGATCGAATTACTTTGGGCAGTCACTGTCTCAAAACCCAGGACGCTCCATTGATTTTAAGCCGCTATCGTCGATTTTACGCATCATCGCTTTTCAAGTGCTTCGCGCACTTTTTAACAAATTTTAAACTTTTATGTTTTCGATTTGTCGATTTTCGCTTTCATCTCGTTAAATTAATGCACAACTCGCACAGCCATCGCAATCCAAAACAAGAGCTAATTCTCGCAACATAACTAAATCATAACAACTCCCCTAATCGCGTCCCCGCGTAATATCGTCAATTATATATACGTATCTAAATATCTATATATATACCAATAACATGTAGCTACACGCGCTTATGTGAATACGTGAGAATTTAGGAGATGTGTGTTTGAAATACGTATTACTATATCAACTAAAACAAGTTTTAACACGCTAAATCACATCGCGAAATACAAATCATTATGATCGAATCTCATTCCAAACCTTTTTGTAGATGTCTTCGAACGCTTCCAACTCTCGACGTCAAGCACGAAGGAAGTCCGACAAGAGGATCGCATCACTTGTGGCTAAGGAAATGGCCAAGGTCATTCCTCAAATCGTTACTCAAATTCAAGCCCTCAGCAACTCTCAGACCTCGGAAGACTCTAAGTCCAACACACCAAAGTCTGTGTTCTCTTACAAGCAGTTCAAGGCCTGTGACCCAATGGTCTTCACAGGTGAAGGAAGTATATCCCAAATGCTCCAGTGGTTTGATGCCATCGAGGTTACCCTTCGTCAGAGTGGGTGCCCTGAGCATTTCCAAACCACATGCGCTACCAGAGTATTCCAATCCCGAGCACTCGACTGGTGGACAGCCGAGCGCATCAAACATGGAAACGATGCAGCTTACGCGCTATCGTGGGAGGAACTGAATGAGCTCATGAAGAGAGAGTATTGCCTTCCCCACGAAGTCCAAAAGCTCGAGAAGAATTCTGGAATATCAAGCAAATCGGAGGTGACAACGCCGGCCTCACAGCAAGGTTCAAACAGCTTAGCATCATTTGCCCAACACAAGTTGACACTCCCGAAAAGGCCATCAAGAAGTACATTCGTGCCTTGCCTGGGTGTGTGGGAATTTTGTCGAAGCTGCAAGACCAGCTACCATTGAAGAAACCTACCAACTGGCTGCAGAAATCAACGACCAACGAGTCTTGGATGGATATTTCTCCAAGAATCCTGCCAGGAATCTGGATCAAGTTACTGTCGAATTGTCCGACGATTCCGACAATGATTCCGACGACGATTCCGACGATGAATCCAACGATGACGATACACCACCGCAAGCACCTGCCGAGCCTAGCCGCAAGAGAAAGCGCTCGAGTTTCAACTACTCAGCAATTGAGCCGCTCAATCCTGAACCTCTCCGAGCAGTTCCATTCTACCCGAGACGTAACTACACCGGACCTCACCCCCAGTGTATGACGTGTACTTATCACCATCCATTCGGGGCCAGTTGCCGCTACTGCAACAACGCAACTGCTTTGGTCACTGCACCAGCAAATGTCGCACAGGACCACGACAGCAAAATGAATCGACACCCCCGGAGTCACCGACCCAAGCCGCACCCCCCCACAGAGGAAGACGTCGACATCAACCTCGACCAGGCTCAGGACGATGTTAACGAAGGTACGATTCCAACGTTAGTGCTTATGCTTTATAATCATTCTACTATTTGATATCGCTTCAACATACGAACAATGTCTTCTATCCCCCTCTCGAATCCTCGCACGTATGTTCAAGCGCACACACTAGTTATTATTAATAAAGTTATACAGTTATTCACAATATAATATGTTTCTACCCCCACAATGCGTCTTTAGAATAAGGTACGATAATCATGCAAACACAAATTAATCACGGGTGCACACGGGATTAACTGGTGTTTGCATGGGGATTGTAGGGAGTTCTAATGGTGCCCTAACGTAAAAGCATGGTTAAGTGTGGTGGATACGCCGCTGGTACTTCCTATACATAAGCGTCTTAACCATGTTGACAAACGTGACACCTATCCATGGCACGGAGGCGGTGTGGTTAAAGCATGGTGGATACGCCGATGGTACTTCCTATATATAAGTGCTTTGCCATGCTAACGAACTCCCGCGGAGACGTGCCATGTGTAGTTTTAACGTTATTAAATCTACAATATTATGATGATTATTTTCACGCGCAAACACTTCCGCAAGGCGTAACATCTCATCGCTACTCAAATCGCGCAAACGCTAGATACCCAACGAATCTACCTCAACGCAATCGCACTACCGCAGGGATCTACCTCTTATCGCTTATCGTGTATCGCGTATTGCTTATCGCTTATCGTATCGCTTATCGCGTATCGCTTGTCGCTTATCGCTTATCGTTTATCGCATAATCGCTACCCACCTCGACGCTCGAACGCTATCTCTCCGCGTATCGTCTTTGCTTTATGTCATTTTGACTTTTATTGTACCTCTCGCTTCGCTATTCTAATCATCAATATATACATGTCGTGTCGGCACACGTGACATCACTCGACGGGACGGAGGCGATATGGCTAAAACACGATGATACGCCGCTGGTACTTCCTATATATAAGTGTTTTAGCCATACTTACGAACTTCCGTGAAAGGATGCCATGTGGGGTTCATTCAAGCCTCATAAATTCTTGATTTCCCCCTTCACCGCGTGGACCAAGGATACCGAAATCTATCTATACCACGTCAACACGTCTGACATCGCTCCACGAAACGGAGGCGATATGGCTAAAACATGGTGGATACGCCGCTGGTACTTCCTATATATAAGTGTTTTACCATATTACAAACCTTCGTGGAGAGATGCCATACGGGGTTTGACACTAACTAAACTTTTGATACCTTTAAAATTAGTTTTACCATTACAATTTTGTAATTAAATGGAAAAATTTTTCTAAATATTTGAATTTTTACAAAAATCTTTTTGCAAGTAAAACCCTTCTCCCAATGGGAATCGAACGCCTAGCGCCATGTTGTGAGAAGATTTTCATAAAATCGATTTCCTTAAAGCGCTTTTGTAATAGTTAACAAATTTTTTTCACAACCTAAAAGCATTTTCTTGATTGCTAGCTCGTGAATTATCAACCACGAGCCAATTAATCCGTTTTACTCAACAAACCTTTACACTTATGAGACGCATTCACTCGCCAATCCTCGATCGACCGCTCGACCATCCTCGACTTACGAAAACGCCTTATCGCTATCCATTCGTGTCAATTCCCAAGTCTTCCTATTGAATGAATTTCGGGAGAAATTTCCTAAAGTAGGGGAGACTGTAACAACCAGCCTCCTCGCAAGCTCGTCACTCTCGTTACGCCTAGCACCAGAGATTCGGATCATAATGTAATCTAAATCGCTTATTACGCTACATCGCATATTTTCGCCCTATATCACATCACAACACATTACATCGCACTATAACAACGCTTATATCGCACAAACTAAAATACTATCAACTTTGCATGGAATTCCAAGGCTAACTGCTCGCTTAAACTGCAACGCGACTCTCGAAAGACTTGGGAACAAAGCCGCATACTTCATCACGTATTTTCGAATAATTGTAAACTTTAAGTAAATATGACCGTTTAATACGCTTAATACTTTGCTATAACTCTTAATGTAACTATATAACGCGATTACATCGCCGAACAATCGATAAACAATCGAAAAACAAAGAAATCCGAGTTTTTAGACAAGTTCGCTCGAACTTGGGTGACCCCAAGTTCGGCTGAACTTGACTGGCCACAAAACCCTCTCTTTCCCCTCAAGTTCGCTCGAACTTGCTTAGATTCTTCACAGAATCATCAAGTTCGGCCGAACTTGACATAATCCTCTTGAAAGTCTAACAAGTTCGCCCGAACTTGCATAAAATCATGCAAGTTCGACCGAACTTAACTCCCACCAGCTCACTTTTTGCCTTCACCTATAAATACTCAGCCCCATCCTCTCATTTGAGCTTGCTGCAACTTCGCCCAGAGCTCTCCTAACCCGAAACCCTCGAATCCTAAATAAGAACCACATGTTTTATGCAATCTCCAAAGGTTTACAATCGATTTTGCACAAGGCATTGCTTTCGTTTTCATCAAATCTTCTCTGTTTACAAAAATCTTCATCTTTTTACATAAAACTTCTGTTTTTCACTCAGATCTATGCTTAGATCTGAGAAAAACCTTTTGAACATTGATTTTTACACAAAATACGGACTTTTGATGATGTTTGTTCATTTTCTGATATGAAACAAAGCATTTATCATTTAAGATCCCAGATCCGGAAGCACAAGATCGTTTATGTTGGTTTACACAAGCCGGAATAACCCGAACGAACCCCGAGTTCCCTGGATTAGCCCATACTTTTGTAAAACGGCTAAAACCGCTCTAAAAGACCTCTCTGACCTAAGTTTGCTCAGCAGCACATGGTTGGAGGGATGAACACTCGATTTCCCCAGCAAACGACGCGAAAACGCAAGATTTTGGACCGAAAACATCAAGCTCGCTCGAGATTTAACTGATTTTTGTGAAGCACCTTAGTCAAGTTCGCTCGAACATGACCTCTAAGGGTCAAGTTTGGCCGAACTTGAGTCCAAACAACTCACACCTTTCATCAAAAACCTTCAAGTTCGCTCGAACTTGCAAAGTTTCTCAGGAAACTTCACAAGTTCGGCCGAACTTGTCAATTCCTTAAACAAATCTTACAAGTTGGCCCAAACTTGTCTAATTTCTTTGGAAATTACACAAGTTCGCCCGAACTTGACTCCCAACTCAACAGAACATTACAAGTTCGCTCGAACTTTTGTTTACATACAAGTTCGCTCGAACTTGCCTACTTTCAAGCGAAACTTCACCGTTTCAGCTTTTCGGAGACTGATGTACTTCCGTTTGCGTATGCAGGCTGATTCGGCACTCTCCTCAACTCATCTCGGACTTCATCTCTAACCTAAACGCACCAACTGTGAGTATACTTACCCATTTTTCTTTAACGCACTTTTGGGTGTAACATACGTTCTTATAAAAAATACAAGGCACGCAAACTAATTTATCACATGCGAATATCTATTATACATATTGATACGTGATTGCTAGAACATATAAGCTAGGGCACTTTTCGTTATCTCCACCTTGGCTAGTACGGTACTGTAGAAGGCTCTCACCCGACGGGGTTTAGCGAGGATGTACGCGCGAGCTCTCCGCGAGTTAGCATGATAAATTGTCTTGTGAGTTTATGTGTTGTATGAATCATGTTTATGTATGAAGAATTCGCTACATTTTTATCTACTATGCTATTATATCAAAACCTGTATGCTCACCAATACATTTTTGTATTGACAAATTATTTTAACGTATGTTGCAGGTTATTGAGATCTACTTCCGCAAAACGGATTTAGGAATTATCTCTAGAAACGCATTGTAATAAAAAATCTAGGGGAGATCGAATCTGTTTGTTTGAGAGATGTTTTGATATTTGTAATAATTGTTTATGGATTATATTTAGTTAGTATGGGATAATGAATGTTTAAATATTGTCGCGTAAACAGTTGTTATGGATTCTCTCAAGCAATCTGATTCGCCTAGTACCGCGCCCGATGATTCCGCCATCGGTTGGGGTGTGACATTGGTGCTCCCTATGGCGATGAGCTAGGTTGTATGAAACATTTCTCTAGTAATTAGTCCAGTTGTCTTTTTAATTCCTGCATCTTCGTCGGTGCTAGGTGATAGGGTGCTTTGGCAATCGGTGTCGTTCCTGGTATTAGGTGAATTCTAAGTTCAACTTCTCGATCTGGCGGTAATCCAGGCAATTCTTCCGGGAAAACATCAGAGAATTCATATATTACAGGAATATCTTTTAATTCTTTTCCTTTAGTGTTAATGATTATGAAAATCATATACACCATTCCTCCTTTCCGTATATAACTTGCAGTCTTCATTACCGAGATGAACTTTGTTGGCCTTGTCGACTTATCTCCTTTAATTGTGATCTTTTTGCCAATTGGTGCATTTACTTCTACAGACTTTTGATCACATACTATTCGTGCCTGATTGGCTACCAACCAATCCATTCCTAACACGACATCAAATCCGGCTAGACCCATTGGAAAAAGGTTAGCAGTAAAATTATGATTTAAAATTTCTATCTTTACTCCTTGCAGGATTTCGCTTATTTTGATAGAAGATCCATTTGCCGTTTCCACCAAACAATCTTGGTGAAGTTTAGTTAATGGTTGATTGGGAAGTTTACAGAAAGAAGTATTTATGAAACTTTGGTTTGCACCAGAGTCAAATAATACTTTGGCATAAACATCCTTAACTAAAAATGTACCGGCAATCACATCCGGAGTCATCTTGGCTTCCTCGGCGGTCAGCATGAATGCTCTGGCATTTCTCGTGGGTCCTTCCATCGTCTTCGCTTTATTGTTTGCTGCTAGGGCTAGTTTCGGACATTTTGGTTTGATATGACCAACTTCTCCACAATTGAAGCATAACCAATTGCTAGCTTTCTTTCTGCAGTCTTCTTCCTTATGCCCTGGTATTTTGCAGAAGTTTGCAGTACTTACATGGGGGTGAAGAAGAACTTGTCCCTTTTCTGCGATAGGAATTACCATAACGTAGTTCTTGGGTGATCTTTTGAGCTAGGTTCCTTTTCTGGTTTTCTTCTTGCGTACGTACCAACTCATCTGTCAAGGTGTTTGCCAGTTCTACTGCTTCTTCTATGGTTTGTGGTCTAACTGCCTTGACTACATGTCTGATATCACTGATTAATCCCCAGATGTAACGGGAGATTAATACTGGTTCTGGTGAAGCCAAGGTTGGTACAATCCTTGCATATTCAAAGAATGTGGTAGTATATTCTCTACAATCTACCCTGATCATTATATGATTTAGGAATTTATTAGCAATCTGTTCCTTTTCATTAGGAGGACATAATTTCCTTTCAACTATTTCCTTAAAGTTGTTCCATTCCATTCTGTAAACCTTGTCACTTCCTTTGGATTGAGGAATGGTATTCCACCACTCTAAAGCTGCATCTTTAAAAAGATTAGAAGCATACATGACTTTATCTTGATTTGCACATTTACTTATCTTTAGGACTGCTTATGTCTTTTCTATCCAGCGCAAGGCTGAAATAGCTCCTTCATTTCCTGAGAATTCTATCGGTTTTGCATGATAAGAATTCTTTATAAGAGAAACCATATGAGATGGTTCTTCTTCTTTTTGGAATTGGAGCTTGGATTAACAATTCGCGATTTCCATTAATTCAGTGGGTATGCGTTTATTCCCGTTTCTGGAATCATTATTTTCTGCCTTTTTAATAGTATCGATAATATAGGGCATAACATCTATGATTCCTTGGGCCACTATGTGTTCGATAGCACTTTTATTTATTTGATTCTCGCTATTATCGTTATTCTAGATTTCTTGATTTACTTCGTCTGACATCTGAATTGTAAACATTTATCAGGTATTAATATCACATAATAAATTTAAATAATAATCACACAAACACAATGAACCAAAATCGTCAAGCATTGCGACTTTTACTCTTTCCATATATATGCATGCATCTATTACAAACATATCTGGAATTCAAACATTAGTAACTTATGCATCGATATATATAGTTGATATATATATATATTACTTTATGTCTATTTTGGTTGATATATATATATATTAGTAACAAAATACATACACACACACATATATATATATTTATATTTAGGCGACTGTTTTCTTAAAACTGCCTCTCCCGCTCGTCATATTTCCAGACGAGCTTCTCCCGATTTGGCGAATTCGGTTTCCTTCCTCAACCAACTCCACCATACTAGCAGAGTTCCTCCAAATGATCCTTGGGTAGTATTGGGGCTCGCACTGGTTGAGGGTAAGGTGGAATTGGTTCTTTATAGGGAAATGAGTTTTCTAGTAGGTTCTGAATTGCCTAGTTGTTGGCCCACCACTGATCTAAAGGGTTTGATGCTGGAATCCTAGGTATCTCATTGGGATCAAAGGCTGGAATTGGAAATTGGTTTCCCTGATTCTGTTCTAGGTTTATGGGTTGGTCAGGACATAAAGGGAGTAACGGTGGTTCTGGATTTGCTACTTGATTGAAATTAGGTTCTCCTCCTATATTTCCAAACATGTGAAAATAGCTAACTGCCTACCTAACTCTTCTTCCCATAAGGGTCTAACTTCTGGGTTTTAGGTGTTTTTTTCGGTTCTAACTGCTATAGCTTGTTGTTGTGCTTGTCTCATTCTTTTCCTCCTCTCTCCTTTGGCTCTACTAAACCAACCTCTCTTTTTAGAGGGGAAAAGGTTCTACGGATTTGGCTTTGAAAACAAAGATATCTTTGGAATCGGCGGTGTAGTCGGTGATTGGCTGGGATGTTCCTTTATCCATGAGAGAATGAGGTAGATGACGATAAGCGTCAGAAGTACCTTGATCACTCATACTGTAAATTAAAGAAGTTATTTAAATAACACAGGATAATAATATATATATTCACATAGAGTAACATAGAAGTCACGGATATTTCCTACACAATTGGTTAAAATTTAGGTATTAAAAGAACATCCAAATGGCTTAAACCAGTGGCTCTGATACCACTTCTGCCGCAACCCCCGACCCCTACCCCGAGAGCGGGAGCCGCGAGAACCGCAGACAGGTGGTACCGGTGTTTATTAATTTGGCAGCGGAAATGAAAAACACTTTTCTAAGCCTTCAGTGCTCTCCAGCTAGCTTTTATTAGCTTCACATTTAGTTACCTGAAACGCGTTTTAAAAACATTTTATCGCAAGAAATACTGGCTGAGTGCATCCCAGTTTAATCAAAAAAAGTTTTTATAACTTTGTAGTATTGAGAGCATCAGCGATTACAATGTTTATATCTACACAATTACTCATTCGGTACTGTCAACACTTGACTTGTGGTCATGTTACTCATAGGCTAACTCATCGTCCAATAGTAACGGATTTAAAGTAATGTATACAAAACCCCAACATGCCGGCAGTAATTTTAGAATATATATACTCAATCACTGTTAAGCATAGTTAAAACATTTGAGGTTTTGGTACAACAGTTTGACTCACAAAAATATTTACAAAAAGAGAATGTACTCATATTGAAAACTTAGGTATTCTTACAGGATTCCTTGTAACAATTCCTGATTATTTTCTTGGGTGTCTATTGAACATACAATGCACGCGTGTAAGTAAAATAACCCAAATCACTTTAGCCGCAAAAGATGAGACAGAACCCCAACGAACTTAGTCGGGCAGAGCCTTGACATGCGTTGGTGGGTCCTAAATCAATCGGGTAGGGTAACGAATTAGTGATCGGGGGTTAAAATACTTACAGCGGGCAGCGTTTTGCAGGTTTAGGGGTTTAAGGGGGTGTTTAGAGAAACGGAGCTTCGAAAGGGTTTGATTGAACATGTGAAAATTTTCCAGTCCCAAGCCTGGCCCTTTTATACCGAAATTGGCCTCTACCGCGCGTCGCGCGGGATTCTGGTTCCCTCTCGCGTGGCGCCTGAGACACCTAGCTAGGCCTAGGTCAGCCACATAACGAGTTAGGGTTGCCACTTGCCGCGAAATGGTGAGAGTCACCTGGGCACCTCCCGCGCGTCGCGACAGAGATAGGGGCCTCTGGCGCGTGGCGCCTGGCTACCCAGGTGATCTCGTGTTGCGTGCCGAGTCTTGATTCGCGTGTCTGGTTCTTCGTTTCGACTCGGTTTGGAGTGTTTTGGAGAGTTGTTACACCAGGCGAAGTATGTTCATGACGTGTTGGAGAGATTTGACATGACTGGAACTAAACCCGCATCTACCCCTTTAGCCACAAACAACGGCATTTGTCCAGACGAATATGGAGAAAAAGTCTATGAAACATTATATCGCTCCATGATCAGATCCTTGATGTATCTCATAACTTCGAGACCAAATATCATGTATCCTACATGCCTTTGCGCCAGATATCAGTCAAACCCAAAGGAATCACATCTGTTGATCGTCAAAAGAATCATGTGCTACCTGGAAGGATGCCCAAGCACCGGCTTGTGGTATCCACGATATGACGACTTCAGTCTCACGGGTTACTCTGACTCTGATTTTGGTTACTCAAAGCTGAATGCTAAATCTACAACGGCTGGTTGCAAGTTCTTCGGAACTCGTTTGGTAACGTGGCAATGCAAGAAACAGACCACAGTCGCTCTCTCTACTTGTGAAGCTGAATACATTTCAACATCCAGTTGTTGTTCCCAAATTTTGTGGATACAACAACAGATGAGAGACTTTGGACTACAATTTCTTGATACGCCATATATGTAGATAACAAGGCGGCTATTCAGTCAATCCTTGTCAACACTCACGCACTAAACATAGTGAAAATCGATACACTGTATCCGTGATTGTCATGAGAAAAGGTTGGTACGAATTGAGAAAATCCACACTGATGACCAAAAAGCAGATTTTTACACCAAAGCTTTTGACAGAGCAAGATTTCAAAATCTTTTAAAATTAAATGGTTTAAAGAATCTGACATCAGAGGATGTTTATGAGGTTGAGTTTGAGGATGACGAGTTGTGATGTGATCCTCATCGGTATGTCACATGTTTTTTTTGTAAATATTTTTCTTGCTTTCTTAAAAACAAAAATCCAAAAATATGTTTTTCATTTTAGGGTGAGAAAAGTTGTGGAAAATACAAAAAAAATGAAAAACCTTGAAAAATACAAAAACATTAAAAAAGACAAAAAGAGTTTTGTGTATAAGAGGAGATGATAGTACATCAGTGGACTATTACAGTATGCTAAAGAAATGTATCATTTAAAAGTGTCTAAACAGGTCTTACTAAGGATGTGCCAGTAGGTTCACACGTTCAATAAACTGCTTTTCGAGATATAAACCTAAAAAGATAAACTGGTAAATTTGTGGCTTAATATCTCTCGGATATATGGACTTGGTACTCCAAATTTTCGTTTGAGAGAATGCCAGATTCTGAGATACTAGGTCTTTATATTTAGTTGATATCTGGGGTATTATACGAGTTCTTCTGATTTTGTGTCGGTAATGGCCTAGAACTTGTATAATACTTTCGTATTATTCACCCCCAAAGCTGCATAAAAATGATGAAAATGTCATAAAAATATACGACATTCTGCAGTAAAAAATTAAAAGATTCCCAAGAGGAACACCACCTAAAGTCGAGCTTTCATCTCTTTCTCTGTACGGAAGTACTAACCTGAGCTCTCAAGGATTTGCATTTCACCCCTTTACAGATATCACTTAGATATATTCACCTGTGAGATGAAATCTAGGGAATCTCGATATGGGAGTATATTCTGAGGTGGGAAACACAGATTAGGCCATGTTGCTAAAAATTACCTAACATATCTTGAAGCAGTTGAGAAATTTGTAGAGGTTTAAGTGGACCAGTATATTGACAATCTAAAGTGAATCTTTTTAAGAACTTAAAGTTTTATCTAGAGTAACTCACCTGGTTGTTTTGGTAAAAAATTACCGAAGCAATTAAGTGATCAAATTATTTTTGTGAGGTAGTGTGCTAGCAATGCTTGTAAAAATATGTTGGTTTATTCGTTTATAAAAACAGTTTCAGGATATAGCCTCAGGATATGAAACTATATCAATTATCAAACAATGAGCAGTAAAAGTAAAAGTGGACAAAGGATATACGAGGAAAGCCCTTGATCAATCTAGATCTCCGGCATAAAACCTCGGGGGCTGACGAACGTCAGCTGCCTTGTTCTTATTGCTTGAATATTCAGGATACCGTGCAGGATAATGCTCAGATTGCTACTAAGTGGTACAAAGATTGCCAATGTAAACTGTTTGTGTGTGAATGCGGTAGAAATGAGTGAGAATAAGAGAGCAGAGAGTCAAGTGTGTATGATTCGTGTGTGTCCTACGATCTGGCTCATCCTTTATATAGTTACAAGGAAATAAACAAATTTTCCTATAATCTTGGGGTGCTCTGGAAATTCCATTTTGAACGTTGAGACCCGGTCTTGGCGGCTTCAACGTCCATATTGCAACTGAATGGAGCGAGTCTTCAGGGGAAAAGGTCTTCGTGTACGTTGCAAGTCCTACAACCATTTTCTGCACGTAAAATATTAGTAGCTATCAGGATACTCCCTCAGGATGTTACCAATATCCTGTCGTGGTATCCTTGTCGCAAACAGACATTAATTATCAAGATATTAGTCAAGATATGAGCTCCTAATTTCACCCATAACAATTGTCCCAAAAAATGTTGCCGTTGAGGATCCTGAGTCCTAACGGTTACATTTTTACGTTGTTCGAGGCCATTAAGAGATAAGATTGCTTGATTTGACAAGATGTAACTGCCCAGGCTATATTTACTCATTGCCTCTCTATTTCTTTTCCACTTGCTTACCATTTAACCATAATCCAAGAAAGTGATAAGGTAAAGTTTCTCTCTCTCATCTTCATCCTTCTTCTTTTTCCGGTCAATAATGGCGAGGCAAACTAGGTCTAGCTCCAGCGACTCTGTTCCGACCTTCACACCACAAAACCTTTTCAGTATCCAGAGAAAGAGCTCTGTACATTCGACGATGCTCATCTGTCAGCCCTTCAGACCTCCGGTATCTTCCCAGAAACGGCGATATTCAGGCCGTATGATCGGGAACTCTGGTCAGACGTGTCTTCCTCAGAGTGGGTTTGTTTTAACGCTTGTCCTTTCACATTAGGTCTTAGATTTCCCTTTTCCGACTTCATCACCAATTTCTTCCGTACACCGGTCTCAGTTTCAGCCAAACCATGCCCATGCTTTGGAGGGTTTTGGTAGTTCTTGATCGCATCAAGAACGAGCACATTCCAGAGCTTTCTTTAATGATCTTCCCCTAGCATACTGGTTAAGATCCCATGGGTCTAATTGATTCTTGTTTTACTCTACTTCTAGCGATCCTTTGATACTCCGAGCCACCAGGAATGAAGAGGAGTGGAAGTCCAAGTTCTTTTTCGTGAAAAGAAGTTCGATCCCTAGTGGAACGGATTATCCGGTGAAGTGGTTAACGAAGGGTAGGAACTAGGGTTTTAGGGTTATCCTCAGATATATCCTGTTCACTATCCTGTCTTATATCTTATTTATGTTTTGTGCAGCTGACTTCGGAAAACTAGCACCTCCCCTCGCTAATTCAGAAGAAGAGGATTAAAGCCATCTACCAGCTCCCAGACTCCGAAAGAAGTTTCATTCCGCCTCCAACATCCTCAACCCAACACAAGTTCAAACATGTCTGGTAAGGATCCTGTTTGATATCATGCGTATTTTGTTAGTCAGGATATTGAAAATTAAATATAAAATTACCTCCCTGTATGCAGCATCAGCCAAGATCCATGAGGTTTTCGACCTCGACGAGTTGGACAACTATTCTAAGCCTGCACCAGTGAAGAAGGAGCCAAGCCCCAAGCCATCCTCTGCATCAAATCCCTCTCCCAGTTCCAAGCCCACCGCTATCCCCAAGTCTTCTTTAGCTTCCAAGCCTCAGGCCTCTAGTTCTCGAAAGAGAAAGAATACTGACTCCCCCGCCGCTTCAGCTGAAGCCTCTCCTTCCTACGAGAACCTTGGATTTGCAGAATCCAGCAGCCTCATGACTTCCCTTCTTAACCAGGTAAATATCCTCATCCTATATCCTGTGAATATATGCTGAATTGATATCCTGGTTAATTATACTAACATTCATACCTGACATTGTAGGGTCTTGAACGCCTGACACATCTCCAGGTCATGGCTTGTGATTTTGTCAAGGGATTGGAGGTCAAACTAAAGAAGGCATAGATCGCTAATGAGGATCAGAGGAAGATCACCGAGGCCATGTCACAGCATTACGAAAACAAACTCAAGGCTGTGATCCGGGATGCTAAGCTTGCCGAGGAGAAGGTAGCTCAAGAGGCTCAGGCTAAACTGGACGCCGCTTAGCTTCAACATGAACAAGATCTGATCGCCTACCAGGAAGGCCTCAAGGGTTCCGTTGTCATCTCCCTTCTTCAAGCTAGGATAAAGATGGCTTATGAAGCTAGGGCCGTGGGCATTGAATGCCCTACCTGAGGCATTGAAGCTTGGGAGGCAAAACTGAAGGACCTTGTGGCAAATCCGTAGAGCGCATTGCCAAACGCGGTATGACTCCAAAGGGTTGAAGCTATCGTGGATTCTGGGGCTGATGCTGGACGGATGCTAGTGGCGATCTGGTCGGGATGCTAGAGTAAGGAGGTGGTGAAGGTCGGTGAGGATGCTGCTGTGTGAGAGCATCGAGGTGGGCAATGATGGATAGTGTTGCTTAGGCCGGAGCCCACTTTTTTGAATTTGAATGGTCTGTAATCCCAAACAATTTACTTTTCCTGCACTTTAAACAATTTATATTTTCTGCACAATATGATGGCCAAAGGTAGAGGGGTCCTGGGTTCCAGGATGAAGCCTTTGGTCATCAATGTTCATATGCTTTAGACTCTATCATACTCTTGGTGGATGGGTCTTGGTTTAAGACGAAACCAAGAGTGTGACATTTTGGGTTGCTGATAATAGATTAATCATTTAGCCTTATCTGTCGTTGTTATGTTTTCATTTCGAGAAATATGTTTGAAATATTCTGATCAGATATCCCGGTCGGGATACTGATAAAATAGTCAGTACTTCTATTATTTTTGAAAATATCAGACAAAAGTCTGGTCGAACATTTCTTTGTTGAAAACTTAGATTATTTAGATAGGGCTTTCAAGTATTGAAAAATGGAAAGTCATACCAGAAACACTTATGCAATAATTTCCAACTCCAACCTTGGAATCCTTTGCAATGTCCTAAGCATGGATGTCCCCTGTTCGTGCAGGATATTGCATCAATGTATGACATACTTGAGTATTTCTTCACTTAGTGACTAAGCTTTGTAGCTTTTTCTCCACAAAAGAATACAATCATAATCTGCTATATCTTTAGAGTTTGTGTTGAAAACTTTAGTTTTACTGAGGATAAACCCATAACATCCTGGGGATAAACCCTTAGTATCCTTGGGTTAAACCCTTGTTTTCGTGCGCTACAGGCGGGAGTGTATAAAATCCAAGACTTAGAAAGGTGAAAACCTTTAAACCTTAGAGAGTATGAAAATACCCTTTCGCGAGAGAGGGTGATCAATCCTCATATACCTTAAGGATCCAGGATAGAGCCAACAACAACGAAATTGTCACCACTGTTACATGAACTGGTCCCGCTATCTTGAACTATTCCTGGATACTTGCGCTCCAGGCAGGGTGTTTAAACCCAACTCGGAAGAAAGGTGAATACCTTTAACCTGTGAAGGGATCTGAATCTCTTAAACATGGGAAAGGGGGCCAATCCTCTAGTCTTTCGATCCGTCTTGAGTACATATCTTGGAGTAATATCCTGAAAAGTACCCTACAAAACACCCTTAAACTAAGGTGGGTGTTAGCTTGGCTAACACCCCTCCGATGCTTAAGTCAGTATTGGGTTTCAAAGAATATTAAAGTAAACATATTTAAAAGAGATAGAATTCATACCATCATGAGTCAGAAAGTAAATCCTAAACTCACTTGAAATAGGTTTTAAGGTGTATAGCATTCCAGGATCTTGGCAACATATCCCCTTCCATAGTCTTGGGTCGATATGCTCCTTTTCCTGACTCTGATTCAATTTCATATGGTCCTTCCCATTTTGAGGCTAACTTGCCATCGGCAGGATTGGTTGTGTTTTGAAAGGCTTTTCTCAATACCCAATCTCCAACTTGGAATCTTCTGGTTCTTAAATTTTTGTTGTATGACTTAGCTATCCTTTGTTGATATGTTGCCATCTGTAGCTTTGCTGCATCCCTTGCTTCGTCGATAGTATCTAAGTCTTGACATAAGGCTTCAGGATTTGCTTCAGAATCCCGAAGGCTCGATCTTGCTGTAGGTATCACCATGTCTGTTGGAATCTGCTTCTGCCCCAAATACCAAAGAAAATGGATTTTGCCCAGTAGCATTTTCACGGTTGTTCTATCAACCCATAGGACAAATGGGAGTTCCTCAGCCCATCTTCCTTTTCTGGCACCTAACATTTTCTTCAAGTTATTGACAATTATCTTGTTGGAGGATTCTGCTTGTCCATTGGCCTGAGGATGCACCGGTGTTAACGTGATCATCTTGATTCCCCAATTTTTACAAAAATATGTGGTTCTTTTGCTAATAAATTGAGAGCATTATCATAAATTATCTCGGCCGATATCCGAATCTTGTCCGGATATTCCTCTTGATGAAAGATACCACTTCTTGATCCCTTACTTGGGCAAAGGCTTCTACTTCAACCCACTTGGAAAAATAATCCATCATTGCTAGCATGAAGACCTTTCCTCCCGGAGCCTTAGGTAGTTTCCCCACTATATCCATTCCCACTTCATGAATGGCCATGGAGATGTAACGGGATATAATGGTTCAGCAGGCTGATGTAGTATATTGCTGTGTCTTTGACATGCATCACACTTTTGAGCATACTCCGCAGCATCTTTTTTCATGGTTGGCCATTAATATCCTGTTCTCAATACTTTCGAGAATAAAGATCTGCCCCCAGTATGGTTTCCACAATCTCCTTCGTGTATATCCTGAAGTACCTCTTTGGTTTCAGGAGCTTCTAGGCACCTCAGATATGGATCTGCAAGGGATTTTTTATACAAAACATTATTTATAATAGTAAAGCGGGGTACCTTCATTCTGAAAGCTTTGGGATTCTCATCCTTTGGGATATCTCCTTCTTCAAGGTACTTTACAATTGGAGTCATCCAGGATTCAGGATTTTCCTCAAGATATCCATCACCAGGATCCTGAATAGTTATTACTTCCTTATCCTGAGACTTGAAAAGTTTCATAGCGGGATACAGGATATGTAGTATTGTTATCTGAATTCCTTCTGGTATCCTGATAGTAGATACTAAATTTGCAAGAGCGTCAGCTTCATCATTTCTTCTCTTGGTACCTGTTCAAGTGTAAAGTTTTCGAAATATGCTGCTAATTTTTTAACAATTTCAAGATATTCAGCTAACTTTTCCCTTTGACTGCATAAGATCCATTGAAATGGTTAGTGATCAATAGGGAATTAACATACACTTGTAAAAATTCAACATTCATATTCTTAGCCAATTCTAATCCTGCTATCAGGGCTTCATACTCAGCTTCATTATTAGTAGCAGGAAATTCACATCTAATAGCCTGGGTTAATGTGTCCCCATGTGGCAATTTTAGTAGTATCCCTAATCCTACACCTCTTACATTGGATGCACCATCAGTATAAATATTCAAGATCCTGAATTCTCACCTAGTTGTTGTACTTCTAGGTCAGCCTCATTTTGAATATCACTACTAAAATCAGCCACAAAGTCTGCTAAAGCCTGAGACTTTATGGCATTCCTAGGTTCATATACTAAATCGTATGCACTTAACTATACGGACCACTTAGCCATCCTACCAGACATCTCAGGTTTCCTAAGCACATTTTTAACAGGATAATTGGTTTTGACATAAATCCTATGAGTTTCAAAGTAATGTCTAAGCTTAGTTGATGCCATGACTAGAGCTAACATCAATTTTTCTAAGTGTGAATATCTAGTTTCAGCATCTAACAAACTTTTACTAATATAATAAACATGATACTGCTGACCTTCATGATCCTTTACCAGGACAACACTTACTGTGTTTCCCGATACTGCAAGGTATAGGGATAAGGGTTCACCATCCTCGGGCTTCATCAACAGGGGTGCACTTGAAAGATATTGCTTCAGTTCTTGCAAACAACTTCGTGTCTTCTCCCCATTCAAACCTTTTGTTCTTTTTCAGAATATCGATAAAATTCCTTGCATTTTTCGAGGATCTTGATATGAACCTGTTCAACGCTGCTACCCGTCCTGTTAATCTCTGCACATCCTTCATGTTGGAAGGTGATTTGAGATCCATGATAGCTTTAATCTGTTTTGGGCTTGCTTCTATTCCCCTCTTGGTCACCATAAATCCTAAAATTTTCCTTCTCCCACTCTGAAGTGACCCTTAGCAGGATTCAACTTCATATTATACTGATCCAGGATATTGAAAGCACATTCAAGATCCTGAAGGTGATCCTCGGCTTTCCTGGATTTTGCCACCATATCATCGATATAGACCTCCATTGTGTCCCCCAGTTTGTCTTTGAACATCATATTGACTAGCCTTTGGTATGTTGCTCCTGCATTTTTTAAACCAAAAGGCATGGCAATATAACAGTATATACCTGTGGGTGTCATGAATGCTGTATCTTCTTGGTCAGATGGCTCCATCTGGATTTGCTGAAATCCTGAGGATGCATCCATAAAGGTCAGCATTTCATGACCAGCAGTTGCATCTACCATCGAATCTATATGAGGTAATAGGAATGGGTCTTTAGGACAAGCTTTATTGAGGTCTGTATAATCTACACAAACTCTCCACTTCCCATTCTTCTTTTGGACCACCACTACGTTTGCTAGCCACTTAGGAAATTTAACTTCCCTAATCATCTTGGATTTCAAAACCTTTTAACCTCTTCTTGTATAATCGCATTCCTTTCCGGAGCGAATTTCCTTCTCTTTTGTTGAACGGGCCTGAAAGATTTGTCAATTCCAAGTTTGTGAGTTATAATATCTTTTGATATACCTGTCATATCTTCGTGTTTCCATGCAAATGTAGACATCCTGCATTTCAAAAAGTTAGTAAGCTGATTCTCAATATCCTGAGGGATATTAGTTCCTACAAGCACCGAGATATCTGGATTATCCTGGTCCAGGATAATTTTTTTAACATCCTGCTCTGAAGTCTCCACGATATCTTGGGCTTGTATCTTTAATTGCTATCATGCCCTGGATTTTGTTGATGCCTTCATCGAAGAGGAGTAGCATTCCTTCGCCTCCTGTTGATCACTTTCCACTTTGACTACCCCCCAAGGAGTAGGGATCTTGACACATTGATGATAGGTAGAAGGTAAGGCCTTCATATCATGAATCCATGGCCTGCCTAATATAATATTATAGTAGGATAATGAATCCATGACACAAAATCGTTGCATCGAATTCACTCCTTCAACATATACAGGCAGCTTTATCTCCCCAACCGTGTTCTTTGCTTCTCCACTGAACCCTACAAGCACAGTGGACTTCGAGGTAATCTCCATCTCTGGGATATTCATCCTCTTCAGGGTCTCTAACTGTATAATGTTGACCGAGCTGCCATTGTCCACCAATATCCCGCACACAAAATGGTTAGCAATATACAAAGTGATTACCAGACCATCATAATGAGGATCCTGAATGCTATCCTGGTCTTCACTATCGAACGTTATCACTTTGTCGGTTGTAAGTGATGTCATCCTCGTCAGCTTGTCCCCTCTTTCTGCCTTTGCCTCTTTGGCATGCTTCTTAGCTGCAGAATAAGAGGTTCCGCAAATATCGGATCCTCCAGATATAAAGTTGATTATCTTGGCGTCAGGGGGAGGCGATGCTGCTCGTTCAGGTTCCTTGTCAGTATCCTGACCCTAATTCTTCTTCCTTCCGATGAGATCTTTTAAGTAGCCTTTGCTTAGCAGATAGCTTATCTCTTTTCTCAGGGCTATGCAATCTTCCGTCACATGTCCAAAATCTTCATGAAAGGCGCACCACTTGGACTTTTCCTTCCAATCAGCTTTTTGTTGATTCTTCCTTGGCCACCTCGCCTTATCTCCTAAACCTTGCATGGCATATATTAATTTAGGAATATTAACAGAAAAACAATATTCTGACAACTCAGGATACTCCTCAGGATCTTCATCCTCAACAGCGTTCACTTTCTTGTTGTCATTCCTACCATATGGCTTAGAGCGATATGGCTTGTACGATGATTCTGACTTTCTGTTAGTTGACTCGTATGCTGAGGATGAATTCATCCTCTCTTGCATTTTCTTGTCGTCTTCAAGCCTGGTATATCTTAGAGCCCTGTTTCGAGCTTCGTCCAAGTTCCTGCAAGGATTCATTACAAGATCCTGATAAAAAAGGAGAATCCTTTTGTAATCCTATCTTGAATGCCTGTACAGCTGTAGCAACATCAAGATGTGGGATATCTAAGGATTCCCTACTAAATTTATTCACATAATCCCTAAAGGATTCTTGAGGCCCCTGTGTTATCCTGTAGAGGTCACTTGTTAGTTTTTCAAAGCTTCTACTACAAGAAAATTGACTGTTAAACAAATTAACCAAATGAGCAAATGATGTAATGGAATGAGGTGGAACACTTAAGAGCCACTTCAAGGCTGATCCTGTCAGAGTAGAGCCGAAGCCCTTGCAAAGACATGCTTCTTTAAGATCCGGTGGAATAGGATTCACTTCCATCCTCTCCTATACTGGGCAATATGCTCTTCAGGATCCGTCGTCCCATCATAGAGCTTCATGTTGGGGGTTTGGAATCTCTTTGGGATTTTAGCATCACAAATGTAGCGAGCAAAACGAGATATGTTATGACTATCCTGGGATACTTCCGGTATGGGCTGCACTACCCCAGGTACACTTGATATCATATCCTTCAGTTTCTGAAGCTCTCTGGAGAGTGCTGAGGTTACACTTGTATCCTGCAAAGATCGAACATTGTTAGCAGCAAGAGTATTAACGTTATTAGAAAGGTTACCAGCCTGTTGATTCTGGCCATATCCTGGAGCATATCCTAGGCCCCTCACAGTCGATATCCTGGCTGATGAGGGTATCTCAGGAACATCGCTCTGGGAACGACTTGGTACAACATTGCCCTGATTATCTTCGTGTACAGCGCTGAACTAAAGTTCAAATTCCTGGGCTGCAAGGGAGTGACAACATCCTCAGCAGGTCTCTTGGAGTTGGACTTCAAGAGTTGTATTTCTCTCATTATTGTTTGGTTAGTTTCCTACTGTTGCTTCATCTGATCCTGTATACTACCAAACAAAGTTAAAAATTCATCATTAGAAGCCATAATAGGAGTTCTCCCTGGAACACCAGATTTGTAGACATTCTGAGTAGGCAGAGTGTCTCGGGATGGAGGTGGTGGAAGCACCAAACGGTTGTAGCAGAGTTTGTAGCAGGCGTGGAGGAAGACTCATGTTTGATTTTGAAGCCATAAAAAACAGTTGTGAAAAAATTTTGAAAACAAAAGGCCAAGTAATGATTTTCACAAAGCTTTTCGTAGAAATAGCACCACTTGCCCCATGGTGGGCGCCAAATTGTTTTGGTCAAAAATTACCGAAGCAATTAAGTGATTAAATTAGTTTGTGAGGTAGTGTGCTAGCAATGCTTGTAAAAATATGTTGGTTTATACGTTTATAAAAACAGTTTCAGGATATAGCCTCAGGACATGAAACTATATCAATTATCAAACAGTGAGCAGTAAAAGTAAAAGTGGACTGAGGATATACGAGGAAAGCCCTTGATCAATCTAGATCTCCGGCATAAAACCTCGTGAGCTAACGAACGTCAGCGCCTTGTTCTTCTTATTGCTTGAATATTCAGGATACAGTGCAGGATAATGCTCAAATCGCTACTAAGTGGTACAAAGATTGCTAATGTAAATTGTTTGTGTGTGAATGCGGTAGAAATGAGTGAGAGTAAGAGAGCAAAGAGTGAAGTGTGTATGATTCGTGTGTGTCCTATGATCTGGCTCATCCTTTATATAGTTACAAGAAATAAACAAATTTTCCTATAATCTTGGGGTGCTCCGGAATATTCCATTTTGAATGTTGTAGACCCGGTCTTGGCGGCTTCAACGTCCATATTGCAACTGAATGGAGCGAAGTCTTCAGGGGAAAAGGTCTTCGTGTACGTTGCAAGTCCTACAACCATTTTCTGCACGTAAAATATTAGTAGCTATCAGGATACTCCCTCAGGATGTTACCAATATCCTGTCATGGTATCCTTGTCGCAAACAGACATTAATTATCAAGATATTAGTCAAGATATAAGTCAAGATATGAGCTCAGAATTTCACCCATAACACTGGTGATGTGTCTCAATAAACTGATATTATCCTCTAACACAAACTAGCAAAAATATGTTAGTAAATATGTATGTACATATTAAAAACGATTTTCTTTTCTACTTTAGTTTTTTACTACCGATGATGGAAAACAGATCTTCAAAGTCGAAAGCAACAGTATGCTGAAGGAAAGCTGAGAAATTATGGGCTGGGAGCTAATCTGGAAAGAAAGACTGTTCTGAAACATTAGAAGTTCATTAATTTGAAACTTAAAATCAACAGAAAATGTCAGTTTTGGTCAAAACATGGTCAACCAGGGTCATTAACTTGGACTTGGTAGCTAAATCAGTTAATCAAGGTCATTAACTTGGACGTGGTCAACAGAGTGGGTATTTAAGACTGAAAACACACGAAACAGGAGAAAGGTCAAGGAAAGTTGAGTAGAAGGGCAAATTTTTCATACGAAAATTTTAAGAAATTTTCATGCAAAAACTGTTAAACAATTTTCATACGAAAATATCTACATCTATATATAAGAGAGAGAGCAACAGATTTCGTATGAAATCTGAAAACAACTTTGGTGCGGATTCTCTGAGGCGATTTCATACTTTCTCTCATTCTACTCACTCTCTGACTTATTTGACACATTAGGGAGGTTGATTTGCACACCTCTTCTAATGGTGAAGGTATAATTTGAAGTTTGGACCGTCATTTTGACGAATTTCGGACATTTTGGACTTAAAACGTAGTTTTAGGATAATTGACTGGTAAAAGTTAAAATTGATCACATAATCATAATTATCGGCACTTTTAGACTAAAATTACCATTCAGTTTCATAAAAATCACACGTTTTAGGTTTGGTGTTAAATTTGTTGAGTTGGTGCGAAACCAGGATCTCCGTACGAAAATTTTAGTTGATTACTGAGCTCATCTGATGTTAATTTCATGCGGAAATTTGATATAAATTTTCGTATGAAAATTTTAAAGACTTAAATGTTGAAAATTTTTCTACTTTTTTGTGCATTCCGTCATTCCAGGTAAACAGGCCTGAGTTCGGCCCGATGCATAATGCATGCTGCTTACTAAATGATGAAGTAGCAGATATGGAGCTTTTTCGGATATTCACGAGTTTATGAAGAGAATTCCGATATTCAAGCACTGACGGAGAAGCATGACGTTTATTTATCCCACATTGAGCTATTTTGGAAGTCCGCCAGGTTGCAGGAATCGCCACGTGCTATCATATCAGTTGTGAAGGTAAACGACAAAGAAGTGGAGGTGGCTGTTATAGAAGAACTGATCAGAAAAGTTTTGGATATTAACGATCAGATTGACTATCCAACGGGATATTCTAAGAAGATGGTAAAGGGGTGCTTCTACCGAATGGGATATAACAGCTTTGTGAATGCTACGCCATTCAAGATTAATCTTCTGGGAAGGCCATACAGATTTCTGGCTCACTGTATTGTCAGATCATTCACCATAGGAAGGGAGGATGGGATGATTTGGTTAATTACCAAATGTGTATGATGGTTGCTCTCGCTCTTAATCTTCCCTACAATTTCAGCAAACTCGTATTTGAGCAGATGGTTATAAATTTGGGGAAAGGAAGATTCTGGCAATATCCTAGGTTCGTTCAGAGGATGTTAGATCACTTATATCCAAACCTAGAGAAGAAGAAAGATGATTTATTGGAGCTAAAACTTATGACTCCTTCTGATTTACACAATATCAGCTCTTACAGAAAGAATAAGAGAGAGCCCACATACAAGCCACTGTTTGACTGGTTCATTAACAAAGACTATCAGGCTCCACCAGCAGGCAAATGGAGAAAAGAAGGGAGTGGAGATGAATCAGAAGAGATGAAGAAGTTGGAACTTTTGAAGAAAAGAGAAGTTATTGGTATGTTAAATATGATGGACAGAAAAGAAAGGGATCATATAAGAGAACAGATCCTACTGATGCTTCAAAGACTTCATCAAAGAGAAAGAAATCTGCTGAGACTTCATCTTCTGCTCCGAAGTGTCAAAAGAAGAAAGCTGATGTTGGTACGGGATTGGTTGATGAACCAGAGCCTGAGGAAATACCTGTTATTGAGTCTGTGCAAGTAGAAGATAATGTTAAAAGTGTTGAAGATATGACCGCAAACATAGAGACACAGGCATATGGTACAGTTGAAGGCAGTAATGGTGATAGTGATAAAGGATCGTCCTCTAGTTCTGATTCTATGATCAATTGAAAAAGAATGAAGAAGAAAGAAAAAAAATATGTTGGAGGATAAGATGAGAAAGAAAAAGGAGATGAACGATGTTGATTTCATCCTTCAGAATCTGAGGAAGAGTTTTCTGTTATCGAGACGGCAAAGAAACCGGCTGCAAAATGAGTAAAACGTGTTGTGGCTAAGAAGCCTGAGTCTGCTGCGGGTAGATCGAGAATCAAGTTGAGAACAAAGGTTGTTGATCCACCTGTTATTCCGACATCTATTGAGACATCTACTCCACAACCTCCACCACCTCCTCCACAACCAACACCACTTCCTCCACAACCTTCCCCTCGCCCTATCTCTCCACAAAAACCGCAATCTCCTCCTCCTCAACATGCTACACCAGATGCCTTAATGCCCTCTCCTCCACGTCCTCCTATTCTCACTCCTCCTACCACATCACAACCAGTACAACAATCATCGTCCCACCCAACGCAGGGAGCTTTTGATGCAGGGTTTGACGATTTCAAATTTTATTTTGGGGAATTCCAGAGGAGAAGCTTTTTTAGAAGATAAAGTATATGAAGGAAGACTTGGAGAATTACAAGCCGAAATCAAGAAAGTGGATAAGCGTATCAAGGAGCTTGAATTTGACAAGATAATATAAGGGAGATCTTGAGGCTTTGGTTAATGATATTGAGAAATTCTTGGAATTAGCAAAGATGGTCTCTACATACAAGGAAAGGATCAAGTTGCTGGAGAATGAAAGGGAGAATTTGAATGCTATTCTACAGAGTTATGAGATAGAGAATGAAAGGATGAGAAAGAAGATGGAAGAATACGAGTCTGAACGAACGTCAAACAACAGACAAATAGAGTTGATGAAAAAAATTCTTGTTAGAACTCTAGGCATTTCTTTAGGTGATGAGATTGAGAAGATAGAAAAAGAAAAAAGAAAGATAAAGAATAGCAGAAAAGGAGCAAGCTACGAAAGAACTATCAGAGGCTCAAGGAAAAGGGAAGAATAAGATAGATGATATTCTTGTGATGAGCCAGCCTGAGCCTAAAGCTGAAGTTTCTGCGGATCCTGTGATTGTACACACTGCGCTGGGAGCTGAATCCAAGCCAGTATCTCTAGCCATGGTTGTGTACAACCCTCCGCCTCCATGTTTTTTCTTGGTAGGATTGCCTCGTGAAGTAGAGATTGACTTATCAAGCCTACCAGAGAAGCTTCGCATGCATATGGAAAAGAAACTGGAGAAAAGGCGTCAGATGGATAAAGAGATAGATGATGAGGTCAACTCATACTTTGATGAGTTAGAGTTAGATAGCGGTGTTAGTGGTAGAAAGGATGATGATGATAGTGTTGGAGGTTCTAGGATTCATGTAACCGATTCTGTTATGAATGAAAATGTTGATGTTTCTGTGTACTTGAACAACTACGCTAATCAACACACGGCAGATCAAGTTCAGGGGGAGTCGAGTGATGTGGCACAAGGTTCAAGGCAAACAGGAATCCTCATAGCAACTTCATCTTCGGCTGTTCCTGATGTGCCCAAACCTAGGATATTTTATTTGGAACACGATGTCGAAGAGGGGGAGTATGTTCATAACTTATCCAAAGCTGAACTAGCAGAGTTATATGGTCTAAATGAAGAATTATATGTGTTCGACTTTGAAGATGATTTGAACAACACGAGTATTGAACCAAATGATTATGTCTTTCAGCCAGTTCCAGATGCTAATGATTATGATCGTGTGATAATATTGGATTGGGATTCTGATGATTCTAATGACAATGTTGCTACTTATGCCGGAGAGGGTACAGATGTCTTCCCAACCTTTGCAGAAATGTTTTCGTCTGCAAATGATGATTTGTTGAAAAGCAGAGTTTAAGAGGCAATGAAATCTGGATCAGTCCCTCAACAAATGTCAAAAGAAGAAATTATTGAGATGAAAAAGAGATGGTTTAAAGAAGTTCCAGCAGAACGAAAGTTTTTACGTCCTTTGGCCTTCTTCACCAGAGATCCTGATGCTTCGTTAGGAGATATCATTAGCTGGGGATGGATTGAAGAACTTAATATGTATGCAATCAACAGGGAATTTGGAGTGCAGTACTTCAGGAACTTGAAGGATATCAAAACATTGCCTCATTGGGATGTTACGGAGCTGGCACAGTCAAAGCTATTCAATCTAAAGATCAAGTTTCACGATAGAGAGTTGTGGAAAGTTATTAAATACGAGGCCATGCACAACTTTCCTCATTGGAAACCACATTATACAAGAAAGGTGACAAAGATCGATCCAGTCACGCAAGAAAAAGATGTTACATTGATCGTCAAACGACCGTGTGTGATGAAGAATATGCCGCTCATCAAGATGGAACAAGACTTTTACAAGATCTTTAAGTGGTGGCACTATGATTCAAGTACATGTGAAGCGGTAATATGTGTAGAACCCGATAAAGACTCATGGAAGATTTCAGAAGAATTGTCAGAGTCTGTTATCGTGCATAAACGTATCTATGGGTTATGGAGAGGGATCCGTGTGTTGGATCCTTTGTGGCTGGTGAACTGTTTGAAGAAAGACATTGAACGTTTATTTTATATAAAGATCATCTACGAAGACAAGGATGAAGTTCAAGCCATGCAGTTCCAGAAAATTGTTAACGTTTGTTATGTTTATAATATTCATTCAGGTATAGCTTGGAGTACATCCTGGAGAGAGATCGAAGCTAAGGAGCAGAAAAGGAAAGATGAGAAAGACACCGAGATTACTGAAAGAAGAAAGATTGCTGCTCAAAGAAGATTTCAATTTGGCAACACATACAATCGACCTCCTCCAACAGATCAAACTCCAATTCCGTCTGAGGAGCGTTATAAGCTTCCAAAGAACTTTTTCGGTTGAACGCGTCAAATGCCTTTTGAAGACTTTTGAAGAAAAAGTTTTGAAGACCATCCAAGACTGCGGCAACATCCAAGGGAGAGTCTGTTGGTGCACTAATGTTTATTGCCTACGTCTAGGATGAGTCAGTTATGTAATTAGGGCTTGGCAAGTGTCAAATATTATGTTTTATTTGTTTTGTAATATTTTCGTACGAAATCTTGCCCAAGACACTTCGGTGCGAAACATGTTCAGTATAAATAGGTGTCTTGGGTGTTAGTGTTAGCATGCTGTTTTTGGAGACCAAAGGCGAAGCCTTGCTCGTTTGTGTCTATAATCGTTCCAAGTTATTAATATAAAGATTCAGACGTGTTAAACAGTATCATTGATCTTGTCGTGTGTTTGTTCACTTGGTTAACAATGAATTCCGCCTCTGTTAGCTAAGCGAATCAGTCCGGTAGCTCACGAGTTGGGGCCGATCCTACACTCACAATTTGGGTATGTATTAGTGACTTTAATAAGTAGTTTTATATATTGAAAGTGAACTTTAGTTAAACATTTCTTCATGTCTTGTTGATTCATTTGTTCGTTACGGTCTATATAAAGCGCGTTAACTACCTAGAAGGGGGTTAGAAGGGTGTTTGGGTAAAGTTCTTATCTCTTTCAGTGTATAGATCCTGTGAGAACTTGGTTCAAGCTTATTTGGACTTCCCTTGAGGCAAATAACATCAAATCGGGGGAAGTAAGAACGGCTTGAACCCCTTATAAATAAGCTACTATTAAAACCTTTATCCAGCCTTGCGAATTGTATCCCTGCTAACTCAGACCAATATGGCTGAGGGTAATGTGTCACACCCCAACCCGCAGCGGAATAAGAGTCGGGGCATAATTGGGTTATCACCAAAGCTCATGACATTTACTAATATGTTTTATATTTATTAAAGTCAAAGTTACATTCCAAATAATCCAAACATGTCCATACAATACAAAGAAATAACCAAACAAAATAGTTCCAAGCTCTAAATCATTTTATTCTTCTAGTCCAATCCTATGTGTTTCTGGCTGCTGCTGGTTCACCTGTATCATGTGTAAAAATGGGGGTTTTTGGGTCAACATAAGTTGGCGAGTGAACCTTGTTAGATAAACATTTATTATTGATTTACTTGTTAGTTTATCAATGAAAAATTGTGCATAATCATAAATGAGCAAATGTAAATAATCAAGCAGTGGCAAATAGCAATCACAACTTATAACATACCATAACATATGATAGCATACATTAACATACCAACAACATACGATAAATAACATAAATCTGTGCGATCAAGGCTCAATCAAGCGGAGCCGATCGTATAGCATGTATTGAAAATGAAAATGTCTGTGCGATCAAGGCTCAATCAAACGGAGCCGATCGTATGTGGGCACGCCAGGTTCACGCTCATAATGAAATGGGGAACATGCTCAACGCTCATAATGTAATGGGGAGCGGCGGCCTATGAAATTGCATGTACTGAAAATAATAAATTGCATCCAACAATAACCACACAAAAACAAACTGAATACACATGTTCATGATATGATGTATGCACAATGGTTTAAATATAATATATATAACAAGACACATGATACACCCCAAAACGTGATTAAACGGGGAATTTGTAAAGATTCACTCACATTGGGTGCGTTTGAATGGAGATGAAGAGATACGCACGAGTTGGATGAGCGGAACAACGAGTAATACTAACCTAAATAATAACGGAAAAAATATATTGAATGAGTGGATTTTATTAAGGATTTTAATGAAATTTTTAGATATATTTTTGTGAGTTTAAGGCTACTTTCTATCTTTAAAAATGTTATTTTTAAGTATTTTTAATTGATTTTTAAATTAAATTAAATAAATAAAATATAAAAAAATTGTTTATTTTGCGTTGACCGTTGACCGTGGACTTGTTGACCATTTCGGTCAGTGGAATTGTTTGCGCCAGGTGAGGCTCGAACCCGAGACCTCCCGTACGCGTGCACGCAGCTCTACCAACTGAGCTACGTGTCTAACCCGAAATAATCTTGTTTTTAATTATATTTATATACTAATTCGGTTTAATCAAAATTCTTTTAATTTCAAAAACATTTTAATCCAACAAACCGGTGCCAGTAACGGGTTTCGAACTCGTGACGTGCGACATAGCGTTGCACACAGTCCACCGCTGGACTGTGTGTCTAACCTGGTTATTATCTTGGTTTTTTATTATACTTAACAACTAACAAAGTTAACCCGGTTTAGTTTTAAACAAAAAGGCATCTTATTACATAAGGAGTGCGTGTATCAGGGATCGAACTCGGGACATGCGTGTGTATTTTGCACACAGTCCACCGCTGGACTGTGTGTTTAACCCGTTCATTTTACTGGTTTTAAATAATCTTATAACTTAACTAACTTCGTCTTCTTCATTCAAATTACAGTCAACTGATTCACTAATCCGTTTCTTGTTTTTACGATTAACAAACATTCTTAAGGCTAAAATGAAATGGCAGAGACGGTAATTAGAGATGAACATACCGATGAACGGTTTATTTCAGAATTCCGGCAATGTGTCGGTCCCTGTTTTTATGCTCTTCACGTGAACAAGACAATTAACCGTTTTTATTAGCTAATCGTGAAATTGAAGTGATCAGCAAATGTTAACAGAGGGTTTGAATGCCCTTACCGATTCTCAGATGAATATAGAGATTTTCAGGATTTTTCCGGCGAACTGAAATTAGCTGAATACAGTGCCTGAATTCGATTTCAATTGAAAGGTTTACGTTAGAAATAGCCTAACAATTGTTGAACTACAATGTTATTGAAAGATTTACCGTTTGAGGATGAATACGGTTTTCCGGCGAGTCTTGCAGAAAATTCCGACGAGTTGATTTAAGCGTTCTGACGAACTGAAAGTGTGAAGAAAGTGAAATGGAATGTTGGTATGATGTTTCTGAGTCGCGAGAGAGGTCTAGGATTGAAGTAATCTGGACTTGATTCTTTTCGGTTATAAAAACCGGTAATAATGAAAATTTGATGTTCAATCACTTCCGAATTGATTATAATCATCGGTTTATCGGTTATAAACGTCAATGTGCGAGTAATCAAACGAATTCAATATTGAATTGCCGATTTCCGTTTCTCAGTTGGCGCAACCGGTTTAACCGAGTTTGTGTATAAATCTTATTTGTTTCCTAGAGATAACAGAAAACAACAAGCGGCGGAGTGGTGATGTGTGTGTGTGTTAAGTCATTGAAACTGTGAACCGGCTGACCCGGGTTCGAGTCCCGGCAGCAACTTTTTATTTTTATTTATTTTGTTTTCACTTTTTATCAAATATAATTTTTATAGTTTAGTTTGTTTATTAATTATGCATCATTAAAAATCAAAACAACCAAAAATATACAACGTGACATTTATAACTTGATATTCGATTACAAAACGGAGCGGGTTTTGGAAACCCGTTTTTGACAAATGTTACAGTATCCCCTACTTTTAGGAATTTCGTCCCGAAATTTAAGTAGTTGAAGTAGTAGGAAAAAGATGCGGGTATTTTTCACGCATTGAGTCTTCACGTTCCCAAGTAAACTCAGGTCCCCGTTTCGACTCCCAGCGTACCCTAACAATTGGAATGCGACTTCGTTGTAGACGTTTCTCTCCGAAGTCCATGATCTCTACTGGTCTCTCAATAAAATGCATAGATTCATCAATCTGAATATCTTCCAGAGGAATGTGGAGGTTTTCATTAGCGAGGCACTTCTTCAATTTTGATATGTGGAATGTGGGATGAATCCTGTTGAGTTCTTCTGGTAGATCAAGCTTGTATGCTACAGGTCCGACTCTTTCGAGTATCTTGAAAGGTCCTACGTAGCGTGGTGCTAGCTTGCCTTTTTGACCAAAACGAACTACTCCCTTCCACGTTGACACTTTTAGAAGTACATGATCACCAATGTTAAACTCTAAAGGCTTCCGTCGTTTATCTGCATAACTCTTTTGACGACTCTGAGCCGCTAGAAGATTGTTTCGGATTTGATGGATCTTGTCTGTGGTTTCTTGGATCAATTATGGACCAGTGATTTGAGCTTCCCCAATTTCGTGCCAACATACAGGAGATCGGCACTTACGACCATATAAGGCTTCAAAAGGTGCCATGCCGATGCTTGAATGATAGCTGTTGTTGTACGAAAATTCAACTAATGGTAGGTGGACGTCCCAATTTCCCTTGAAGTCTATGACACATGCTCGAAGCATATCTTCAAGAGTTTGAATGGTGCGCTCAGATTGTCCATCAGTTTGGGGATGATAGGCCGTACTGAGATCTAATCGCGTACCCATAGCGGATTGTACTGCTCGCCATGTTCGTGAAGTGAAACGACCATCACGATCAGAAATAATGCTTAACGGTACCCCATGTCGGCTTACGATTTCGTTGATATAAATACGGGCAAGCTTTTCGTTCTTGAAATCTTCACGGATAGGAATAAAGTGAGCTGATTTTGTAAGTCGGTCAATTATTACCCATATAGTGTCATACCCACCAGAAGTGCGAGGTAACCCGGTAATGAAGTCCATAGTTATATTTTCCCACTTCCATACAGGTATTTCAGGTTGGACCAGAAGTCCTGAGGGTCTTTGGTGTTCAGCTTTCACCTTGGAACATGTAAGGCACTTAGAAACAAAAACAGCAATATCCTTCTTCATTCCAGGCCACCAATAGGTATATCGTAGGTCTTGATACATCTTATCGGCTCCTGGGTGTATAGAATATCGCGTTTTGTGAGCTTCATTCATAAGAATTTCACGAAGATTGTTGTGGTTAGGAATCCAGATACGATCTAGGTAGTACAGAATACCGTCAGATTTAGTTTCAATTTTTAGCTCAGCTCCACAAGACATCTCCTTTCGTACATCATCTTCCGTTATTGAAACGTGTTGGGCTTCTCGAATTTGATCTTTAATGTCGGTTATAATTTGCGAACATAGAAGACGAATGGAGTTCGCATAACCCTTTCGACTAAGCGCATCAGCCACCACATTTGCTTTGCCAGGGTGGTACCGAATTTCGCAGTCGTAATCATTTAGAAGTTCGACCCATCTTCGTTGCCTCATGTTTAACTCTTTTTGATTGAAGATATGTTGAAGACTCTTGTGGTCTGTGTATATTTCACACTTAGTACCATAGAGATAATGTCTCCATATCTTAAGAGCGAACACAACGGCTCCAAGTTCTAGGTCATGAGTGGTGTAGTTTCTTCTCATGCGTCTTGAGTTGTCTCGAAGCATAAGCTATAACTTTTCCTCTTTGCATTAGAACGCAGCCTAATCCTTGCCCTGACGCGTCGCAATAGACCACGAAATCATCACAACCTTCAGGAAGAGTAAGGATTGGTGCATCACAAAGTTTTTGTTTAAGAGTTTGGAAGGCTTCTTCCTGCTTGGGTCCCCATATGAAAGGTTTTCCCTTGTGAGTTAAAGCCGTGAGTGGTACAGCAATGCGTGAGAAGTTTGAAATGAATCGACGATAATAGCCAGCCAAACCAAGAAAAGATCTTACTTCAGTTGGTGTACGTGGAGCTTGCCATTCTTGTACTGCTTTGATCTTTGAGGGGTCGACATGTATTCCCTTATCATTGACTACATGTCCGAGGAATTGCACCTCTTTTAACCAGAATTCACATTTGGAGAATTTGGCGTAAAGCTTTTCCTTCTCTAGAAGTGCAAGGATGAGTCGAAGATGACGCTCATGATCAGATTTAGATTTTGAATAAATAAGAATATCGTCGATGAAGACTATAACAAATCGATCAAGATAAGGTTTGCAGACTCTGTTCATTAGGTCCATGAAGACAGCTGGTGCGTTGGTTAAACCAAATGGCATCACCATGAATTCATAATGGCCATAACGAGTTCGGAAAGCAGTCTTTGGGACGTCTTCTTCATGCACTCTAAGTTGATGATAGCCAGACCGAAGGTCGATTTTTGAAAAGCAGTTGGCACCTTGAAGTTGGTCAAGAAGATCATCAATGCGAGGTAAAGGGTAGCGATTCTTGATTGTTAATTTGTTGAGCTCTGTGTAGTCGATGCACATACGAAACGATCCATCTTTCTTCTTTACAAAAAGGACAGGTGCACCCCAAGGCGATGAGCTAGGACGTATGAATCCCTTGTCAGTCAACTCTTGTAATTGACTGGCTAGCTCCTGCATTTCAGAGGGGGCTAACCTATAAGGAGACTTTGCAACTGGTGTAGCACCAGGTATAAGATCAATACGGAATTCGACGTCTCTAACTGGAGGAAATCCTGAAATGTCATCAGGAAAAACTTGTGGGAAATCTCTTACTACTGGAATGTCTTCGAGTTCCTCTCCATGGTCCCTTTTTTGATGATATGAGCTAAAAACGCGACATAATTTTTGCGAAGGTATTTTTGAGCTTGAAGACAAGATATTAAGCTGAGCCCTTTTGACGAGGTTTCTCCAAAGATTCGAAGAGTCTGACCGTTTGAAAGAGGAATACGTATAAATTTTTCGTGACATACGACTTCTGCCTGATGTTGACTGAGCCAGTCCATACCAACTATGATATCAAAACTTCCCAGCTTCATAGGAATAAGGTCGACTGAGAAATCGTGGTCATTTAGGGTGAGTGTACAGTTGCGTATAATAGTGCTTAATGAAACTGGTTTCCCGTCAGCAACTTCTACCGTTATGGATTCCATGAGCTTATCCCGATTTTGGTTTAAGATAGGTTCAAATTCTAAAGACACAAAACTTCTATCCGCACCAGTATCAAATAACATAGATGCATATCTACCATTTATAAGGAACGTACCGTTAACCACATTGCCGTCAGCTCTGGCCTGGTTAGCGTTGATATTGAAAGCTCTCCCTCTTGCAGGTGGAGGAGCTTGGTTTGCTTGATTCACCGGGTTGGCTTGGGCCTGAGCATGAATAATGTTTACCAACCTTGGACAAGTGTTTCTGAAATGGCTCGGGTCACCGCAATTGTAGCAAGCCCGCATTGGTTGACCCATAGGATAATTGGGCTGGTAATATGTTTGGGCTAAATGTTGGGTGGGTGGTAATAGTAGGGGTTGTTGGGCTTGGCCCATTATTTGTTGGTGGGTTTGGGTTGAAGGTTGGTGGCGGTTCGTTCGCTGAGGCATGCGGCAGGTTTGAACAGTATGACCTGCGCGACCGCAGCCGGTGCAATATTGGCAAGGATGATCAGGAGAATGGTGATATTGGCAACGGTTACATTTTGGTAACGGGCCAGTGTAAGGTCTTCTGTATGGTGCGGGTGAAGGGGCAACCTGGGTAATGGGTGCAGCAGGGATAGGGGAGTTGGCTTGAGTAACAGCGAAATTTCTGGTGTTGCGCTTCCTCTTGTTAGCAAACTTAGAGGAAGAGATAGGATGGTTTGAAGTTTGACCCTCAACAGGGGCTTTCTTTTTCTCTTCTTTGAACTTCCCGTTGCGAATTCGGTTCTCGGTCAGTTCAGTTGCTAGCTCCATAGCAGCTTCAAGTGTTACCGGTGAAGTGCTGAGGACTGAATCTTGAATTTTCGAGGGAAGTCCTCGAATATAATGCTCAATTAGACGATAAGTTGGGGTGAACAAATTTGGAACCATTTGGTTCAACTCCAAGAACCTCTTGTTATAAGTGGTATGGTCTCCCTCCTTCTGCTTTAGAGCATGAAATTCATCCTCCAACTTTTAATTTCACTCCTAGGACAGAAACGCCTAGTCATGATTTCCCTTAACTCCTCCCAAGTTAAGGCCATTGCATCTTCAGTTCCCCTCTTCCCTTTCTCAGTATTCCACCAAGTGAGAGCTACCCCAAATAGTCTCCCGGTGGCGTATCGAACCTTGCGATCCTCAGGACAATCGCAATTGAGGAAGGTGGTTTCCATTTCCTCGAACCAGTGGAGGAGAGCAGTGACACCTTCGGTCCCCTCAAATTTAGGAGGATCACAAGATTTGAAATGTTTGTAAGAGCACTTGCTGGTAGGAGGGTTGTCGATGTTCTGGTCATGTTGTTGAGGAGGGTTAGTAGGATTTGTAGCGAGAGCTTGTTGTACTTGGACCACAATGTCAGGCAGTATCGTGGCCATTTGTTTCGTGATTTGTGTGGCCAAGCGTTCCTGAGACCTTCCTGATCTTTTACCCCTTCGTTGTTGTCTGGACGACATCTACAGGAACATACATGAGAAGATTGTGAGTTTATGGTGTCTTTTTAGGTGTCATGTGTCTTTAAGAAAATGAAAATAACATAAATATCAATAATGCAACTACATCCATAGGATGTCTTGGGTTTGCTCATGTTGGGCCTCAAATGTCCCCCATACCTTCACCTATATAGTCATGTGGGCCCCCATGGCTATTGGCTTGGTAGGATTCACATTAGTATTGGCAATTTAACACTCGCATCACCCGAATGCAAACCACAAAATATGTTCATGAGATGTTTGGTCGGAACGTGTCCAGGTGTAGACACAATGACAACTCAAAGTGGGGTTAGCTCACACGACGTTTGGTATAGCATGCTTTGGCCTAATAGGTACTTCGTACTCTCATCGTTAGTCCCCAGGTAGGCAAACTGGTCCTTTATTTTGGATTTATACGAATGCCAGCCTAGACAGGACGTTCCGACTACCGGTACTGGTACCCTTCCAGTTACTACATGCCCGTCATGAGAACTCACTTTGATGAGATTTGAAAACACAAAAATCATTGTAAAAGCAATCATGATGTGGTGTGTGCTTTCATGGATGTGATATGTTATGAGTATATGATTCATGATAGGCATTATATGATAATACATACTTATGAACATGCTTGCATAATATTGAATGTAACATTTAACATAAAACATATAAACATCATGAAATTTGGCATGTAACACACAAAAATCTTATAAGTTTCTAATCAACTATAGTATAGGCTCTAAGGGTCTAATAACCTATCCTATATCCCTATAGTCATGGCTCTGATACCAATCTGTCACACCCTGACCCGCAGCGGAATAAGAGTCGGGGCATAATTGGGTTATCACCAAAGCTCATGACATTTACTAATATGTTTTATATTTATTAAAGTCAAAGTTACATTCCAAATAATACAAACATGTCCATACAATACAAAGAAATAACCAAACAAAATAGTTCCAAGCTCTAAATCATTTTATTCTTCTAGTCCAATCCTATGTGTTTCTGGCTGCTGCTGGTTCACCTGTATCATGTGTAAAAATGGGGGTTTTTGGGTCAACATAAGTTGGCGAGTGAACCTTGTTAGATAAACATTTATTATTGATTTACTTGTTAGTTTATCAATGAAAAATTGTGCATAATCATAAATGAGCAAATGTAAATAATCAAGTAGTGGCAAATAGCAATCACAACTTATAACATACCATAACATATGATAGCATACATTAACATACCAACAACATACGATAAATAACATAAATGAAACTGTGCGATCAAGGCTCAATCAAGCGGAGCCGATCGTATTGCATGTATTGAAAATGAAAATGTCTGTGCGATCAAGGCTCAATCAAACGGAGCCGATCGTATGTGGGCACGCCAGGTTCACGCTCATAATGAAATGGGGAACATGCTCAACGCTCATAATGTAATGGGGAGCGGAGGCCTATGAAATTGCATGTACTGAAAATAATAAATTGCATCCAACAATAACCACACAACAACAAACTGAATACACATGTTCATGATATGATGCATGCACAATGGTTTAAATATAATATATATAACAAGACACATGATACACCCCAAAACGTGATTAAACGGGGAATTTGTAAAGATTCACTCACATTGGGTGCGTTTGAATGGAGATGATGAGATACGCACGAGTTGGATGAGCGGAACAACGAGTAATACTAACCTAAATAATAACGGAAAAATATATTGAATGAGTGGATTTTATTAAGGATTTTAATAAAATTTTTAGATATATTTTTGTGAGTTTAAGGCTACTTTCTATCTTTAAAAATGTTATTTTTAAGTATTTTTTATTGATTTTTAAATTAAATTAAATAAATAAAAATAATTGTTTATTTTGCGTTGACCGTTGACCGTTGACTTGTTAACCGGTTCGGTCAGTGGAATTGTTTGCGCCAGGTGAGGCTCGAACCCGAGACCTCTCGTACGCGTGCACGCAGCTCTACCAACTGAGCTACGTGTCTAACCCGAAATAATCTTGTTTTTAATTATATTTATATACTAATTCTGTTTAATCAAAATTCTTTTAATTTCAAAAATATTTTAATCCAACAAACCGGTGCCAGTAACGGGTTTCGAACTCGTGATGTGCGACATAGCGTTGCACACAGTCCACCGCTGGACTGTGTGTCTAACCTGGTTATTATCTCGGTTTTTATTATACTTAACAACTAACAGAGTTAACCCGGTTTAGTTTTAAACAAAAAGGCATCTTATTACATAAGGAGTGCGTGTATCAGGGATCGAACTCGGGACATGCGTGTGTATTTTGCACACAGTCCACCGCTGGACTGTGTGTTTAACCCGTTCATTTTACTGGTTTTAAATAATCTTATAACTTAACTAACTTCGTCTTCTTCATTCAAATTACAGTCAACTGATTCACTAATCCGTTTCTTGTTTTTACGATTAACAAACATTATTAAGGCTAAAATGAAATGGCAGAGACGGTAATTAGAGATGAACATACCGATGAACGATTTATTTCAGAATTCCGGCAATGTGTCGGTCCCTGTTTTTATGCTCTTCAACTGAACAAGACAATTAACCGTTTTTATTAGCTAATCGTGAAATTGAAGTGATCAGCAAATGTTAACAGAGGGTTTGAATGCCCTTACCGATTCTCAGATGAATATAGAGATTTTCAGGATTTTTCCGGCGAACTGAAATTAGCTGAATACAGTGCCTGAATTCGATTTCAATTGAAAGGTTTAAGTTAGAAATAGCCTAACAATTGTTGAACTACAATGTTATTGAAAGATTTACCGTTTAAGGATGAATACGGTTTTCCGGCGAGTCTTGCAGAAAATTCCGGCGAGTTGATTTAAGCGTTCTGACGAACTGAAAGTGTGACGAAAGTGAAATGGAATGTTGGTATGATGTTTCTGAGTCGCGAGAGAGGTCTAGGATTGAAGTAATCTGTACTTGATTCTTTTCGGTTATAAAAACCGGTAATAATGAAAATTTGATGTTCAATCACTTCCGAATTGATTATAATCATCGGTTTATCGGTTATAAACGTGAATGTGCGAGTAATCAAACGATTTGACGATTGAATTGCCGATTTCCATTTCTCAGTTGGCGCAACCGGTTTAACCGAGTTTGTGTATAAATCTTATTTGTTTCCTAGAGATAATAGAAAACAACAAGTGGCGGAGTGGTGATGTGTGTGTGTTAAGTCATTGAAACTGTGAACCGGCTGACCCGGGTTCGAGTCCAGGCAACAACTTTTTATTTTTATTTATTTTGTTTTCACTTTTTATCAAATATAATTTTTATAGTTTAGTTTGTTTATTAAATATGCATCATTAAAAATCAAAACAACCAAAAATATACAACGTGACATTTATAACTTGATATTCGATTACAAAACGGAGCGGGTTTTGGAAACCCGTTTTTGACAAATGTTACATAATGCTACCTGGAAGGGGGCCTACCATATTTTGCATTAATAACTTACTTAGTTGTCGTTCAATATTCCAACCTTGCGGGATTGTATCCCTGCTAACTCAAACCAATAGGTTGAGGGTAACGCTACCTGGAAGGGGGCCTACTACTATAACTAAGATAATCTTAAAAAGTCCAAAGTGCGGAAATCATCAAAGGAAACATAAAAGAGGAGTTGGAACCAAGTGATTCTTTCTTGTCTATTTTCTTTACATTTTTTATTTACATTTTTACTTTTATCTTTAATTTATCCTTCAAAACTTTTATCAAAATTTGGTTAGATTAGACGTTAACGATAATCCGGTACTAAAAGCTCTTGTGTCCTTGGACGAACGCGGTATCTTACATCACTATACTACGTCCATGATGGGTGCACTTGCCCTAATGTGTGTAGAGTGGTCGTAATGTATCGTGTTTTATAAATATAAAGCTTGATTCACGAGTAAAAAGTGCTTAAAATATAACTAAAAATATAACCACGCTCGACCACGTCAATCATACAAATTGCCATGACTATGTGAACATCATCTCCGGTCTACCACTATCAAAGAACAAACTAAATGATGCAAATAACAAACTTGAAGACCATATCAACTCATAGGATGGGTTGATCATACAAATTGCCATGGTTGTGTGAACATCATCCCTAATCTACCATGATCTAAGAAGAAACTAGTTGATGTAAATAACAAACTTGAAGAGAATGTTACAGAGACTAAATCTGAAGCAAGGAAACTAAAAAGGATGTGGATTCTTATTGTATAGGTTTCAAGCTATATGTAATCATGGATTAGGTTCCAAACCATATGTAGTGTTAGAGCCTATGTATTTAATGCAATTTGCATATCATGCACCTTTTAATATTAATGGTATGTTAACATGACTGACCTATTTGAATTTGAAACAATGTGTAATGAGAATGGATTGATGATCCTTCTGGTACTTTCATTCACGTATACAAATGGAGATTACAAAGCTAATCACAAGGCTCTATTTTTGGGTGTTCACAACTAATTGACAACATTACAAGGGGCAATATCTCATTACCTAATATATAATGCTTTGTACGTTATTATACCCCCGCAGTCAAAGTGAGAGATGGTTGGAGGCTGAGACTGGAATGAAAGTCCTCGAACAATATGCATGGTAAACCATTCGTAAAGATATTTGCAATTTGGTACCTAGATGAAACATGTAGAATTCAACCTGACCATGTTGAACTTGCTTGCGAACAAAGTGAATGTCAAGTTCATTGTGATTTGTGTTTTGATGTTGCACTGGGTTGCGAGATAAATAGGTGGTGCTAACGCTGTCGCAATACACGAGAGTTGCACGAGTTATGGAATGATGGATTTTAATAATAATTTTCTTAACCAACATATCTCAGCACTCGATCGAGAAGTGGTAGCTTGGCGCTTAGAAGACCATGAAATTAGGTTATCACCATAGTCTACATAGTAGCCACTCGTTGATCGTCTGTCCGGGCATCGCACCCAATCTGCATCTGTGTAGGCAAATAAGGATAAGTTGGGCGAGTGACCGAGTGTAATGCCATAGAAAATTGTTCCTTTGATGTACTGAATTATACGTTTGAGGGCATTCCAATGATATGTTTCTGATGCATGGATGTGCATGCATATGTGTTGAACACATAGCTAATGTCATGTCGGGTGAAGGTTAGGTATTATAGGGCCCCCAAGAGACTACAGTAAAGAGTTGAGAATCAAAGTCATCACCTGCGTTTGTGTCGACTATGGCGACAAGATTGCAAGAGTGAATGTCGGGCCTATCGATGATGTCACGTGCATAGGCTTGTTGAGAAAGGAATATGGTGTTGTTTTCCCTTGAAACGGAGATCCTGAGAAAGAAGCTTAGGGGGGAAAGGTCTTTCATATAGAATTCATTTGAAAGTGAGCCATGAGGTTCTTACGAAGCCGATCAGAAAAGGTGACAAGAAGAATGTCATCAACATATAAGATAAGAAAAGCGGTCTCCTTACCATGATGAAAAGTGAACAGTGATGCATCACACTTACTATTTTGAAAACCCGATGTAAGAACGCAGTCGGTGAATCGTTGGTACCATGCCTGTGGAGCTTGCTTGAGACCGTATAGAGAATTTTTTTTAGGCGATAAACATGATCGGTAAAATTGCGGTTACGAAAACCCATTGGTAGATACATGAAGACCATTTCTTAAAGATTGCCAGGTAAAAAGCATTGGTGACATCTAGTTGGTGAACCGACCATGATTTTGATGGAGGAATGGATAAAAAAAAGTACAAATCATGGTTGACTTTATAACCAGATTGAAGGTTTCCCCATAGTCAATGCCTACCTATTGTGATCGTTCATCACATACTAATCGGGCCTTGTATCTTTTTTTGCTTCCATCGGATTTAAATTTGTGTTTAAATAACCACATGCTTCTGATAATATTCATGTGTGGTTGGCAAGGCAGAGTTCACAAGTGTCATTTTTAATAAGAGCATGGTATTTGTTGGTCATGGTTCGATACCACTTTGGTATGGAAATGACAATACTTAGGTTTTTGGGTACGGAACTATAGTAGAGGTGTGAAGGTTAAGTATTTGTTTCAGTTTTATATTACATCCATGGCACAGGTTTGCATGGTGTGAGTGGGTTGGATAACATATGCGGGATGATATTGTGAAGAATTGTTGTGGGGTATGGGACTATGTTTGTAAGGTGGTGACAAGTTGGGTTTTGGGCGGGTATGTGAGTGGGCTGAGGGAATCGTAGGGGAGTGTTGGGCAATTGAGTGGGGGTGTGGAGGGAGGCGTTATGTGGGATGGTGAGGGGGTAGGCGTTTGGGTCGTTGGGGATGGGAAGGGTGGTGTTTGGTTTGGTGAGTGGGTGGGGTGGGGGATGGGCTGGTGAGTGGGGTGGGGAATGGGCTGGTGTGTGTGCGTTTAGAGGTTGGGCCGAGGGTGTTAGAGATGGTGGTTGGGCTGGTGTGGTTTGTATGATGGGCCAAAATGGGGTGGAAATTGGCCAGTTAGAAATTCGTAGGAAGGTGATGGGTGAATTTTCACAACCCCCGACCACACCCTGGATGGGAGCCGTGAACAATCAAGTGGTACCGGTGGTTATTTTAAAAATATCACAGCGGAAACTTTATTAGGACCGTGAGTTTAGAAACATCATAATTTTATTTATAACAAATGGGAATAAACCTAGGTTTTACAAAGGTATCTTTAATGGGGGATAAACCTGAAACAACATTTCTAAATTTATTTGATAAAATAAGCCACTACTTTAAGCCTTTTGGTGTCATATCACAACTCTTATCCAGATCTATTGTAATCACCTTAAACATGTTTAGAAACAGTTTATTAGCAGGAAATACTAGTGAGATCATTCATTTGTATAAAAAGACACATTCTTATATTGACATCATTAAGGGTTTTTACATTTGTTTAAATATTTCAATTACTAAAAGCAGTACTTGTCACTCGGCAGTCCCTGTGACTATGACTGTGGTCAATCACTATTGGCCCTCATTGTCCAATAGCAAAGCTTATCAAGTAGTGTATACAAAACCACACAGACCAGAAGTAATTTAGGAATACAAAAACTTAATCCCTGTAATTATAAGTAATAACCGAAAAACATTTAAGTATCACATATGTGCTTAATTGTTTAAATTGCCTTAGCTTAGACCCTTAAAGCCAATGACTATAGGGAATTAAGATAGGTTATTAGACCCTTAGACTTAGTCTATAGTTGATTAGGTACCTTAGGTACCTTATATGCTTAATTGTTTAAATTGCCTTAGCTTATAAATATTAGTGTCACACACAAATGCATGTGAGAACTTTAATTATTTAAATTGCCTTAGCTTATATGCTTTACATGACAATATGTGCTTTATTATTAAACTATAGTCTATTATTTCTTTTTCTTTGTCACATATGCACACACCTTATATTATATATGAATATTAAATATTCTAATGTTATGTTCCATTTATGTCTATATATCTAAAGTCTTGAATCAATTTATTTTCTTTAATACATTTCAGTTATCCATCGGTTTGATTTTATTTGAGTTTGATTTCATTTCGTTTTTGAGTTTCAAATTTCAATTGAGATTTCACTCTCGTCAAAGTGAGTTCTTGTGACGGACATGTAGTAACTAGAAGGGTTGTTAGCGGTAGTCGAGACGTCCTCTCTAGGCTGGCATTCGTATAAATCCAATTAATGGACCAGATTGCCTACTTGAGGACTATCGATGAGAGTACCGATACCTATTAGGCCAAAGCATATCACACTAAATGTCACGTGAACTAACAACACTTTGATATGTCAAACGTGCTCGTGTTAATTCATGGATACTATCCTAAACATCATTTTAACAACACCCCAAAACTTGAGTCATTTATTGATTCACGATTTTCTTCGGTTAAGTTGTACATCAATGGGTAGACATATGAGGACCATCGAAAGCTCGGTAATTGCGGGTGAACACGTAATTATGAAAGTGACGCAAGGAAGTCATACTAAACCCTATGATGTGCCAAACCTATGATTTTCAATATTTTATGATGAAGGAGTATTTTATCGTAAGTTTATAATTTTATCATATTCCAAGTGTTTACTATATCGTTTCGTATATAAACCATCAGAATAAATCCTTAATATTCCAAGAGATTCTAATAATTTACAAACAAATCACCCTATCTTTTGTACCTTATCGAAGGGTTCGACGTTTGCTACCCATTGATACTCCATAATATTTTCATGTGATTTGTATTCTTTATCGAACGCCACATGACAAGAAATAGAGATTTGTTTGCTTTTTAAATCGAAACATTTGTAACCCCGATGACTAGGCGGGTAACAGAGGAAAACACATGGGTGGGACTAGTAGTAAAGTTTATGAGTTGTGGTGGAAAGGGAGTAACGGGTATCATAAACAACCGCCTACACATAGATGGTCATAAGATGGACTATGGTTGTATACACTTTCAGTTGGGGATTTATTTTTGAGGTTTGTGTTTGGCAAGATATTTAAAAGATAGGTAGCGGTTTCTAGAGCATGGCGTCGAAACTTGTTGGGAGGGAGACCTGGGCTAGAAGTGTGTGAACCATATTTTTTATGGTGCGAAGTTTTCTTTCGGCTTTCCCGTCTTGACTAGATATACGTGGGCAAGAGTGGCGGAATAGCATACCGTTTTGATTAAAAAAATGTTGAAAAGAGGGGTCAACATATTCTTTCCCATTATCATATTTAAAAGTTTTAATGCATTTTTCAAATTATGTTTCAATGTGTTTGTTTAGGTGACAAAAGGTAGAGAAGACTTGGGATTTTTCAGGTATAGAATAGGTCCATAGAAAATTGGTAAGGTCATCTAGAAACAAAATGTCGTATATGTGCCCGCTTGTACTAAGAATAGGAGATGTCCATAGGTCACTATATGATATCAAATGGTTGACAAGTAATTGTATTGGAAGCGCCAATGGGGTGGTGATCCATTGGCAAAGGCAAATCCTTTAAACACTTTGGGAAATGGAGGTAGTGGGTTAAAGTCCCATAGACGACAGGAATAACTAAAATTTGTCGTTAAAAATTGTATTGGAAACATGAAAAGGCAATATAATACTTTTACCAAACACACAAGTTGACAAACACATTTATTCAATTCCACAACATTAATAGAACAAGATTGTTTTAAAGAATGCAAAAAAGATTGTCAGGGGTGCCCGAGACGTTGGTGCCATAGTTTGGATGAGATAGATGCAAAGGTGGATGATGTGGTGTTTCTGGGCCCGAGAAGTGGTGGGTATAAATCACGGTTCTGTGGCACCGGAGGACAAGGGTCTAGGTCTTGTAGTCCTTCACAAGAAAACCAAAAGGGTCAAATTCGATAGAAACAAAATTATTTGTTGTAAAAAGACGAACTGAATTAAATTTATATTAACTTAGGTGCGTAAAGGATATTTTTAAGGGTAAAAGGTGGTGATGGTGAGGGTAAGGATTTGAGCGCCATGTCCAAGAACCGGCATGGTAGAGCCATTGCCTACAATAATATTATGAGGCATGTTATTATTAAAAAAAGGTTTGGAAATTACCTTGCTCGTTTGTCATGTGTGTCGTTGCTCCCGTGACCATGTAACCCAATGAGTTGTCTGGTTGATTAGAGGACATAGTGTAGAGTGCATGCTTGATGTGCTAAAAGTGGTTTAATTAAAACTAACTAAATTACTCTAATCTAGTCACTAAGTTTTAAACTTATAAACCTAGACTCTACCTAAACCTAAACCACACAACCGGCAAGTGTACCGGTCAATGCAGTATAGCTAAAGTAAGTCCGAGTATCGAACCCACGAGACTCTCTAACTACGTAACTAGACTCGACTCTATCTAAGACTGACACGACTTAATGTTTTTATGTATTTTGAGGGGGGGTTTACTAAAATCCTAAATTGCAATTAAAATAAACTAATTAAACTAAATAACTAAGACGCGGACTTAAATGAGATTTGAGATCAGTGATGACGAATAACTACCTAGGTTGGAATCCCAATTTATATCGCATGGTTTCTGTCAGATGCTAATATGTTATGGAATCAGGATCTTTGAGTGCTAAACCCTAAGGAAACCAAACAGGACCCCAACCCTTCTCGGGAAGACACATATAGAACTCTAAAAGGCTGTTAAGAATATGATTAATTAGACTCCTATTTGGTTATCTAATTATCTAGAAAAGTGCCCTAATATGACTAACAACCTCTCTGTGGAAAATCTAAGGCAACTAAGGAACTTGATTTAACTCGGTAAGCAAATAATGAAAGGTAAACTAAGGTGATCTTAAGTATCTAACCCTAGCAATCTAACATAAACGGCGAACCGACAACCTCTCACCTATCGGATAAAAAGATTAGTAGAATATTAAATCCCATTAAAAACCTTAATCACTATTCCTATGGAAATCCTGCATAATTAACCGTAAACTACCCACTAACACAGTCCATGACCTAACTAGCATTCATACATGGAAGACATCCACAAAAAAGCAAGTGAAACATGTAATCATATTTAAACAAGATAAATACGCATACACATTAAATCATTATTCCAAAGCTTGCTACTTTTCAGGATAGAACCATAAAACACATTAACATCTAATAACAATCCATACTTTATCAAAAGTTCATCGCAATCTAAGTAGTTCTAAGAAATTTAGCCAAGAAACATGGTCTTAAAAGAAATTGTTATGATCTGAGTTTGACCTGATTGTGTTGTTTTAAACAAAATGATCATAAATAAGATAAAACACATAATACCTTGCAGCGGAATGCGATTTAAAACTTTGTAACACAATCAAATGAGAGATTAGCTTTCATCACATAATATTTTCATTACTAAAAAGATTTAAATGATTACAAGTAATTACATGCATGAATCACTAACGCCCCCTCAGCCCAAGCTTCACACAGATTAGATCGAACAATATAAGTGTCTGCGTGTAGCGAAATAGAACAGTACATGCACTGTCTATTTATAGTACAATCCTAACCTCTGTGGCATCTTTTGTGACGTAATGGTTGATAGTGACAGCTAACAAATTGTAACTAACTAAAACACTGCTACACTAATACTATCAGTGCATAGCACTGTTACATTGAATGAAGTAAAACTAGTCTAAGCACTTATCTCTATCCTCTGATCTTCTTTCTTCTAGCAGACCTTTGCTTCTTGATTCAATCAGATGATAGGAATAGTTGTTTAGGAAAGCAGTGTAAAGATCTATCAGAGGTTGTAACCTCTGACAGTTGAACCAAAGCTCGGATAGTGTATTTGGCTTTAATATCATCTGTTCCTTTGTTAGGGTTCAATCCCAACAATCTCCCCCTGGAACAGATGATGCCAAAACACTTGATTATTCTTGGTTTTTATTCCTCAACAAAAGTTTTGATTTGGCCTTTAAACTGTAATTCAAAATTCAGAGAAACTTCATCATCATCATCCTTTTCGAGTGTCAGATCCAAATATCTTGAAGGTCTTCTGCATTTAGCTCATATGCAGCCTCCATGCTAATCTTGAAAGCATCACCATTAGACTTGAGCAATGTCAATTCGTGGGAGCCTTTATCGACCTTCCACTTTAGAATTTTTGGTCTTCTGGTTTTCTAGGATGACTCTTATTGGTTGAGGTTTGAAGAGCTTTTTATTGAACTATCTTTGTCAATTCTGCTCTGAGTTTTTCACCTTCATCTGTGTGATAGTCAACCATGTTTTGAATTCCCTCCTTGATGTGTTCAAACACTCTCTTGTCTTCTTCATCTATCTTTTCTTGTCTTTTTAACTGATTGAAGGCAAGGATGGAGAGGACAAATGATGAGATAGGCTTTTTGGAGTGTTGAGCTTTGTGAACATCATCTGATGAGGATAAACTGGTTTAGGAGGCATATTTTGATCTCTCTTCCTCCTCTCTTCCAACATCTTATATGTGTCAATCACCCTAACTTCTCCCCACCTTGTCACTTATTCCTTGAACCAAAGTGATTTTGTCTTTCATTCTTTTGATCTTCAAAGCTTTGTCTGGCATGTCTTTCTTGTATTTTTCCCAGTTAGGAGGAGTTGGCTTCTTGTAGGGTCTTTTAACATTTCTTGCATTCTTTTAATCTCTTCCCTCAGCTCATCCACACTCCAATCCTTGAACTGTGCCTTTGTTACCTTGTATTGCTTGTTCTTCATGATATATTCAATGAGTTCATGTTTGGGATATTGATCTTCCCTTTCTGATAGCTTGTTACTCAGATCTTTGACAAAGTTTTGCAATACCCTGCCTTTGCTTAGCTGAAAAGACATGATGGTCTGTATCTCTCTATCACTTTTACCAGCTGATTCTCTTTTTGCTATATCCTCTGCTTGTTTCAATTTGAGTTCAAGATAATCATCAATATTTGCAGGTCTTGGGTAACCATCAAGAGATAATATGATTCTTTTATCAGGGTCTCTTCAGAATAAAAGCTTAGAATTTCTGCCCTGGCTGCTGGTAAATCAAGAGGATATTGCTTTGCTGCAGGTATAACTTTAAGGGGACCAGTGGTTTGAGTTGAAAATGGTAGAAGCATTGATGTGGAGGTCAGTGGTTGTGATGATAAAGGAGTAGGAGCAGGAAAGATCTCTTCTTTATTCACATCTTTGTAGTCTTTCTCCTCTTGAATTGAACTTCAAGTGATGATGGATGAGGTGGAATTCTGGTTGATGTTGGTAGAGGTTGGGTGGATGTATTAAAAATGACCATGGCAGTGGATGGGATTGCATCTGCTGCAACCTCTGCTGTGTCAACAGATGTTGACACAACAGTTGCTATAACATCTGTTGTGATGGAAATGGGTATGGAAGTTGAAGTGAGTGTGCTTGATTTTAGGAGAGCAGAGGTTTTAATGGTTAGCAGCCTCAGTTTTGGAAGGTGTGGATGTTGGTTGCCTTACTTTTCTAGCAGGTCTCCTCTTTGCTGAGGTACCAACCTCTTCCTTTTCTTTTTGTTGCTTAATCTTTTGCTGAACCAATACCTTGCCATCAAGATACAATTTTCTCTTCTGCTTCTCATTTTCTCTGGCCAAGATGTCATCTATTAGATCCTTTTTCTTTGAACCATCTAGCCTGGGAATATCCACTGTTCGCTTTGCCATTTGATCATCAATTGTAAGTTTCTTCTGTCCCAAAGGTTTCTCCCCCTTTTTGGCATCATCTTCAGTGGTCACAAAGATTACTGTAGGAGGAGCAGTGCCAGTGGTTTGGAGAAGATGGGCTTTTATAGCTTTAATGTCTGCCCTTGTATCCATGAATCTAGCTTCAACCATGTTTCTTACTTCCTGCATTTGATGTTTGTGTTGTTGATCAGAGAAGTGCTTTTGTTGTTGAAACAGAGGGTCTAGGGCTTCTATTAGATCAGCAGTGGTTAAGACAGAGGGTTGGCTCTTTATAGCTAACAACTGCTTCACAAGATTTTTGATCTCATCAACAGAAGTTTCAAGCATTGATACTCTCTCCGTCAAATCTTTGTATTTTAGATCATCACCTAATTTAATAGGATCATCTGAACTCCTACCTGAGGTGGTAGTTATATCTAAAGGATCATAAGCATGTGTTTTGACACTAACTTCACCCTTAGATGCCCATTTTTCTTGGTACTAGGGACTTCCCACCACAGCAGAGGTTACCTTGGTAGCCTCAGCAGTGGTTGCCTTCAACAGATACTTAGTAATGTAACCATTGTCCAAAGGAAAACTAGGAAGTTTTGCAATTGTAGTGGCTGCTCTAGTTGAACTATGACCAAGGGTTACATGTAACCAAGGATGTAGACTCTTCATTTGCTGATGGGCTAGCAAAGAATAGAGAATCAGACCCAGCATCATGTTGAAGTATATTCTCAGTGATGGGTTGGTGAGAAGTGTTGGACAATGTCTGCTCTAGTTTAATTGCATTCAGCAAAGGTATAAAGGTTTGTGGTAGTGATTGTGTTGGAGAAGGATAAGTGCAGAAAGAGACATTGCCCTGGGAGATGGGCTATGGAAGATATAACCAAGTGGTCCTAGAGTTCAAAATTTGGTGTCCCTATGTTTACAGCCTGATCCTTTTTGTGAGGATGCAGGAGGAGTTTCATAGCCAGGTGGAGATCTCTCAACCATCTGCTGTGAAGAAGTAGCAGCAGCAGTGGGTAGTGACATTGGTGTTGTAACAGGGTTTATCTCTGGGATCTCATCTTCTAGAGGACCCTTTTTGGGTTTGGTGGGTTTTCTAGATATTTTTGTTAGTTTTTTTTGGTGATTTTAGGTGTGGGTTTTAGAGCAGTGGTTGCAATGCTCTGATCACCTAGAGCAGTGGGCTCAGTAGCAGGAGGGAGAAATTGAACATTTTGTTCTTGTAAAACTGGCTCAACCTCCTCTACTTCTGTTTTAGAAACCTTTTCTTGATTTGTTAGTCTTGTAAAAAGTTCATGAGATAGGCAGCCAGGTATGGTCACTACGCCTTGTTTACTTGCTTCAGATTTGATTTGGTCTTGCAAGTAAACACTCAAGAATCAAGGATGTATCAAGAAAGCTTTTCTTTTTGAGATATTTTTAAAGTTATTTACAAGATCATTGAACAATACCTGGGAAGTTAAAATCAGATTCAGTCAAAATTGCATATCCCTGATATTGCATGTTCAATGGAATTTCATTGAAAGTATTATATTTTGCAGAGAGACATGTTAAAAGAGTATGGAAAAGGAATTTCATCTCTTTGGAAAGTTGGGTTTAAAGATTGTCATACCTTTCAATTGGCCAGTGTAACCCCTTTCCGCAAACTCTGCTTGCATCTCTCGTAAAGAAAATGACACAGGATATGTCATATCATTCAATTGAAAAACTTGAGAGATCGATTGTGGACTGATTTGCATAGGAGTATCCCCAACCTTTGAGATTATTGCATAAGGAACACCATCAGCGGATGTTTTGACCTTAGCATTTTTCCAAAAATCTCGAAGAGAATCGATGTAAATTTTGGCTTTGACTTCGAGCATGTGCTTGAATTTTGACTCTCTTAGAACCCGAATCATTGTGTGGTATCGTGTATTGACTTTGGTTTCTTCTAAGATTCCCGTGGAATTGTGTGGGGTTTTGATAATCATGACGAATGGTGGTAATTCTTGCTTTGATTTCGCCTTTGATTTTATTTTAGGAGCCATGATTTGAGTGAAAACTGTTTTGAGATTTTTGAAATCGACACAGTTTGGTGAAACCTCTGTTTTGGATAGAACAAAGTTTCTATAGGGTTTTGAAAAAAAAATGATGATGACATGGCATCTGATGCAACGACTGTCAAATAACACCTGTCCACGTGTAACCGCTGATTGACAATGGAAGACAGTTGTTTGTCTAACCACGTTAGAGTAAACTAAGTCAGTGGTTGTGACCAATTTACATTATCAGAGGATACATATCAGTGGATAGATTTTTCTAAACAAACTGTGTTTTTGTGCTATCAGTGCTTTGAACAGACTTTGAGGATTTATTGAAAAATTCAATTTTAAACTATTTTTAAAGATGGATTTTGATTTTCTAAAAACATTTTATTGCTATTTACACATGGATCACAAAAGAAATTTGTTTTTAATCCATGTTTAGCATTCCAGACATAGAGATCAAGCTAATTTTTTTGATTTGCACAACTCCCAACTGATCTATAGACTGGACATGTTATAAAGAAATCAAACCCTTTTTATAGCAATCCCTCGTAAATGATGTCTGATGTCATCAGTGTTTGGATATCATGTGATGATAATGATCTTGATACTGATTTGATCACTAACTATTGAACCAGCAGAGGGTAAGCTTTGTCAGTTGTTTTGAACATCTGCTGCTCTTATGGTGAGAAATGTGAGTATCTGCAAGGTTAGCCTAGACTCGCATAATATGAGATAACCTTGACCATCAACAGATTTTTTTGATTCATTATCAAAGAAAAGTAACTCCATTCTTTCTAAACATAGAAAAAATTTACTTCCTGGCAGGTATTGAGTTTTGACTATTTAAAACAAGTAAAGCTAATCATGTGTTCCTTTAAAAAATACGAAAAGGTTTAACACATGTCCTGATATGTACACGAAGTTTTTACTGTTAAAATTTAGTAAAAACTTCGTTGAATTGAATTTAAAATTCATCCTTAAAAATAGTTTAAAATTGAATTTTTCAATAAATCCTCAAAGTCTGTTCAAAGCACTGATAGCTCAAAACACTGTTCGTTTAGAAGAATCTATCCACTGTCAAAAAGTGTATCCTCTGATAGTTGCAACCACTGTTCTCATCCACTGATCATAATTTCCGACAGTGGTTAGCCAAACAACTGTCTTCCATTTCCAGGACAGAGGTTACACATGGGCAGATGCTATTCGACAGTTGTTGCATCAGATGCCATGTCATCATCACTTTTTCGTAAACCCTATAAAAACCCTGTTCTATCAAGAACAGAGGGTTCACCAAACTGTGTCGATTTCAAAAATCTCAAAACAGTTTTCACTAAAATCATGGCTCCCAAAACAAAATCAAAGGCGAAATCAAAGCAAGAATTCCCACCATTCGTCTTAATCATCAAAACCCCACACAATTACACTACAATCTTCAAAGAAACCGATGTCAACAAAGATACCCTACAATGATTCGGATCTTAAAAGAGTCAAAATTTAAGCACATGCTTAGTGTCAAATCTCATGTGTATATCGATTCTCTTCGGGATTTCTGGAAGAATGCTAAGGTCAAAACATATGTTGAAGGTGTTCCTTATGCAATAACTTCAAAAGTTGGGGGTACTACTATGCAAATCACCCCACAATCGATCTCTCAAGTTTTCCAACTGAATGATATGGCACACCCTGTGTCATTTTCTTTACGAGAGATGCAAGCAGAATTTGTGGAAAGAGGGTACACTTGTCAATTGAAAGGTATGACAATCTTTAAACCTAACTTTCCAGCAGAGATGAAATTCTTTTTCCATACTCTTTTAACATGTCTCTCTGCAAAATCTACTGCTTTCAATGAGATACCATTGAACATTAATATCTGGGATATGCAATTTTAACTGGTTCTGATTTCAACTATTCGCAGGTATTGTTACATTATTTGGTCAATAATTTTAAAATATCAAAAAGAAAAGCTTTTTTGATACATCCTCGATTCCTGAGTGTTTACTTGCAAGACCAAATTCGAAATGAAGCAAGTAAACCAGGCGCCGTAACCAATATTGGCCGCCTAACTCATGAACTTTTTACAAGATTGACAAATCAAGAAAAGGTTTCCAAAACGAAAGTAGAAGAGGATGAGCCTGTTTTACATGAACAAAATGTTCAAACTCTTCCTCTTGCTACTTAGCCCACTGCTCTAGATGATCAGAGCATTAACCACTGCTCTGAAACCCACACCTAAAATCACCAAAAAGAAACCAACAAAGATATCCAGAAAACCCACCAAACCCAAAAAGGGCCCTCTGGAAGATGAGATCCCAGAGGGTAACCCTGTGACACCACCAAAGTCACAAATCACTGCTGCTACTTCTTCACAGCAGATGGTTGAAAGATCTCAACCTGGCTATGAAACTCCTCCTGCATCCTCACAAAAGGATCAGGTTGTAAACACACGGACACCAAATTATGAAGCTCTAGGACCAGTTGGTTCTATCTTCCACAGCCCATCTCCCAGAGCAATGTCTCTTTCCGCACCTATTCCCTATCCAATAAAATCACTACCACAAACATTTATACCCTTGCTAAATGCAATAGAATTAGATCAGACATTATACAGCACTTCTCAACAACCTATCATTGAGAATATACTTCAACATGATGCTGGGTCTGATTCTTTATTCTTTGCTAGCCCATCAGCAAATGAAGAGGCTACATCCCTTGGGTTACATGTAACCCTTGGTGATAGTTCAACTAGAGCAGCCACTACAATTGCAAAACTACCTAGTTTTTCTTTGGACAGTGGTTACATCTCTAAGTCTCTGTTGAAGGCAACCACTACTGAGGCTACCAAGGTAACCTCTGATGTAGTGGGAAGTCCCTAGAACCGAGAACAAGGGGCATCAAAGGGTATAGCTAGTGTTAAAACACATGCTAATGATCCCCTAGATACAACTACCACCTCAGGTAGGAGTTCAGATGATCCTATTCAATTAGGGGATAAACTAAAATACGAAGATTTAACAGAGAGAGTATCAACACTTGAAACTTCTGTTGGTGAGATCAAAAATCTTGTGCAGCAGTTGTTAGCTATAAAGAGCCAACCCTCTGTCTTAACCTGTCAGGATCTAAGTTTTAATTGATTGTTGTTTCTGTTTCAAATAATGAAAAATGATTGAAAACAGAGAATAAGTGCAGCGGATTAATGGAAAACTTTTACAACAATCAATTGGTCGTTTGTTTTCATCACCATCATGCTTTCAAGCAATTAAACTATTGCATGTGATTCACAAACTCCCCCTTAGCCCACTAACGATCGTTTGATAGTAAGAAATGAAGAAGATATGCGAAATTGATCTTTTTAAGAAGACAAGTAAAACTGTTACATTTAGCGCCTATTTATACTAACTATCTAACACTGATCGTCTAACAGTGACGTCATGGTTGATAGTGACAGCTAGCAAACATAACTAACTACAAACACTGCTTAATCTAAAACTATCAGTGCATAGCATTGTTACATTAATTAAACTACAACTAGACTAAACACTGCTGGCCATTCTCTGTTCTTGTAATCTTCTATCAATGGTTGGGAGTTTCCTTCTGTCAGAGGATAGGTAGCCTTGTGTTTATTGAAGGCAGTAAAAGCCCATCAGAGGATAGGAACCTCTTATAGGTGGACCAAAGCTCGGATGGTGTGTTTTGACTTTGTATCATCTGTTCCTTTCCAAAGGTTCAATCCCAACAATCTCCCCTTGGAACAGATGATGCCAAAAACACCTTATTCTCGATCTTTATTCCTCAGAAAGAATTCTCTTATTTGGACCTTGAATTGTAGTTCAAAGTTAAAAGATTCTAAGTCATCAGCATCCTTCTCAAGCTCTAAACTTAGTAGTTCGTGGAAGTCTTCTACTGTAAGCCCATAAGCAGCTTCCATAGATAGTTTAGTAGCTTTACCATCAGACTTGAGCAGAGTCAATTCGTGGGTGTCTTTTTCGACCTTCCACTTTTAGAATTTTTGGGTCTGAAGGCTTTCTTGAATGAGTTTTTATTGCTGAGGAAAGGAAAGGAGCTATTCTTGTCAGATCTTCGGCCAGCTTGGCACTTCTATCATCTGTTGGATAGTCCATCATATTTTTGATACCTTCTTTGATAAATACTTCCTCAAACTCTCTGTCAACCTTCTCAGACACCTCCTCTTGCCTTTTTCGCTTTAGCAAGGCAAGTGTGGATTGGGCAGATGTTGAGCTAGGCTTTTTAGAAAGTTGGGCATTAAGAGCAGCATCTTCTTTGGTATAATCAGGTTTGGGAGGCAATGATGGATCCTTTTCCTTCTAACTTCAAGCATTTTGTAAGTATCCAACACTCTTATCTCCCCCCCCCCCCCATCTCATGACCTGGTCCTTTGACCCATAGTGATTCTGAATTAGCTCTTCCTTCATTCTTCTAAGCTTCAGGGTCTTTTCAGGTATATTCTTTTTGTATTTGTTCCAATCTGGGCATGTAGGTTTGTTGTGAGGATCTTTTAATTGTGTTTCTATTCTTGCATTTTCTTCTTGAAGCTCACTCACAAACCAATCTTTGAATTGTGCTCTAGTAGCAGCATATTTCTTTGTTTCCATGATGCGTGAAATGTATTTTTCTTTTAGGAACTTATCATCTGCTTCAGAGATCTTGTTGGATAGACTCTTTGAAAATCTTTCCAATGATTGGACTTTGCTTAACTGAAATTGAAGTTGATTCTGCACTTCTCTATCACTTTTGCCTTTAGACAACTTCCTAGCAATATCCTCTGCCTGTTTTTCTTTGATTTCCAGGTACTGATCAATGTTTACAGACTTCGGATAACCTTGAAGAGATGGGAAATGCCTTTTGTCTGGATCTTCTTCAGGCATAGAAAGATATGATTTCTTTCTTAACTGCAGGCAAATCAAGAGGAAATTTTATAGCTGCACAAATCACTTCTTTTGAAGGAGCAGATGTTGCAGTGGGGGAAGCAGAGGTTAGATTTAGCATTGGTGCAGATGCAAGAGGCATAGGAGCATGGATCTTTTCTTCGTTTATGACCTTTGTGACTTTCCTCCTCTTAAAACTGATTGATGGTGACGATGGATGGCTTGGAATTATTGGTGGTGTTGGTAGTTGTTGTGTGGAAGTGGGAAAAGTGATGATGGCAGTGGTTGTAATAACATCTGCTAAAACCTCTGTTGTGTCAATAGATGTTGGCACAACAGTTGCTGTACATCTGTTGGGGTGGATATGGGAATTGTGTGAGAAGATGTGGTTGATTTTGTGAAGGCAGAGGTTTTTGTGGTTGGATTGGTAGCAACTTTAGTTTTGAGAGGTGTGGATTTTAGTTTTCTTGCTTTTGTAGAAGATCTCCTCTTTGTTGAGGTACCAGTCTCTCCCTTTTCTAACTACTGTTCAATCTTTTTCTCAACCAGTACCTTGCCTTCATCAAACACAGTCTTCTTATGAGACTTCTTTGCCCTTGCCAAGATGTCTTCAGTTAAAGGTTTCTTTGACCCATCTGGCTTAGGAATATTCACTGTAGGCCTTGCCTTATCATCATCCATCTTCAACTTTTTGTTTCCTAAAGGTTTCTCCCCCTTTTTGGCTTCATCTGGACTTACAAAAATGACAGTAGGAGGAGATTTACCAGTGGTGGTGAGCAAGTGGGCTTTGATTGCCTTGATATCTGCAGCAGTGCCATTATATCTTGCATCAACCATATTCCTGAGTTTCATCATCTGATGTTTATGTTTTTGTTCCAGGAAATGTTTCTCTTGTTGAAAGATAGGATTATAGCAGATTTAAGCTCAGGCGTGGTTGGAACAGGGGGTTGACTCTGTATAGTGATCAACTGTTTCAAAAGATCTTTTATTTCATAGACAGTGGTTTCAACCTTGGTAACCCTTTCCGTCAATTCCTGATATTTTAGCTCATCACCTAACTTAATAGGATCATCTGAACTCCTACCAGATGTGGTAGTTTTATCCAAGATATCATGAGCAAGGGGTTTACCACTTGCTTCAATCTTAGATGCCCCTTTGTCTTGATTCTGCGGACTTCCCACTGGGACAGAGGTTACCTTAGTAGCCTCAGCAGTGGTTGCCTTCAATAAGGTTTTAGCTATATAACCACTGTCCAATTGAGAACTAGGGAGTTTAGCAATTGTAGTGGCTGCCAATGTTGAACGATGACCAAGGGTTACGTGTAACCCAAGGGATGTAGCCTCCTCAGTTGCTGATGGGCTAGCATTTAGAAATAAGTCAGACCCAGCGTCTGGTTGAAGTATATTCTCATTGATGGGTTGGTGAGAAGTGCTGGATAATGTCTGCTCAATATCTATTGCATTCAGCAAGGGTAACATGGTAGGTGGGAGTGATGGTATTGGTGAAAGTGGTTGTGTAGAAAGCGACATTTCCCTGGAAGAGGGGCTGTGGAAGATAGAACCAAGTAATCCTAGAGCTTCATTATTTGGTGTCCCTGTGCCTACAACCTGATCCTTTCGTGTGGATGCAGGAGGAGTTTCAAAGCCGGTGTGAGATCTTTCTACCATTTGCTATGAAGAAGTAGCAGCAGTGGTTGGTGACTTTGGTGGTGTCACTGGGTTAACCTCTGGGATCTCATCTTCTAGAGGACCCTTTTTGGGTTTGTGGGTTTTCGGGATGCTCTGGATGGTTTCTTTTTGGAGATTTTAGGTGTGGGTTTCAGAGCAGCGGTTGTGATGCTCTTATCACCTAGAGCAGTAGGCTCAGTAGCCGGATGTTGAGCTTGAACATTTTGTTCTTGTAAAATAGGCTCAGCCTCCTCTGCTTCTGTTTTATAAACTTTATCTTGATTTGTAATTCGTGTAAACGTTCATGGTTTAGGCTGCCAGCGTTTGTAGTTGAGCCTTGTTTACTTGCGTTTGATTTGATCTGATCTTGCAAGTAAACACTCATGAATCTTGGATGCATCAAGAAAGCTTTTCTTTTTGGAATATTTTTAAAATTAATTATAAGATCATTGAACAGCACCTGGGAGAAGTTAAAATCAGAACTAGGTAAAATTGCAAATCCTAGATACTGTATGTTCAATGGAATCTTGTTGAAAGCAGTTGTTTTTTCAGAGACACATGTAAGTAATGTGTGGAAAAAGAATTTCATCTCTGCTGGAAAATTAGGTTTGAAGATTGTCATACCTTTCAACTGTCCGGTGTAACCTCTTTCAACGAATTCATCTGCATCTCCCTCAAAGGAAACGATACCTTGCATATCATTTAACATGAAGACTTGGGAGATAGATTGTGGGCTTATTTGCAGTTGTGTGCCACCAACTTTGGAAGTGATAGAATAGGGCACACCATCAGCGGATGAGTTTACTTTGGCCTTTGCCCAAAATTCTCTTAAAGAATCAATGTAAACTGGGGCTTTGACTTCCAACATATGTTTGAATTTTGATTCTTTAAGAATCCGGATCATTGGATGATAACGAGTGTTTGCGTCGGTTTCTTCGAGAATAGCAGTGTAATTGTGTGGTGTTTTGATGATGAGGACAAATGGGGGCGGTTCTTGTGTCGATTTCTTCTTCGATTTGGTTTTAGGAGCCATGATTTTTTGATGATTTTTGAAAGAAGGGATTTGAAAATTTTGGAATCGCACAAGAGAAGTGAAACCTCTGTTTGGGGATAAAACAGGGTTTTATAGGGTTTTACAAAAAGTGCACTTGACGTGGCGTCTGATGCAACATCTGTCGAATAACATCTGTCCACGTGTAACCTGTGTTTAGCAATGGAAAACAGTTGTTTGGCTAACCACTGTTAGAGCAAAACTACCAATTGTTGTGACCAAATTAATATTAGCAGAGGTTTGCAGCAGTGGATAGATTTTTCAAAACAACAGTGTTTTGTGCTATCAGAGCTTTGAACAGACTTTAAGGATTTTATTGAAAAATTCAATTTTAACTATTTATAAGGATGGATTTCTGATTTTCTAAAAACATTTTATTGCTATTTACACATGAATCACAAGGCAAGTTGTTTTTAATCCATGTTTAACATTCCAAACCTAGATATCAAAATGTTAAATGTGGAAGCATCAAGTGCTTTTGTCAACACATCTGCTAGTTGATCCTTGGTATGGACATGTTGTAAAGAAATCAGACCTTTTTCATAGCAAGCCCTCACAAAATGATGTCTGATGTCAATGTGCTTGGTGGTGGAATGTGAAACTAGATTTTTGATGATGTTTTTTGCTGCTTGACTATCAATTTTGAGAGGAGTCCTCAAGGCAGTCACACCAAAATCCAAGAGTCGATTTTGAAGCCACAAAATTTGAGCAGTGCAACTTGCAGCAGCTATGTACTCTGCTTCAGCAGTGGATGTGGATACTGCAACTTGCTTCTTACTTTGCCAAGACACTAAGCAATCCCCTAGGAATTGGGCTCCTCCAGATGTCAACTTCCTTGTTGTTTTACATCCAGCAAAGTCACTATCAGAATATACTGCAAGCTCAATGTTACCATTAGCTGGATACCAGATACCAAGTGTGGGAGCACCTTTTATGTATCTGAATCTCCTTTTTACAGCAATAAGATCTGATTTTCTTGGCATTGACTGTGATCTGGCACAAACACATGTGGCAAACATAATGTCCGGCTGTTGATGCAGTTAGGTACAATAAAGACCCAATCATACTTCTATACAATGTTTGATCAACAAGGTCATCTTTACCATCTATAGTGACCAGCTTGGATGTTGCCATGGGTGTGCTGCAAGGTTTACAATCATTCATATCAAATTTCTTAAGTAGTTCTTTCACATACTTATTTTGATGAATGAAAGGGCCTTTTTGCATTTGTTTGACTTGTAAACCCAAGAAAACATTGCAACTTAACCATTGCACTCATCTCAAACTCTGCTGCCATGAGTTTTCTGAACTCTTCACACATGGCAGGACATGTGGATCCAACATGATGTCATCCACATAAATTTGGACAAGCATCAAATCTTTTCCTTTCCATTTTAAAAATAGGGTTTTGTCAATCCTACCTCTGGTAAAACCAATGGATAAGAGAAAAGTGGATAGAGTTTCATACCAGGCTCTTGGTGCTTGTTTTAGACCATACAGTGCTTTGTTTAACCTGTAGACATGATCAGGATGGAAATGATCCTCAAATCTAGGAGGTTGACAAACATATACTTCTTCCTTGATCTTTCCGTATAGGAATGCACTTTTGATGTCCATTTGATACACCTTGATGTTGTGGTTAGCAGCAAAGGCTAAGAACAGGCGAATGGCTTCCAGCCTTGCTACTGGAGCAAAAGTTTCATCATAGTCAATCCCTTCTTCCTGTCTGTAGCCTTGAACCACGAGCCTTGCTTTGTTTTTTACAACAATACCCCTTTCATCAGTTTTGTTCTTAAAGACCCACTTTGTGCCGATGGGACTCACATCTTTTGGTTGTGGTACAAGTTCTCATACTTGTTGTCTTTTGAATTGTAGGAGCTCTTCTTGCATGGCTTCTACCCAGCTATTGTCTTTCAGTGCCTCTTGGTACTTGACAGGCTGTGTGAGTGATAGAAAACCAGCAAAAAGGACAAATGTTTTGGGCTTGGCTTCTTGTGAGCACACCCTCATGGATGTTTCCAATAACTTGATCCAATGGATGGCTTTTGAGGAAAATCAAATCACCTTGATATGGGACAATCGCATTTTGAGTGTGTCACACCCCGACCCGCAGCGGAAAAGGTGATCGAGGCATGATTGGGTTATCATCAAAGCTCATGACATTTATTTTAACGTTTCATATTCATTAATACAATTTAATGGAAATTTACAATAAGTATTACAACATGTTCTAACTATCAATCTAAGCTTCTTTGTTCTCTTCTAAGGCATTTCCTATGTTTTCCTTGCTTCGTCCTGTTCACCTGTATCATGTGTAAAAGGGTTTTTGGATCAACATAAAGTTGGCGAGTGAATCCTATGGAAAACATTTGAACAAGTTTATTTAATTGATTATGAAATAAGTGCACAACCAAATATGAGTAGAAATATATGTAAACTTATTCAACAATCATTAGATATTAAATAAAGCACACATAAACAATAATGGAACATTTAGAGGCACGCGTTGCTCTACTCGTCTCTCACGAGGAACTGATGGGCCTAATGAATGAATTGCATAAACATGATAATATGAATGACACAACTACAAACAATATAAACTCAATGATACACACATGAACAATAATGGATTGGTTTTGAGGCACGCGTTGTTCAACTCGTCTCCCACGAGGAACTGATGGGCTTAATGAATGAATTTCATAAAATTTGACAAAATGAAATAAGTAATCACAACAATATAAACAATCTAAGTTTAGATCACGATATGGTATGGCACAAGTTTAAATAAACGAGTTAATTAATTTGTGACACATGACACACCCCAAAACGTGTAATTAAAAAAAGGGGAGTTGTAAGATTCACTCACAGTGGGTGCGTTCGGTTGATGATGTTGAATGCACGCGAAGTGGTTTTAACCACGAGTGAAATTAACCTAGATAAATAGCATTATGGTTCGGTAAGTAAACGGATTTTATTAATCCATTTTAGTAGGATTGTTGTGAGTTTGAGGCTATTTTCTAACCTTAAAAATGTTATTTTTAAATATTTTTAATTGATTTTCAATTAAAATAAATAAATAAAAATAATAAAAAAATTGATTTTTTTTGCTACAGTTGACCGTTGACTTTGACTTTGACTTTGACCGGTTCGCTTGTATAATTGTGCGCTGAGTGAGGCTCGAACCCGAGACCTCCCGTACGCGTGCACGCAGCTCTACCAACTGAGCTACGTGTCTAACCCGAAATATTTCTGTTTTTAATTACATTTATATATTAATTAGGTTAAACAGAAAATCCTTTATTTTTTAAAAACGATTTTAAATCAAAGAATCGGTGCGCTCCACAGGTCTCGAACCCGGGACCTGTGGGTTGCGTTAACACACAGTCCACCGCTGGACTGTGTGTTTAACATGTTATATAATCCGATTTTTATTATACTTAAATACAAACTGAGTATTTTCATTTCTGACTTATTTAAAAAGATAGATAATTGTCCGAGTCGGTGCAGAAGACCGGACTCGAACTCGTGTCCTGCGATTAAACATACACACAGTCCACCACTGGACTGTGTGTCTAACTTGGTTATTATTCCGTTATTAATATACTTAACATATACATAAAATGAATCCGGTTCAGTTAACAAAAAAGGCATTTTTATTAAGGCAGCGTGTGTGGAACAAGATTCGAACTCGAGACGTTAGTGTGTTTATTGTGCACACAGTCCACCGCTGGACTGTGTGTCTAACCCGAGTTATTTCTTGATTTAAATTATACTTATATGTTCCGAAACTTCGTCTTCTTCGTTGAGTTTTATCCAGAAATGATGACTGGCTGGTTCGAAGTTTTAATCAGGTTTTCTTTAGCGTCTGATGATTAAATACAAGTGATATTAAATAAAAAGAATGAAGAAATAGGCGTGAGGTATACCGACTGGATTCCTCTGTTTCTCCGGCGTAACTCCGGCGACAGCAATCACTTCCGGCGACGAGTGTCTTGCAGCAGAGAGTCTTCAGAAAGCTTACAAAGTATGTGGGTGACTTCGGTATAAGTTCAGAGTGTTTAGTAAGGCTTAGAAGTTAAGGACTCGGTTTTCCGGCGATGAGCAGAAGAATTCCGGCGAGTGAGTTTTCGCCGAGAAAGGGTGCGGTTTTGAGCGAAAATGTTTGCAGAGGTTCGAGGGGGTATTTATAAGGCAAATCGTCGATGAATTTGGTCCGATTTTCGACTTGATTCGTCGGTTATAATTTCTCTGGCGTTTATAGATGGTGTCGTGGACTCAGACGTCGGTTATAACCGATGTAGCGTTTAAGTTTTACGTTATAACGGAAAGAATCGTTAAGTTTCGCGAGATTGCCGGGATTTCCGACGACTGCAACTTTGGGCGCCGGTTTTGAATTCGGAAAGAAACGTTATCAATTAAATGATCCTAACATTTAACAAAGAACATCAGTGGCGCAGTGGTTTAAGTGTTGAGTGTTAAGTCTGTTGTTGAACCGTGACTGACCCGGGTTCGAAACCCGGCAGGAACAAAACATTTTTATTTTCATATTTTTAACAGTTCTTCAAAAACTAATTATATATTCCCATATAGTAATTGATTATGTATCGTTTAAAATTATTTTAGGCATTTAATTCGCAACGAAATTTTTAACTGACTGTTCGTTGATAAACGGAGCGGGTTTGGTAAATCCGTTTTTGACGGATGTTACAGTATCCCCTGCTTTTTAGAAATTTCGTCCCGAAATTTAAATAGTGACATATTTGACTAAAAGAATGATGGTGATTAGTTTGACAGTTACATACTTAGAAGAAAAGTAAGAGTTTAAATTGTTGTTTGAGGCGGTAACGTTCCTTGTAAGGGTTAAGTACCCTATTACAGAAATCGCTTTTTTTGTTGCCTACTGTAAAAGTATTGATAAGCAGAATTTATTCGCTAACTATGATATCATGCATAAAAGTTTGGATATGTTTGGAAGGGTATGGTTATATCCTAAGGCAAAACTTCTAATACTACAACCTACATGGAACATAAATAAACACAACAGCTAATATTTGAACATAAATAAACACAACAGCTAATATCAGTAGTTCTATGACTATAGAACATAAATAAACACAACAGCTAACATTTGAATCCACATTCTGATAGCATATATGTTTGAATGGTGGCAGTTCCTCTCTCGTTTGTTATGATGGAGAGGTTAGTTTATGTAGAAATGGAACACAATCCATTCTCTTTAAATAGCAAGATGATATAAATGTAACACAAATTTCAACCAAGGCAATACTAAATCCTACATGGAACCTCTCATAACCGCCTGATAATGCCCCTGATCCTTTGGCAAGAATACTTATATATAGGAAGTACCAGCGGCGTATCCACCATATTCTTGCCAAATTTTCATTGGTTTTATCCACAAGTTATGATTAGTTACCAAGAAACTACTAAATCCTACATAGAACTTCTCATAACCGTCTGACAATGCCTTTGATCCTTTGACAAGAATACTTATATTAGGAAGTACCAGCGGCGTATCCACCATATTCTTGTCAAATTTTCATTGGTTTTATCAGTGAATTATGATTAGTCCTATATGACTCTACAACCAATACAAAAAACATAAAATACGGAAATGAAAAATGTCTGTGCGATCAAGGCTCAATCAAACGGAGCCGATCGTATTGCATGTACTGAAAATGAAATTGTCTGTGCGATCAAGGCTCAATCAAGCGGAGCCGATCGTATTGCATGTACTGAAAATAAAAAACTTAATCTAAACAACAATCACACAAACAGCCTATACATGGAACCTCTCATAACCGCCTGATAATGCCTCCGATCATTTGACAAGAATACTTATATATAGGAAGTACCAGCGGCGTATCCACCGTATTCTTGTCAAATTTTCATTGACTTTATCCGCAAGTTATGATTAGTTCTATGCGACTCTACTACAAACACAACAACCATAAAATACTGATAATGAAAATGTCTGTGCGATCAAGGCTCAATCAAACGGAGCCGATCGTATTGTATGTACTGAAAATGAAAATGTCTGTGAGATCAAGGCTCAATCAAACGGAGCCGATCGTATTGCATGTACTGAAATGAATAACTTAATCTAAACAACAATCACACAAACAGCCTATGCATGGAACTTCTCATAACCGCCTGATAATGCCTCCGATCATTTGACAAGAATACTTATATATAGGAAGTACCAGCGGCGTATCCACCATATTCTTGTCAAATTCTCATTGACTTTATCCGCAACTTATGATTAGTTATATGCGACTCTACAACAAACACAACAACCACAAGATACTGATAATGTAAATGTCTGTGCGATCAAGGCTCAATCAAACGGAGCCGATCATATTGCATGTACTGAAAATGTAAAATGAACTGTGCGATCAAGGCTCAATCAAACGGAGCCGATCGTATGCGGGCACGCCAGGTTCAACCGCATAATAAAATGGGGAACAGGCTCAACGCTCATAAATGGGGAGCAGGCTCAACGCTCATAAATGGGGAGCAGGCTCAAAGCTCATAAATGGGGAGCGGCGGCCTCGGCAATTGCATATACTGAAAATAATAAACAATAATTACTCTAACAGTCTACACATGGAACCTCTCATAACCGCCAGATAATGCTTCTGATCCTTTGACAAGAATACTTATATATAGGAAGTACCAGCGGCGTATCCACCGTATTCTCATCAAAGTTTCATTGGCTTTATCCTTAAGTTATGTTTGGTTCTATGTGATAAAGAAAAACATAAAACTAAACGATAGGAGTTGAATCTAGATCTTCGGTGAAGAGGACTAGTTGGGTATCTTCGTTTGGGCCGTCATTATCTTCGACAGGATTGGCGTTGATATTGAAGACTCTTCCTCTTGCTGGTGGCCTAGTGGTTGGGTTTTCTTGGTTTACTTGGTTAACTGGATTTGATTGGGCTTGAGTGTTGATGACGTTAACCAATTGAGGGCATGTGTTTCTAAAGTGGGTAGGGTCGCCACAATTGAAACAATCTCGAACATATGGGAACACGGGGTATTGGGGTTGTTGATAGTTTTGGGCCATGTTTTGAGTAGGGGAAGAGGTTTGGTTTTGAAAGGTGCGGCAAACCTTGCTCAAATGACCATAGCGTCCACAAGTTGCACATAGTCGACAAGGTAAGGTAAGGGGATGGTGATAAAGACAGTTGTTGCATTGAGGGTGAGGTCCAAGATATGGTTTCTTATTTGGGTAGGTTAAGTTGGGTGCCACTTGAGTGATTGGGATAGCTTGGATTGGTATGGCTTGTAAAATTGGTTGATTACGTTGGGTAGCAGCGAAAAGTTGCCCGTCTCTTTTTCTCTTAGAAGTGGGTTGAGAAGGGGATTCGGTTTGGGTGGAGTCGGAGGTTTCAGTCGATTCTTTATCCTTCTTCTTCTCCTCCTTGAAGTCTTTGTTCCGGATTCGGTTCTCGGTGAGCTCTGTTGCTAGCTCCATTGCTGCTTCCAAAGTTGCAGGCTTGGTACTTATTACAGGGTCTTGAATCTTTGACGGAAGACCACGAATGTAATGCTCGATCAAACGGTAGAGGGGAGTGAACATGTTGGGAACCATTTGATGTAATTCGAGGAATCTTTTGTTGTATGTGGTGTGGTCTCCTTCCTTTTGCTTCAACGAATAAAATTCATCTTCTAATTTCTTGATTTCGCTCCTTGGGCAAAATCGTCTGGTCATGATTTCCTTCAATTCGTTCCAAGTTAAGGTCATAGCATCTTCCACACCTCGTTTGGCCTTCTCTGTATTCCACCAAGTGAGTGCTATTCCATATAAACGACCAGTAGCATAACGCACTTTGCGATCATCGGGGCAATCGCAATTTAGAAAGGTGTTCTCCATTTCTTCAAACCAATGGAGGAGAGCGGTGGCGCCTTCAGTCCCTTTGTATTTCGGAGGGTCGCATGATTTGAAATGCTTGTAGGTGCATTTAGTGGTATTTGGGGAAAAGTTGATAACGTTTTGGTTTGCTTGATTGACAGGATTATCGATGAGTGCTTGTTGTACTTGGATTACAATGTTGGGTATTACGGCAGCCATTTGTTGAGCGATTAGGGCAGCCATGCGTTCGCGGGCTTTTCCTGTTCTTGTCTTCCTACGGGCGTGGTTAGAAGACATCTACAAGGAATACATGTCAAGAGTATGAGTTGGATGCTTTTTGGATCATGGGTCGCATTCAGGAATGAACATTCATAAAATAATTATAGAAAAATAAATCTACTACATCCATAGGATGTCTTGGGCTTTGCTCGCCATTAGGCCCTACATGCCGCCATACTTTACCTTTGTAATCATGTGGGCCCCCATGAATACCGGTTTTTCATATGGTTCGCACGGGTTTGCCTGGTTGCGTACACTAAAACCCGGAGAAAATCGAGAAATATGTATACAACGTGTGATATTCGGAATGTGTCCAGGTGTAGACACGGTGACACCTCAAAGTGGGGTTAGTTCAAACGACGTTTGGTGTGGCATGCTTTGGCCTAATAGGTCCTTCGTACTCTCATCGTTGGTCCCCAGGTAGGCAAACTGGTCCGTTATATTGGATTTATACGAATGCCAACCTAGACAGGACGTTCCGACTACCGGTACTTGTACCCTTCCAGTTACTACATGCCCGTCGCAGAACTTACTTTGATGAGATTTGAAAATTGCAACAAAATCTTTGAATAATGAGAGTATGAAAATGAATTGAATATATGAATATTGATATATGTACAATTAATATGTATATAAGCATGTATGTTTGACTGTAAATGTAAACAAATATGAAACAAATAAATATCACAAGTTTGTATGTAACCACCTAATCAATTAAAATTTAGGCAGACTATAGTATAGGCTCTAAGGGTCTAATAACCTATCCTATATCCCTATAGTCATGGCTCTGATACCAATCTGTCACAACCCGACCCGCAGCGGAAAAGGTGATCGGGGCATGATTGGGTTATCATCAAAGCTCATGACATTTATTTTAACGTTTCATATTCATTAATACAATTTAATGGAAATTTACAATAAGTATTACAACATGTTCTAACTATCAATCTAAGCTTCTTTGTTCTCTTCTAAGGCATTTCTATGTTTTCCTTGCTTCGTCCTGTTCACCTGTATCATGTGTAAAAGGGTTTTTGGATCAACATAAAGTTGGCGAGTGAATCCTATGGAAAACATTTGAACAATTTTATTTAATTGATTATGAAATAAGTGCACAACCAAACATGAGTAAAAATAGATGTAAACTTATTCAACAATCATTAGATATTAAATAAAGCACACATAAACAATAATGGAACATTTAGAAGCACGCGTTGCTCTACTCGTCTCTCACGAGGAACTGATGGGCCTAATGAATGAATTGCATAAACATGATAATATGAATGACACAACTACAAACAATATAAACTCAATGATACACACATGAACAATAATGGATTGGTTTTGAGGCACGCGTTGTTCAACTCGTCTCCCACGAGGAACTGATGGGCTTAATGAATGAATTTCATAAAATATGACAAAATGAAATAAGTAATCACAACAATATAAACAATCTAAGTTTAGATCACGATATGGTATGGCACAAGTTTAAATAAACGAGTTAATTAATTTGTGACACATGACACACCCCAAAACGTGTAATTAAAAAAGGGGGAGTTGTAAGATTCACTCACAGTGGGTGCGTTCGGTTGATGATGTTGAATGCACGCGAAGTGGTTTTAACCACGAGTGAAATTAACCTAGATAAATAGCATTATGGTTCGGTAAGTAAACGGATTTTATTAATCCATTTTAGTAGGATTGTATTTTTGTGAGTTTGAGGCTATTTTCTAACCTTAAAAATGTTATTTTTTAAATATTTTTAATTGATTTTCAATTAAAATAAATAAATAAAAATAATAAAAAATTGATTTTTTTTGCTACAGTTGACCGTTGACTTTGACTTTGACTTTGACCGGTTCGCTTGTATAATTGTGCGCTGAGTGAGGCTCGAACCCGAGACCTCCCGTACGCGTGCACGCAGCTCTACCAACTGAGCTACGTGTCTAACCCGAAATATTTCTGTTTTTAATTACATTTATATATTAATTAGGTTAAACAGAAAATCCTTTATTTTTAAAAACGATTTTAAATCAAAGAATCGGTGCGCTCCACAGGTCTCGAACCCGGGACCTGTGGGTTGCGTTAACACACAGTCCACCGCTGGACTGTGTGTTTAACATGTTATATAATCCGATTTTTATTATACTTAAATACAAACTGAGTATTTTCATTTCTGACTTATTTAAAAAGATAGATAATTGTCCGAGTCGGTGCAGAAGACCGGACTCGAACTCGTGTCCTGCGATTAAACATACACACAGTCCACCACTGGACTGTGTGTCGAACTTGGTTATTATTCCGGTTATTAATATACTTAACATATACATAAAATGAATCCGGTTCAGTTAAAAAAAAAGGCATTTTTATTAAGGCAGCGTGTGTGGAACAAGATTCGAACTTGAGACGTTAGTGTGTTTATTGTGCACACAGTCCACCGCTGGACTGTGTGTCTAACCCAAGTTATTTCTTGATTTAAATTATACTTATATGTTCCGAAACTTCGTCTTCTTCGTTGAGTTTTATCCAGAAATGATGACTGACTGGTTCGAAGTTTTAATCAGGTTTTCTTTAGCGTCTGATGATTAAATACAAGTGGTATTAAATAAAAAGAATGAAGAAATAGGCGTGAGGTATACCGACTGGATTCCTCTGTTTCTCTGGCGTAACTCCGGCGACAGCAATCACTTCCGGCGACGAGTGTCTTGCAGCAGAGAGTCTTCAGAAAGCTTACAAAGTATGTGGGTGACTTCGGTATAAGTTCAGAGGGTTTAGTAAGGCTTAGAAGTTAAGGACTCGGTTTTCCGGCGATGAGCAGAAGAATTCCGGCGAGTGAGTTTTCGCCGAGAAAGGGTGCGGTTTTGAGCTAAAATGTTTGCAGAGGTTCGAGGGGGTATTTATAAGGCAAATCGTCGATGAATTTGGTCCGATTTTCGACTTGATTCGTCGGTTATAATTTCTCCGGCGGTTATAGATGGTGTCGCGGACTCAGACGTCGGTTATAACCGATGTAGCGTTTAAGTTTTACGTTATAACGGAAAGAATCGTTAAGTTTCGCGAGATTGCCGGGATTTCCGACGACTGCAACTTTGGGCGCCGGTTTTGAATTCGGAAAGAAACGTTATCAATTAAATGATCCTAACATTTAACAAAGAACATCAGTGGCGCAGTGGTTTAAGTGTTGAGTGTTAGGTCTGTTGTTGAACCGTGACTGGCCCGGGTTCGAAACCCGGCAGGAACAAAACATTTTTATTTTCATATTTTTAACAGTTTTTCAAAAACTAATTATATATTCCCATATAATAATTGATTATGTATCGTTTAAAATTATTTTAGGCATTTAATTCGCAACGAAATTTTTAACTGACTGTTCGGTTGATAAACGGAGCGGGTTTGGTAAATCCGTTTTTTACGGATGTTACAGAGTGAAGCTTGCAAATGTGTATCATCTGAGCTATCCTCTGCTGGTGAATTTGATGGTTCAGCCTCTGATTGGAATGGTGGTGGAGGAATTGGTGGTATGGATGTGATAGTGGGTTGATTCTCATCCATTTGTTGTGGACTTATATCAACAGATGTTTGGTTTTGAGAGCTGGCAGAGGTTTGAGTATTAACCACTGTTGACCTGGCAGAGCTTTCACCATTGCTACTAGCATCTGCTCCTCTGCCTGTAGGATTGATTTTGAAACTTGGAAGAATGCAATCATATCCTTGCTCTTCAAATGATGATTGTGGGGTACCTGCAGGGTTAGTCTTGACAGACACATCTTCAAATGTAAATTTAGAAAGATCAAACAATTCAGCAGGTCCATTTGCTGGGATTTTCAAGCATGAGAGTTCATTGAACTTCACATTTAGAGTCTCCTCAACACACTTGGTCCTTGAGTTAAAAACTCTGTAGGCTTTGGCAATGGTTGAGTATCCCAGAAAATAACCACAATCAACTTTGGCTGCAAACTTGGATATCGAATCCTTGATGTTTAAAATGAAGCATGGGCAGCCAAAGACTTTGAAATAAGAGATCAGAGGTTTGATTTTGTAAAGTAATTCATAGGCAGTCTTTTGATGCCTGGGGTTTATCAAAACTCAGTTCTGGACATAGCAAGCAGTGTTTACAGCCTCTGCCCAAAAAAGACAAGGTAAACCTGAGTCTGCTAGCATAGTCCTTGCTGATTCAATTAAAGTTCTGTTTTTTCCTTTCAACAACCGCATTTTGTTCTGGAGTTCTAGGGATACTGTATTGTCTAACAATCCCTTTTGACTCACAAAAAGCATCCAACTCCTTTTTCCTAAACTCTGTCCCATTATCACTCCTAAAGATTTTTACAGGCAGATCAAATTGCTTTTCAACTTGTTTAACAAAGTTTTGCAAAATGTTTGCTGTTTCATCCTTAGAATGTAAAAAGAAAGTCCATCTGAACCTGGAAAAATCATCAACTACCACCAGACAATATCTTTTGTGTTTTAAGCTCATGATTTTTATAGGTCCAAACAAGTCCATATGGAGTAACTGTACGCACTTACTTGTTTTGGATTCATCAATTGACTTGTATGAGCTTTTATGTTGTTTACCCTTTAAATAGGAAACACAATGCTCTTCACAAGTAAACTGCTTTTGTGGTAAACCTCTAACCAGATTTTGTTTTGAGAGAGTGGAGATAGTTTTTAGATTTGTGTGTCCTAGTCTTTTATATCATAGCTCTGTCTCTTTGCTTGAGGCAACTGAGAACAGGCATGCATTTGACATAGGATTATCTTTTGACATATCAACCACATACACATTTCCTACTCTATGAGCAGTCAACTGTGCTTTGCTCTCTTCAATGATTTGATGAATCTTTTTGACAACCTCTGGCCCTACTATTTGGCAAGTTTTCTTTCTGAAAAAGGAACCATAACCTTTGTCACTCATCTGTGAAACACTTAAGAGATTGAATTTTAGATTGTCAATGAGATTCACATTTTCAAACTTGAGTTTTCCTGCTGAGACACATCCTCATCCTAACACCTTCCCTTTTGAATTATTTCGAAGGATATATTACCCCCTCCATGAGCTTTAAAATCTCTGAGCAGGGCTTTACATCCTGTCATGTGCCTGGAGCCTCCACTATCTACATACCAAATACTATCAGGCAAGTAGAAGCTCCCTGAACATGTTTTGAAATAATTAGTTTAGGTGAGTTTCCAAAGCCAGAATGGCTTTGGATGGGGTTCAGGTGATCCAGACTCAAGTTCAGGCTAATGAGCAGTGGTTGGATCAGACTTTTGTAACCACTGTTGTGAGCTACCTCCTATCAATTGTTGGTAACCATGAGGATGCCTATTTACCCTTGGCTTGGAAGACTTTTTGTAAATCTCATAAGTCATAGGCACCTTTTGATAATTAGCCTGGCTTTTACCTCTTGAAAACTGGTTTGATGGAGGTGCATCTGTTACTTGAATTTCTCAAGCTTTGGTGACAGATGTTTCACATGATTTAAATTTCTGTTTAACAAGATTTGAATTTTCTCTTTCTAGAGCTTTTTCTCTAATCTGTTTTACCTTTTGATGATAGGTTTTGAGTAGACACACTCTTGAGTAAGATGATTTGTTTTGTTGCAAATGGTGCATCTGGGAGATTTAGGTATAACACAAGTTTTGTTTATATCATTAGCTTTCAAAAGAAAGCAATCTGCTGTAGCATGATTTCTCTTTTCACAAAATTTACAAAACAAGTGTTTAACCTTTTCTTCCTTTTATCAGACTTTTTGAGAGCAGATGATGTAACCTCTGCCGGCAAGTCTTTGATAGGGATCACCAATGCTTTTGGTGCTTTTATACCATCAAGAGTTGAAAAATTCATTGGCTTGAAGTTTTATAAGATATCACATTCATCTGACCAGGTTGGTTTAAACTGATATTTTTCAATTTCTTTTTCTTTTGGTGAAACCTCTGGTTTTTCAAGAACAGTTTTGTTTCCTTCTTTATCAGTGATTTTAATTTCTTCACCAGCCAAATTTGTTGGGACTATTTCAACAAGCTCAGAGTCAATTTTTGCAGCATTTTCACAAGTATGGTCATATTCCCTAAAGCCTATACCAAACTTTATGTTACTCTTGACTTGAGCATCAAGCATAAGCTCATAACCTTTGCAAGACTCTACCCACTTTTCACAAGTGATCTGGGTAGATTCAAGCTTCTGTTTGCAAACTTGGTATTTTTTACCATGGTTTGGAGCTGGTCTTTGGTTATGCTTGATTCATGCCTTAGGCTATTCATTTCAAAATCTTTTTCACTTAATTTTGTTTTCAACTCTTTCACAAGTTTTTCAAATTTAAGTTCATCTTCCAAAATTTTGTTTCTCAGGTTTTCATTCACCTGTTTTATGTTTGCAAAAGCAATAATACATTTTTCAGAACACCGATCTTTTAGGATCTGAGGTGATACCTTCGAAGCAACCATAAGAGCACAGTCACATTCTTCTTCACACACCTCTGTGTCCCATGGGTCAGATAGATTTTCTTTTTCAACCTTAGCAGCATTCATTTCAACCACAGGTTTAACTTCTTGTATAACCACTGCTTCACAACATTTAACACATCAGATTTTGACTCCTGTTCCACAGACTCATCACCTTCAACTATGGTCTCAAAAGCCATAAAATATAAGTTTTCATTTTCAAAATCAATTTTGCCTATGAGTGCAAAGTTTTCATCAGTTAAATCCTCAGGCAAACTACTCCAGTCAAAAAACCTTAAACACTGCTGGCCATCCTCTGTTCTTGTAATCTTCTATCAGTGGTTGAGAGTTTCCTTCTGTCAGAGGATAGGTAGCATTGTGTTTATTGAAGGCAGTAAAAGCCCATCAGAGGATAGGAACCTCTGATAGGTGGACCAAAGCTTGGATGGTGTGTTTTGACTTTGTATCATCTGTTCCTTTCCAAAGTTCAATCCCAACATAACCACTGCTGATCTGCAACAAGCCCTAGACCCCTTGTTTCAGCAACAAAAGCACTTCTCAGATCAACAACATAAACATCAAATGCAAGAAGTAAGAAACATGGTTGAAGCAAGATTCATGGATACCAGGGCAGACATTAAAGCTAATTTTTGTAAACACAGAGGGTGATGACAAAAAGGGGAAGAAACCTTTGGGGTAGAAGAAGCTTAAAATTGATGATCAGATGGCAGGGCCAACAGTGGATATACCCAGGCCAGATGGTTCAAAGAAAAGGATTTAACAGATGATATACTGGCCAGGGAAAATGAGAAGCAGAAGAGAAAAGTGTACCTTGATGGTAAGGTATTGGTTGAGCAAAAGATTAAGCAACAAAAAGAAAAGGAAGAGGTTGGTACTTCAACAAAGAAGAGACCTGCTAGAAAAGTAAGGCAACCAACGTCCACACCTTCCAAAACTAAGCCTGCTACAAATCCAACCATTAAAACCTCTGCTTTTCAAAAATCAAGTCCACTCACTTCAACTTTAAACCCATCTCTACCACAGCAGATGTTACAACAACTGTTGTGTCAACATCTTTTGATACAGCAGAGGTTGCAACAGATGCAAAGCCATCCACTGCCATGACCATTTTTTATACATCCACCAAATCTCTACCAACATCAACTCATCCATCATCACCCGAAGTTCAATTCAAAAGGAGAAAGACAACTAAAATTGTAAATGAAGAAGAGATCTTTCTTGCTCCTACTCCTCTATCATCACAACCACTGACCTCCACATCAATGCTTCCACCATCCACAACTCAAACCACTGATCCCTTTAAAGTTGTTCCTGCAACAAAGTTATATCCTCTTGATTTACCAGCAGTCAGAGCAGAGATTCTAAGCTTCTACTCTGAAGAAAACCCTTATAAAAGAAACGTATTATCCCTTGATGGTTATCCAAGACCTGCAAATATAGATGAGTATCTTGAACTCAAATTGAAACAAGCAGAGGATATGGCAAAAGAGATTCAGCTGGTAAAAGTGATAGAGAGATACAGACCATCATGTCTTCTCAGCTCAGTAAAGCCAGAACATTACAAAATTTTGTCAAAAATATGAGTAACAAGTTATTAGAAAGGGAAGATCAGTTTCTTAAAAATGAACTCATTGAGCACATCATGAAGAACAAGCAATACAAAGCAACAAAGGCACAGTTTAAGGATTGGAGTATAGATGAGTTAAGAGAAGAAATCAAAAGAATGCAAGAAATCTAAAGGATCCTCACAAAAAGCCAACTCCTCCAAACTAGGAACAACATAAGAAAGATATGTCTGACAGAGCTTTGAAGCTTCAAAGAAGGAAGGAAAGTTGATACAAAATCACTATGGTTCCAGGAACCAAGTGGTAAGGTGGGGAGAAGCCAGGGTAATTGACACCTACAAGATGTTAGAAGAAAGGAGGAAGAAAGATCCAAGCATGCCTCCTAAACCAATCTATCCTTTATCAGATGATGTTCATAAAGCTCAACACTCCAAAAAGCCTATCTCATCATCTGCCCTCACCATCCTTGCCTTAAATCAATTAAAAGGGCAAGAAAAGGTAGATGAAAAAAACAAAAGAGTGTTTGAACACATCAAGGAGGGAATTCAAAACATGGTTGACTATCACACAGATGTAGCTAGTGATAAGCTCAGAGCAGAATTGACAAAGATAGTTCAACAAAAAGCTCTCCAAACCTCAATCAATAAAAGTCATCCTAGAAAACCAGAAGACCCAAAAATTCTAAAGTGGAAAGTCGAAAAAGGCTCCCACGAATTGACATTACTCAAGTCTGATGGTGATGCTGTCAAGATGGCATGGAGGCTGCATATGAGCTAAATGCAGAAGACCTTCAAGATCTTTTGGATCTGACACTCGAAAAGGATGATGATGATAAAGGATCTCTGAATTTTGAATTACAGTTTAAAGGCCAAATCAGGGAACTTCTATTGAGGAATAAAAACCAAGAATAAACAAGTGTTTTGGCATCATCTGTTCCAGGGGGAGATTGTTGGGATCGAACCATAACAAAGGAACAGATGATATCAAAGGCAAATACACTATCCGAGCTTTGGTTCAACTATCAGTGGTTACAACCACTGATCAACTTTTACACTGCTTTCCCTAAACATATGTTCCTATCATCTGATAGTTCAAGAAACAAATCAGGGAAAAGCTGATGAGAGAATAAAGATCATGAATAAGGAAGAGTTTTGACATCATCTGTTCTAGGGGGAGATTGTTGGGATTGAACCCTATAAAAGAACAGATGATAAAATCCCCAAAAAGGTATGAACTATATGATCCAAAATAAACAGTGCTTTGAAGTACAACTTCCCTCAATGGCAAGATATCTAACATCTGGCAATTCTAACATCTGCTCTTGGCTAAGCTCTGCTGGTTATAAAGTCTATTGAAGAACCAAACCTCTGTTGAAGTCAAAATTCTGATGAAAGTCAAAGGTCTGATCACCCTTTGAAGAACATATGATAAAGCTTCAACAGCGGCTAGCTCATCAGTGGTTGGCATCCTATTTGGATAACCATCAGTGTTTTAAATTTGTATCAGTGGTTAGTATTAGCAGTGGTTAGAGGTTGTTAGGTTAGTTAGATGTCATTGTCTTGGTGATGCAGCAAAGATGTTTCAGAGGTTAGGATTGTACTATAAATAGACAGTGCATGTACTGTTCTATTCAGCTCCACACACACACTTATCTTGTACAATCTAATCTGTGTGAAGCTCGGGCTGAGGGGGAGTTAGTGATTCATACATGTAATTACTTGTCTCCATTTCAATTTTTTGAGTAATGAAAACATTGTGTGATGAAAGCTAATCTCTCATTTGATTGTGTTACAAAGTTTTAAATCGTATTCCGCTGCAAGTTTTATATGTTTTATCTTATTTTGTATCCAATTTGTTTGAAACCACACAATTAGGCCAAACTCAGATCCTCCTAACACAACCCATAACCATTTTAGGATTTTACCCCCTTTTTTTTAAAAAAAAATTCTCATAGCTTTTGTTCCTCATATAGATCTTGTTCCTAAGGTTTAGGTTCACCTCAGTCTTTTGAAGACATTTAGATGAATCTTTAGCAGCCGTCAATCATGGAATCATCACAAAATCCAACACAAATACTGAACTCGTATATAACGTAATTTGGCTCTTACTCTGTTTTTCAACAAATACGAACAACACAGTATCACTGAAATTGAGCTAATTTTTTTATGTCAAATCGATTGTTAGATCGAATTTGACTAACCTTGCTCTGATACCAATTGTTAGGATCTGAGTTTGACCTGATTGTGTTGTTTTAAACAAAATGATCACAAATAAGATAAAACTCATAATTCTTTGCAGCGGAATGCGATTTAAAACTTTGTAACACAATCAAATGAGAGATTAGCTTTCATCACACAATGTTTCATTACTCAAAAGATTGAAAAGGATTACAAGTAATTACATGCATGAATCACTAACTCCCCCTCAGCCCGAGCTTAACACAGATTAGATCGTACAATATAAGTTTATGTGTGTAAGCTAAATAGAACAGTACATTGTCTATTTATAGTACAATCCTAACCTCTGTGGCATCTTTTGTGACCTCATGGTTGATAGTGACAACTAACAAATTATAACTAACTAAAAACTGCTACACTAATACTATCAGTGCATAGCACTGTTACATTGAATGAAGTAAAACTAGTCTAAGCACCGATCTCTATCCTCTGATCTTGTTTCTTCTAGCAGACCTTTGCTTCTTGATTCAATCAGATGATAGGAACAGTTGTTTAAGGAAAGCAGTGTAAAGATCTATCAGAGGTTGTAACCTCTGACAGTTGAACCAAAGCTCGTATAGTGTATTTGGCTTTGATATCATCTGTTCCTTTGTTAAGGTTCAATCCCAACAGCAATTAAACAACGTTTAAATTCTGAATTCATTGGAATAAAACAAGAAAAATAGAAAATTAGAAAAACTGGTAAGCAAAACCCGTTTATTCCTTGATCTCTAAGCTTCCCACTTGACTCCAATAATTCCAAAGCTTGATTTCTTGCAAGAGATGCTCTAAAAATCGTCAAGCAGGTCTCTCCTTCTTCTCGTATTTTACTGTTCTCTCGTTTTCGTCTGTTGTCAAACTTGCGGCCTCCCTAGTTCAGCCGTCCATAATATCTTTCTATCCGAATACAATATCATTCAGTTTTGTAACTGAGATCCAACACAATTCGGGCTTGTCCGATGGGTTGCTAAATTTGTGTAATGGGCTAATGTGATACAATAAATCACAATCCCAAATGTCTTCTGCTTCGTGAAACGGCCCAAAGTCACACAAAAATATAGGTGGTCAACTATTCCTAAACTTTACAAAAAACATGGATGGTGCGAAGGAATCTGGGCATTCCTTTTTTTCTCATTTAGCAACATGTAATTAATTACAACTTTTATCCTTTTGCACCTTGGTCCCTCGAGCTTATAAACTAGAGATAGTGGTCTTGGCCTACTCAAGAAAAATAGCGGCAATTTTAGTTCGGTCACTAGCGTCCTACTCTACCCAACTGGCTGGTTATTTCCTTATTACTCGTTTTCGCTCCATTTGTACCCGGACCTGGCAAAACACAAAATAATATAATATAACACTAAAAACTAAATAAAATAAATAACAACTATACATAAATTATACATTTTACACGAGACAAATATGTGTATTTTACCACACATCAATGCTCGATATCCATTGGAGTGTAGGCAGTGTGGTAGGCCTGATTGGGCCGTGGCCCAAGGATTTCATTTCCATTGTTATTGTTGTTGGGTCGAGCAATAGTGGTGGGGTAAGGACATGGAGGGGAGTTCCATGACTGCCATGAGTTTGATGATGGACCGACCTAGTTGGGTGAAGAGTTAGGAGCCCAATTAGGATAATTGAAGTTGGGACCTACTTGCCAGTATGATTGTGCCCATGTAACTGATACTAGATCTACCCTGCCCCCAAGAGTTTTGCCCTCTGCCTCGTCCTCGTGTACGTCCCCTGCCACATTGGCGATCAGTAGATTCATGTCGATAGTCAGAAGGTTGTTGAGAGGCTAATGGTTTGGCGGTGGCATGAAGGGCGGTGTCGCCCGACTTGGCGGCTTGTGGGGGCTGCTCGGTTTTGTGGCTCTCGATCGTAACGAGCTAGGATCTGGCCGTATAGAAAGAGGGAAGGGGATCGTGTTGCTACAAGATGGTAGCAATGCCCTCACATTGTTCATTTAACCCGGAAATAAGTTGTAGAACGAGGCTTGAATCATCGATTGACCAATTGGTCCGCTAAAACCTTACAGTAGGAACATACATTTTAAAAACCATCGAGACGGGTATTGGAGAATCGGTGACGAAGATGGATGGCCAAAGGAACCTTATTGTCTTGAAATATGTTTCCAGGGTCTTATGGCTTCATGGGAAGTGTTTTTAGGCTTAAGGATGGTATGGAGAGGATCGTTTGATATGGGGTCGCAGATCCATTGTAGCACGATGGCATCAAGACGGTCCTATGAGTCTTTCTTAACAAGTGCAGTAGATTTTTCTTTGTCCGAAGATGATGCAGAGACGATGGCGGGTTAGGTGAGAGATGCTCGATAACAAGGAATGCATGAAATTGGATCTTGAACAAGTCACACCATGATGAGAATTTTCTAGTCTCATTCTCTAGTGTAATCGGAATAAAGCTCTTTATATTGGATACTGTGGTAGCTGGATGGAGTTTAGCTTCCATGGTAGAGGGTTATGGAAGAGAGTATTGAGGAGAGGTTAAAGGAGAAGTTAAGGGCGATGATTATTGTCCTGGTCTTGTGATACCATGAAATAGGGTGTAATAAGAGTGGATTGATGATCCTTATTTGACTTTCATTTACGTATATAAATGGAGATTACGAAGCTAATTACAAGGCTCCATTTCTGTGTGTTTACAACTAATGACAACATTACAAGGGCCAATATCTCATTGCCTAATATATAATATTATGTACGTTATTATAAATGGTATGAAAATGTTTGAATGTGCCATATTTGATGTATCCAAATATGTAAACATGACTGGCCCATTTGAAATGATATGAAAAATGTTACGTACATTTTCATATCATTTCAAATGGGCGAGTCATGTTTACATATGTCAAATATTGCACGTTTCATACATTTTCATACCATTTCAAATGGGCCAGTCATGTTAACATACCATATATAGTAAAAGATGCATTATATGCATATTACATTTAACATACACCAAAATTACATAGGCCCTAACATTACATATGGTTTGAAACCTAATACATGATCACATATAGCATGAAACCTGAACCAACTAAGAATCAACATCCTTTTCGGTTTCATTGCTTCAGATTTAATCTCATTAACCTTGTCTTTAAGTTTGTTATTTGCATCCCCTAGTATGTTCTTAGATCGTGGTAGACAAGGGATGATGTACACAAAACCATAGCAACTTGTATGATAAACTCATCTAATGAATCGACATGTTGACCCTTGATTTAAACACAAACCCCACAAGAACACGATTCTATCTCAAACAATTAGTCCGGGAACAATTTACCTGGTCAGGACATGCATAAAAACGATGACATGGTTTCCTACTTGTCCATGAGGTGAGCATAATTGCATGTTTACCACATTCATAGAAAACCATATTCCAAACAATCGACTCAAGCCCTAATTTAGGTTTCTGATTCGAGTCCTAATTGTGTTGTAAGCTGATGCAAGTTTGGAGCCCTAATTTCGAGTGGGAGATGAGGGTTATGAAGGGATTTATAGGGGGTGGAGGAGACATGGGGTAAAATGACTATGTTGCACTCACATGAGGTACACGTGACAAGACTTAACGAATCTAGATTAGTGCTAAAGGACATATGTTTTAATGTATTTAATAGACAAAGGATGATTGTGTAATTTCAATAGTTAAAGGACATCCATCTGGTACAAACATAAATGAAAAAATGTAATTTACTGTTATAGTAATTAAACATTATAGAAGAAAAGGTGGAGTGATCATTTAGAATGAGAGGAGCAACTAAGCAGGTAAATGTCAGTGTCAGTCGTAGCTTTCAAGATGTTATTTTTACTTTTTTTTTGTACATTAACTGCTATTCGATATACATTTTAAGAGTGAAACTAAAAAAAAAAACCTCTGTTAGATATACAGGTTAACACAAAGTTTGGTCCCGGAGGGTTAATCAGACTCTTTTGTGGTTCCGTCCATAAAATAATATAAATTTGAATGATACTCATTAAATAATCAGTTAAATAACTTTATAATCGCTTGCGGTATGCACTCGGGGGGCAAAGTGAAAGTGCACTAATTTTAACATTACTTTACTAATTTTGTGAAAATAACGTTAAAAGAAGGGGGTGGGTGTTGGGGGGCAAAGTGAAAGTGCATCATGGTGGCGTTGATAGCCGAAGACAAGGGAGTACATGCACTAATCGGCCGTTGTCTTAATTGCTGAATGCTATGTGCCTTATGTCCAAGGCTCGATGCAAAACTACTATCGAGTCGAGGGTCTCACTGGAAGCAGACTCTCTATTCCTACGGGGTGGAGATAAGTTTGTCTACATTTACCCTTCTCAGACTCTATATAACTTTGCTATTGGTGAAATTTACTAATATGATGATTATGATATATTTTAGTTACCATAAAGACACACATTTTACAAACACAGAACATTGGCTTTACATTTATTTTTATTATTTTTAAATGGGCCAGACTGGGTAGCCCATGCAGTGAACTTATACTAACTCAACCGAAAGCCCAAATGTGAGAAGCGATACTTACTATAAAGGAGAGCCCAAAACCTAAACCCTAATCGTCTTCACGCTCCTCTTCCGTTCAACCGTACAGCCGATCCAGATTTACGCCAAGGTAACTATGCATCATTCTCATTGAATCTTATTCTCTGTTTGTTTCCATTCTGATCAATATAATTCGCAAATTCTAGAGTTGGAACTTCTATATATTGATTTCTGATGATTTTGTACATGTATTTTTTTGTTTAATAATCCCTTTCTGATTTGTAGACAGTCACACATTTAAGACCTAATTTGATTGCATGTAACCACCCGAATTGTTATGCGTGTAAACTGTTTAATCGGAATTTTGTGTATGTGGTTTTGTTAGAAAGTGCTTATGCACCATATTTTTTGATTGAAAAAGACTTGATTAATTTATTCTTGATGTGGGTTTTATACCAAGCTGATGTTTCAAATTGTTTTAACTTCTGTTTTTTTTAATAATTGATTAAAGCTTCCACTCTTGTAGATATTTACATCTTAAGCTAACTGGGAAAACTTGTTTATGTATATTCAGGTAAATAATATAGATCAGAGTAAAGTGATTAATGGATGTGAAACTCACAAACAGAGTGTTATATTTGTAACAGGAGATGGCGCCCAAGCAGCCTAACACAGGCCTCTTTGTTGGATTGAACAAGGGCCATGTTGTCACCAAGAAGGAGTTGGCTCCTCGCCCGTCTGATAGGAAAGGCGTACGTTCTATTTCCATTGTGTTTTTGTGTTGATTTGATTACTTAGATGATATATGAAGTTCTGTTGATGCCATTTTTGTTTCTTTTAATTTAGAGTAAATTACCTTTTGAGTCTCTGTTTTAGTGGTTTTAACCACTTGAGTTCAAAATCAAAAAGTTTAACGTCTGGAGTCCCTAACCACTCATTTTATAACATTTTCAGTCCAACTTTTAACACTTGCACTTCTGATTTTGGACTCAAGTGGTTAAAACCACTAAAACAGAGGGACTTAAAAAGTAATTTACTCTTTTAACTTATTTTGGAGTAAATTACTTTTTGATTTAACCACTAGAGTCCAAATACAAAAAGTTTAACATCTGGAGTCCCTAACCGCTCATTTATAACGTTTTGAGTCCTTGTGTTTTAGTGGTTTTAACCACTTGGGTCCAAAATCAGAAGTACAAGTGTTAAAAGTTGGACTCAAAATGTTATAAAATGAGTGGCTAGGGACTCAGGGCGTTAAACTTTTTGATTTTGGACTCAAGTGGTTAAAACCACTAAAACACAGGGACTCAAAATGTAATTTACTCTTTATTTTGATTGTAAGAATTAAGAATGCAAAACTAAAGATTGTTACTTTTCAATAGAAAACAAGCAAAAGGGTGCATTTTGTGAGGAGTTTGATCCGTGAAGTAGCTGGATTTGCACCATATGAGAAGAGGATCACCGAGCTGTTGAAGGTTGAAAGGACAAGCGTGCGTTGAAGGTGGCCAAGAGAAAGTTGGGTACCCACAAGAGGGCAAAGAAGAAGAGAGAGGAGATGTCTAGCGTTCTCCGCAAGATGAGGTATTTTTTCTTAAATTTTCTACAAGATCTAATGATGCATTTTTTGAACATATTTTTTACTTTAGTAGTAAGTTGGATTCGCATCATAGTCTTTGGAATTGACATTAAATTTTGTGAAAATGATTTGCAGAGCTGGTGGAGGTGCAGAAAAGAAGAAGTGAGGTCTTTGTTTTCTAAATTTTGGTAACGTTTGTAGAAGTTATATTATCAAGGATTGAACTTAATCTAGTTGTAGTTTATTTTGATTTCTTGTACTTTGTGACCCTTTTTCTGCAGAATTGGGATTCATGTACTTGTTCTACTTAAAAGAATTATTTGCTTTATATGAAGCAAGTGCCTATAGTGTTTGGTTCAGTCTAAAATTTTTAGTTAACCTATTAGTTTGGTTTGTATCGAAGGTTGGTTCACGTGTGGGAGGGTCTTAGGCTAGGTGGTGTGGCTCAGCACTGCCACCTCTTCCTTTTTAGCGCCTCATGGCACCTCTACACCACCCGGCCTCTGCCAAGGGCAGCGCTATCCTTGGCCTCCGCCAAAGCCATAGTGGACGTGAAGAGAAATAAGGGGATGGAGCATGTTGTTCGAACCAATCAGATTTGAGTTTATTTCCTTTTCTTTTCTTTATATAGTTAAAGTGGTGTTATTTCACACCGTGCAAGGTGACGATAAAGCTCCCCTGTTATGTGTGGATAAAGCCTTCAGGTAGGCCTGTAAATGAACCGAACAAACACGAACATAGGCATGTTCATGTTCGTTCATTTAACTTTAACTGAACACGAAGACGAACATATAATCGAACACATTTTTTTGTTCGTGTTCGTTCATTAAGAAATCGGGCATGTTCGTGTTTGTTTATGTTTGTTCGTTTAAAGCCTAAACGAACTGTTCACGAACATAAACGTACACAAATGAACGTAATTGAACAAATATAAATAAACATAATTTAACAGTAGTGTACACAAACAAACAAGTTTAATATATTACAGTCATCTGAAAACATATCTAAATTAAGGTTAATAGATACTAAAATTAAGTAGTTTTTTATATAAAAATTAAGTAAGCAATCAGTTACGATCTAAGAAAAAATTTAAAATTTCATTTTTTATTACTAGAGAACTCAATTACTAATTAGTTATATTTATACAAGTAGTTAGAAAGCCTAACATTTATATAAATATAACTATTTACGTATTTACAAATTTAAACGAACATAAACTAACGTTCACAAACATATAAATGAACGAACGTTCACTAACATAAATGAACGAACACAAGGTGTGTTCATGTTTGTTCATTTAATTAAACAAACAAAATTTTTTCTTCGTGTTCGTTCGTTTATTAAAAAAACGAAAATAAACGAACTTCCCGCCAACAAGTTCACAAACAGTTCATAAACGTTCGGTTCGTTACAGGCCTACCCTCAGGGGCTTGTGACCACACCACCCAGCATAACAAATCAATTAAGTAAATAAACAATAAAATATTTAAAAGAATAGCAAAAAGGTAAAACTTCGTTAATCATCCAATTGTAAACGAAGTTATGATATAATCGATTAGGTATAATTTTAATAGATATTGACCTTGTTTGTTTTGCAAAATGTTTGCTCACTTAACGTATTTAAAAAAGTTCCAAACCTTTTGCAGTGTTGGTTTATGTTCTAATCAATTAGCCGATTATGGCTGATTTTTAAAAGATTATTCATTCTCTTACAGTGGTCTATTTCATTCCGTCTCTCATTTTTATATACCAAACATTACCTAACATATAGTTTGCTTGTTTTTCTTAAACTGAATTAAATTGTATTTCTTAAAAAATAAGCTTTCAGTTCTATGTTTAGGCCTACTTTATAATTTTTATTACTGTGTAAAATTGATGTCGAAAATATTTTTTTGAGATTTAATATTTTGTTATTTAGTAACATATAGTTTGTTATGTGATAAAAAAAATGTAGCATTTAGTAATTCTGATCTCATAATATATATTTTTGGTAGGATTAGTTTAACAATTTAAAATAATTCACAAAATAGTAATCGTATATATGAATTTCATTTAACACAAACAATAAAGAAAACAACTGTTTACTGTTATTAAGATATGACCATTTAATCAATTATAAAACTAAATTAAAAACAAATAATTATCCAAACAAACATCTTTCTTAACATGACACAGGAACAAAAAAAGATACTTCACTATGAATAAAGAGTTAGCTTGAAATCTTAATGCTATAAGTTTATTCACATTTTGTACCATCAGCTGGTACTCCATAATACAATTTGCAACCATCTCCAAACCCTTTCAAACTCGAAAACGGGTCAAATATAAAGTAAGGTTTACAAATTACAAAAACAAAAACAAAAAGACCATACTCATGTCTTAAACTTCTGTGAGAGTTTCTCAACTCCTTCTCTGCAATCACCAACAACTCGCTTACACCATCTTTAGCAGCCAAACTCAATCCAGCCGTACTCTGCTGCAAATCTTGCATTGACCCGTTGACTTTCAACACAACACCATCTTTGACCGCACCCACATGGTTCACAGTCTTGGAAAACAGTTCTTTCAATTGGGATATAAAAAGTTGTACCTTTTTTATCACCATATTAATGATCTGTTTGGATTTTCCCTTAACATTGGCTGCCATTGACTTTAGTTGGTCAACCAGTGTTTCTGCTCGGGTCTCGGTCTCTTCAACTGAAAACGTTTTCTGAGCATTGACCCATGTTGACTCAGTCATTGACTCGTCGCGAAGATCTTTGTCCACAATTACCTTAAGGCCCTGACTCTCCCATTGGCTTCTAGCATCTTCTAGAACTTTCGCTTGCTCTCTTGCTCTTTTGGCCTCATCTTCTGCCCAAGATCTATACAAGAAGTCAAAAAAGATCATGTCATTTATCGATTACAGAATCAACAGACTATTGACGGGTCAATCACATGTTTGGGTAAAAAAGAAAATGTAACTTTTTGAGGGAGACCAATGTACTTTTTGTCAAAAATTCTGATTTTTTATTTTAATTAGTGTGACAAAATGACTCAAAATTTACTTTTGTTCTAAAAAAAACGTGTTTTTAGAGTTAATTACACAGATAGTCCTTGTGGTTTACTCAAAGTAACACCTTTGAGTACTAACTTATTTTTTTATAAGAGATTCAGGTTCTATGGTTTCAATTTGTAACAACTTATGAGTATTAAGGCTAACAACCGTTAATTTTTCTGTTAAATCAGTGTCAAATGACTAAAACATCCTTATATACTTTTCTTTTAGTACTTAAAGGTGTTACTTTTAAGCCCGTTAATTTTTCTGTTAAATCAGTGTAAAATGACTAAAACACCCTTATATACTTTTCTATTAGCACTTAAAGGTGTTACTTTCAATAAACCATAAGGACTATCTGTGTAATTAACAAAAAAAAAGCTCATTACATTTGTAAAAAGAAATATATTATAAAATATGCTACATAAAAATATTTAATAATTATACTCCTAAAATTAATATACATACAATTACCTCATGTTATGTATATTAATTTTAGGAATCTAATTGTATTATTTTATGTAGTGTATTTATAATAATATTCTTTTACAAATATAATGAGTTTTATTTTTTATAGTTAATTACACAGATGGTCCTTGTGATAGTTGTGCATTAGAGATCAAACACAACATTAATCGACCAAATTATTAACGGGTCAAGAGCACGGAGCATACCTGGCCATTGCTAAAGCTTTCCTCTCGACTTCTAATTCATATTGTAACCGTATAATCTCCTGATTCTCGATTTCCGCATCCGTCCTAAGTTTTTTTATTCTTTCTTTTTCATACGATATTTCCACTTTATTACTCATAATTCCCTGCAATTCTTCCTCTGCTTCACGCCTTAACTTCGAAAGCATTTCCATTTGCGAATCAACAGCAGCTCGTTCTTTCATTATTCTAACGTTTTGTTCCTCTTGTTCGGCTTTTAACCGATCCAATTCCTGCCGTGTTTCTTCAGCTAGTTTCTCTAAAGCAGTTATTTTTTCCCTTTCTAGTTGAAGGTCATTTTCGTAATACGTGTTGATGTCTTTTTGTACTTGATCAACAAGAGCGGTATGTGCAGCAACAGCTTTTTCAGCCATTGATTCTGCTTCTATGCGCGCAAGTTCTTCACTGACTATATCGGAAGCTTCACCCGTTGCAAGCGCAATAGCAGCTTGTGCTTTTGTCACAGGTTTATCAGGCTGAAATAGTCTCGTGTAACCTGTAGAATTAAAGTTATTTTTCATTTTTTTCCAAGCACAACAGAGTTTAATGTGACAAGATGGAACAGTCAGATGGTTTGGATAATAGTTATGGGTTTAATATGGTAACATTTCAGTATTGACCTGTAAATAATTTTTGTCCATTTCTATTTTTTTTTAGTAAAATGCCATTTTCATCCCTGAGGTTTGGCCAGTTTTGCAACTTCCGTCCAAAGGTTTGTTTTTTCGCATCTGCATCCAAAAGATTTTGCCTTTTCATCCGGCTCGTTAACTCCATCCATTTTCTCCCTCAGTCAGGGGTATTTTAGTCTTTTTTGTTAACTTAAACAGCAATTCGGTCTTTTTCACTCTATGTACAAGCATTTAGCATAATGTACAAGTATTCAAAAACCGAATCGCCCTTTTAAGTTAACAAAACAGACGGAAATACCCCTGACTTAACGAAGAAAAATGGATGGAGTTAACGAGCTGGATGAAAATGGCAAGATTTCAAACCTTTTTGATCCGGATGCGAAAAAACAAACCTTTGGATGAAAGTCGCAAAACTGGCCAAGCCTCAGGGACAAAAAGGGCATTTTACTCTAATGTGTTTTTATAAATTATCAACACCTTATGATTACAAAACAAGATTACGACAATAGCAGTAAATATCATTAATGAAGATTCAAGAAGTTGTATGCATAAAAAATGTACCTAAAATGACTTTTAACCCACACCCGTTTGCGACAAACACAACCAAATGGACCCGATCATAACTTATACGTAAACGGCCCGAAACGAAACTCACCAAATGCAAGGCTTACGATTCCATTTTCACCTGCTGATAAATCTGCTATGAGTGCAGGCCAAGCATCTGGATTGATCTTGTCAACGTCTATGAAACCAGAAAGTTGCTGAAGGATCTGCACGTTGGTATAATGTTTTTAGGTTAAAACAATTATATGATAAACTTAGAAAAAGATTATTCAGTTTTAAAGTCATATTACCGTTCTGTCAGCTACAGGAAGCAGTCTTTTTTCCAGGGACATTTTCCAGCTCACAAGATCCTGTCGAGATAAAGGGCTGCAAAAATTTTGTAAAAGAGTAAAACATGTGAGGTTAAAAAAGGCCCAAGAAACGGAACACAATAATAAGAGTAAAATGCCTTTTTCGTCCTTGAGGTTTGGCCAGTTTTGCAACTTTCGTCTATAGGTTTGTTTTTCTGCATCTGGATCCAAAAAGTTTGAAATTTTGCCATTTTCATCCGACTCGTTAACTCCATCCATTTCTCCATTAAGCCAGGGGTATTTTCGTCTTTTTTATTAACTTAAAGGGCAATTTGGTCTTTTCACTTTATGTACAAGCATTTAGCATAATGTACGAGTATTCATAACAAAGTAGGTGTAAAAAGACGAAAATGCCCCTGACTGAATGGAGTTAACGAGCCGGATGAAAATGGCAAGATTTCAAACCTTTTGGACCCAGATGCAGAAAAACAAACCTTTGGACAAAAGTCGCAAAACTGGCCAAACGGAAGAAAATGGCATTTTACTCTAATAATAAAACAGAAAATCTGTACCTTTCGGGACAAAAATGCAGAGAGCTATCGTCTTGATTTGAAATGTTCATGTCACGTTGAGAGAGCTTACTGGCAATGAGTCCAGCTTCTGCCAAGCCTGAATATCCAATGTTTCATTAATTTAATATTGTAAAATTATATAACTCTAATATTGAATCAAGAAAGTTTAGAATTCAGGCTGTACCTTGAATGGAAGAGAAATCAGGATCTTCAGGTGTGATATCATCAAATGCAAGTTCAGTAACATTCTCGATATACATTGCAGGGTACACTTTGGATATAGTATTTCTATACATACAATTTATAAAAAATGTAACCTTAATGCATGTGTAAACAAAAATAAACTCAACCTTATACTACACTTAATGAAATAATATGTACCTAGAAAGAGCACTGCTGGCAGAAACCAACCATCGAGCATATTCACGACGTGAACACAAGTCACCGGGCTGAACATCACCTTCAATAACCTAACATCAACCATACTTGCTTATATTAATTTCATTCTTTACAAATTTAATAACAAGGACATATATATATATATAGTGAAAGTGTATTGTACAATTGCTGAGCTACGCTGTGATTTTATAACATGCGTGATTATTTTTATAACATGTGTGATTAAGTTTTTTACCCCATGAGTGATTTCTGATTTTGTACACGCGTGATTATGGTTTTCAACATGCGTGATTAGGGTTTTTGAGTTTTATAACGTGCGTGATTTCCCAGCGTACACATTGTACGTTAAGGAACATTAAACGTTAACCAACCCCTATAATATATATATATTATATATATATATATTATATAGGGGATGGATCATGAGAGAACTCTTCTTCGTGAGAAAGCTAAAGAACTCCCAAAAAAAACTTAAAAACACACCATTTTTTCTACACATTTTTGGCTATAAATCTAACATTTTTAAGATACAAAAAAAAAAACTTTTACCCCTCATTGTAGGAAAACTCTATCTGACCATTACTAAACCCTAATCCCTAAAAAAGCTAAACCCTAAAAGCTAAAAACTAATGCTAAAGCTAACCCTAACCTCTAAAAGTTAAACCCTAAAAACTCAACCCCAGAAAAAAAATTCAACATAAATATCAATCGTTTGATAGAGTTTTCATTTCTACTAAGAAAGAGCTTTCTCATGATCCTCTACCTATATATATACATGATTTGCCAAACAAACCTTTAATACTTGCAATGCTGCTAATGCTTGCCCCTGAACTTGATCAACAACCGCAGGAACTAACACCATCCCAGGGAGGGCTTGCAGAGCAGGCGAAAGTACAGACGGAGCTGGAATGCTTGCGGTAGAAGAAATCTTTCCGAGATCCACCGACTCAAAAAACGTTTCTTTAATGTCGTTATTAAAATCAATATCACTTTTTTCATTTTCATATGTATACGGTAACGACTCCCCTGAGAATACTTGTGTTTCTTTATTGTCAAAATCTTCATTTTTTGAACTAATAGGCTCCAATATCATATTCACCTGCTCACTCGGTATATTAACCGAGGGTGGTGATGACCTGGATTGATCTGAACCGCTTATTACAGTATCCACCTGTCAGAACCCGTATCAGGATTCATCGAGTTTACGTCTGTGACCACGGGATCTGTAACTTTGACATCTACCAACACATCTAATATTATTATTACTCGATTCAAGGTTCTCATCAACAAGATTGTCATCCTGATTCACAATGCTTGATGCATCAACCGGATCATCATCAACATTGGATTTGTGTTCAGGTAACTCCTCTTGTAACTCCTGTTGTACGGAAACGTTGTCCGTCAAATCGCTGCCTTCGATGGTGGTACTATGGTCTGGTTCATTATCATTTGTAATTTCATTTTCTTTTTCGTTGGAAACATAGTTATCGTTTTTTGTCTCGGTTCCGTCATCTTCAAAATTATCATTCTGATCAGAGGTCAATGACTCTTCCTGATGTTTCGTCAAAGTTTCCACGTTCTTTTTTGGCCCTAAAAATCGTTTTTAATTTAGACCATTATGAATCTTGAGAAAGCATTAGAAATTTTATAACATAAAACTAAAACATACTTACCAGATGCGCGTCTATTTATAGATAAAGTTGCGAAGGCGAGTCCACCGACGAGAAAACCCCTACTACTGCAGCTCCACTATGCCTGAAAGTAAGCTACAGGAGCGTTATTAATGAACAGGAAACTACGAAAAAAGGTGCATATAAAGGGTCTAATTTCATGTGTAAGCAAAGCGATGCACTTTGATCACTAAATTGAAAATTTAGTACTTTTCCTAGTGGATGTAGTTGCAAATTTAATCCGGGTGATAAACTTATGCTAGTTAACTCTTTTCAAAACAGCTTTGAAATTAAAATGTACCGTGTCCATAAATAATATAGAATTGAGCTTTGAGCATTGATTACTCATCGAAACAACACTAAAGTCTAAGGTATATAGATGAATATAGGATGAATTAGTTTTCTAATCATCTTAATTATTTGCTTCATTGCCGGCTCAACATACAAAGAATAAAACAGCGATTTCATAACTAAAATAATATTCAGTCATTTTTTATTCTATTTTTTCCAGAAAATCTCAAAACTTGTCTTTACATAGTAAACCAAAACTATTTGGCTTTCATCCTACAACACGAAAGGAATAAATCCAAACACTTTTCCAAGTGGCACACAAAAAGGCACGAGCCTACCCGCCTAGCTGAACCCATTGGTGAACAAACCTACTGATTAAAAGCCTCAATTTTAGAGTGTGCTTTAGGACCTAACAAGATTTGAGCATGCAATCGGCAGAGGCCGAGAAAGTCCCAGGTCGAACGCGGAACGAAAGCGCGAACCCGACCTCATGAACGCCCCCTCCCCTCTCACAAACCGTTCTTCTCTCTCCTTTCCCCTAGACACCCCTCCTCCCTCTCTCTTCCATGCATCCATACTACGGTGAACAGAAAACCAAATTAACCGATCTAACCAAGTATAACCGAACCGAACCAAAAACCGACAGTTTGCTTTTTGTATTTCTGACAACCACTTAACCAACCGCAAATCGATTAGCTAAGACAATACAAAACAAACATTATCCTTAATCCATAGACACCCAACTGACACCATTTCGAGTCCTCTTAACCCGCCCCTTCCTAATAACTAAAACACTATACACTAAGCAGTTAATGCGGTAAAAATATCGGATATCGGTCAAGGACCGATATCTGAGATATCGGTTATCGCAATGGGATATCGATGGGACATCAGTTATTTTAATATCATACTAAATTTATATGTATAGCAATTTAAAACTAACAATTTAGTATACCCTCCTGCAATTAACAAATTAACCTTTTGAAACTTGCAAAACACTAAATATTGAAACAAGTAGGAACGGACTAAGACTTAAAACACTAACATTTAACAGTAACAACTAACAATTAAGACTTAAAACACTAATAGCAGCAATAAGAAGAAAGATGTATGGTAGAATTAAGAAGAAAGTACTGATATCGGGAAAATCGGTGATATATTGGTCCAATATCGGTCAATATCGCCGATATTAACGGTACTGATATTTTGACCAGTATTTTGCACTGATATCTCGGTAGGGGACCGATAACCGATATATCGGTGATATTAACTACATAGACTATACCGCAGTTCTATAAGCAACAAAACTAATAGCATCAAACAAAATCACCTATCTCCAACAAAACTAATGTTTGTACACTCTATATCTAAAACTGACACTACAAAATTCAAAATTGAAACACAATACTTATTATAAATCAAATCATTAAACAAATTCATCACAAATCCCCAAAAAAAACACCAAACATACCTCCAGACCACCTTTTTTTCTCCGAATTTTCATTCAAAACCTCAGCACCATTATCATCATCACCAGACCACCCTGAAAAAGCTTTAACAGAACAATCAAAACCTCTGCGTCGTCGTTTAATCGCATTCGCATTATTATCAACAGAACCAGAAAAACAATGAATTTGATACTCTAGCTTGTGAACATGCATCCGTAAAAACACCGACGGCGAAGGGTATTTCCGGAAATTGACGCCGGATAATCGGAGCTGGTATGATGTCGGAGACCTTGTGGTGATCAGAGCACTCATGGTGTTGGTTTGTAGAAATGGATTTTGGAATTTGGGGTTTGTGAGTGGGAATTTAGGGTTTTGTGTGTGTTTTAGGGTTTGTGGTTTTTATTATAGTGATTTGGGGAGAAAGATGATAGACCCGCACAAGGGTACCTACTGCTTTTTGGTTGTTAATTACCTTATCGAAATAGTATAAGTATATTTCCCCACCTACTTAGATTTTTTATTTATTTTATTTTGGTTTTTTGGGGGCTTGTTGTAATTGGTTAAACTTGAAGGGCTGTTTATGTTATTTTCTTTTTGTGAAAAATCAAAATGAGAAATTTTGGTGTTGATTATTTTTGTTGTAAAATCTCACTTGTAGAGTAAGGGAGAGATGTTAGATTGAGTGTAATGAGTTAACGTCCATACATACTTAAACAATTTTTGGACGCTGAACATTATTAGTAGGCGTTAAAGGAGGGTGTCAAGGGCAGGATGTAAGTAGCATAACAGTCGTGAATGAAGAATACAGATAATATGGATAAAAACCAATGGAACTTTGTTTAGAGGGGAAGCATTAGCCCACTACTTAATAGCCTTATATAAAAAATATATGAAAATGTAATTATTATTGGGATAAATTCACATTGTGTCTATTGGTATAAATTTTCTTTATATTGTTTATATTGAATTACTTAAATAAAAAACTTATAAAACTTGTTAATTATCTAATAATTTTTTTATTTATGATTGTCACATATTTCGAGTTAAAATTGAAAAACTGGCTAGCTACACCTACCCCCGCAACATGGGCGGATATAGCTAATAAATAGGGGTAGCCCCCGCTACCCTTGACGTTCTGACGTAGTGTAAATTTAAAAAATTAGACGTTTTTTCGATTTCGTTACTCTTTTATTAGAAACATTGCCCAATAAGAATCTTTTAGATCCGACACTGTCCGGCAACACTTCTCTGGCATAGCAAAACTTATTTATATATAATCTTTCATGTCCTATTGTTCAAACATATGTGATATATTTGTATATTCAAGCCTGATATAGGAAATTTAGTATTTATATTTATATTATAATTTAAACATGTGTCTAACGTGGGCTTGTTTCAATAAAATAAAAAAATTTACTTTAATATTGAGGAATTTATGATGATAAATTGAATCTTTTGTTTCAATCTTATGAATTTATGATCTAACAAAATTTGCTTGTTGGTACAAGCTATTCATATTTGCATATTTTGTTATAAGTTTGAACTTTGATTGTCGCTCATCCTAGGGCTGTAAACGAACCGAACGTCCAGCGAACAGTTCGTGAACCGTTCGGTGGGAAGTTCGTTATGTTCGTTCGATTAGCTTAACGAACGAACACGAACAAAAAAATTCAGTTCGGTTAGCTTCGCAAACGAATCACGAACACAAGTCTCGTTCGTGAATCGTTCGTAAAGTTCGGTAGATGTCTACGTTCGTAAATGTTCGGTAAGATGTTCGAATACGTTCGTTTATGTTCGTTTGATTATTTTAACAATATAATAAATGATAAACCTTTTATTTAAACATATTGAAAACTTGAAACCCTTATTTTTTCTAATTTAGCTAAAATTTGAACATTCTAAGACATTTTTTGGGATAATTATGTGTAGGTTAGTTAGACTTGATTCATCGTTTGGTGGTGTAATAAGCTTCTTGTGTTTTAATTTATCATTTAGTGGTTGTATTTAACTACTTATATCTAACGTTTAAGGATAACAATGTTTTTATATTTTTTTATTTTCTAGTTAAACGTTCGTTTTTATTTGCTTGCGTTCGTCTGTGTTTGAGACCAGGGTTCACGAACTGTTCGTGAACAACTGAATTTCTTAACGAACGAACACGAACATAAACTTATGTTCGGTATGCGTTCGTGAACAGTTCACGAACATGTTAATTTCCTTAATGAATCGAACACGAAGATGACCTCGTTCGTGTTCGTTCGGTTCGTTTACAGCCTTATGTATTCCTGTGTCAATTTATGGGCCAAAGAAATGAAAAGTATAAACTTATAAAGATATTAACTCTGAAAGCTCACCGGGAAAAAAGTTTTAAGAGTGGTACCCATAAGAACAACAGAATAATGTTTGTGGTGTTACGACAACTCTCATTTTATCTTGAGGGGATCGTTTACTATGAAAAAAACAAAACTATAACATAAAAGTATTATTTCTAATATTATAACAATTAACGTCAACTAGTTATTAGCCCCCCGTGTTGCGGGAGGGTGGTGTAACACTATGCTATCAGCCTTGCGAAGAGGGGGCGTAAAAAAATGCTAAGTAACAATTGAACGACAATCAACGTAATATAAGAAAAACGAATTCTAACACCAAGCGACTCACGTAATGTGACACATAGACGAAGTAGAATTTATACGGCACATATTAGAAAATCGAGGGGGTAAAAAACCCGAAGGATCAAATGTGACCACTAAACACCGTACTAAGTAGCTATCGTACGACGATCATATCCAACAAAAAGTCTAAAGAAAAACTAATTAAAAGACTAACTCATTTTAACTTTTCTAAGTACCTACCGTAAGACGATCATATCCGACAAAAAGCCTAAAGAAAAACTAATTAAAAGACCAACTCATTTTAACTTTTGTGGAAAAGTTATAAAAATCTAAAGTTTTGTGATAAAAAATGAAAAACATTAAAGTTCACACACACAAAAAAAAAAAAAAAAAACCCAACAAACCCACAAAAGACAAAAATAGACACTATTTCTCATATATGTTATGGATTAATACATATATATATGAATTATTTGCCACTAAGTTATTTTATACTAAAAGGCATTAATATTTAAGTTCCTTTTATAATTTGCATCCTGATAAAACCGATAAGTTTTTAGTTAATAAGAACACATTTTTGAATTCACGAATCATTTTTAACCAGTTTTTCATGTTAGAAAAGAAATATTCCAAATGATTTTTACTTATAACCATTTTAAATCATAAAAATTGTAGATAGCAAGTGCCCTTGTGCTTGTAGATAATCTGAAATAGGGGTCATTTCTCATTTTATCCGCAGAAATGATTCGAAGTCATAATAATAAATTAAACAAAATGTTATTTCTAAAGTAGCAACATCATTCTTAACTTATCCAAAGTCCATTTACATGTTCCATGGCTTAAACTTCTGTCAAATGTGTTTTCTCTGTAAGATTCGCTGTCGATCCTTCCCATAACTCCTTTAGCTCCTTTCGTGCCCAGGAGATCACAACTATCGGTCCAAGTGTCGATGGCACCTACACCAATCAAATGTTGACCAGACAATAAAAGTCAAACCACTCTAACGGCAACCTTACTTGACCCAATTAGCTTAAATGAAGCATCTCAATATCCACCCACTCAAAGTATATTTAACCAATTTGATGCAAATCTCTTTCTTGATTTGGTTATTTAGTAAGAAAGGTGACGATTATTGGCAATTTCAATCATTATGTTTAATCGACAAAGGGTCAAAACAAGTGCAATGGCATTAACAGAAACATACCAGATATAGAAGTGCTGGCTGCGGAGAATGAGTAAGAATTCCAGCTGCTAATGCAGCTACCAATCCAACAGCATATCCACACGTAGCATACCATATGTATTTATACCCCTTTTGTGGAGATATATCCAGCGGGTTTGCAGCCTCTTTGACTTTTCTGTGGTCAAAGCAGAGAACTAACGCCAGAAGCATGGAAGGAATAGCCTACAAAAACAAAAAACTTAATAACAGTTTACCATATTTACTATTATCAGTCGCGTCGCGTGCAAAGTTCAGACAGATATTTACCATATCACCAAGACCAAGCATCATGAAGTCACTAGCAGCATTTCCAGGTACAATTCCACCTAACAAGTTTCTCGGAAACACAATCTTCACAGGCAGCTCGAGCTTTTTAGTGATTAATTGCAATCCCGGAAGACTTAAAGAGTTAGCCACTGTATGAACAGGGTTAGACGCTTGTTGTGTTGCAACTGCAACCATAACATTCGCACCAAAGAACCATTCTGAATAAAACACCCAGAAAATGTCATACGCAAACAAGCATATAAGCAGCATTGCACAAACTTTAATGTTGGGAAGACGAACGTGGCTCACAAACGCAAAACAAAGTGAAATCCCCAACAAATTGTTCAATATCCAATGCCCGGAAACAAGCCACGCTGCAACGGTACTGAAGCAAAGAAACAATAAAAGCGCTTGTATTCGAGTAAAAGATTTGGAGCAGCAACGAGACACAAACGGGTCAGAAAGACCAAACTGCGACTTCACATGCACTATATAAGGCGAGAACACAAAATACAGAGATGACACTGACGCAATCGCGGTGAAACCGGTGAGCAGCTGTGACACCGAAGAGAACAAGTAGAACATTGTCAGCAGACTTAAGGAGCTCATAACTGGTATCATGAGTGCTTGCGATCGGTCCAACGTGATCGATGCTTCAGACAGATCACGGTTTTTTTCCATTTCTTTTCCGTAATTTAACGCCCGGAAAGCCGACCCAAACGTCACTGCAATGGCGGTCAAAATAAGCGTAACCGGAGCCGGCTCCATAAGAAACACAAGCTTCCATAAAGGCTCCATTTTTTAAAAAAAAAACACTAAACTACAACTATCAGAAATGAAACCTAATTTGGTCAGTGAGCATGTACACTCACACAGATTAGCTGCTAGAAGGTAACAATCATTAACCAATGCCCCTGAAATAAAAAATAAATAAAAAATCTATGGTTTAGCAGATCAATCATGTAAACAGTACTACTTTCTAATTATGTATATACAAACAGATTTCAGTTTCCTACTAAACTCACAAGCAATTGGTCCATATAAGTCAAATCAGTTCAAATCTCATCACAAAATTAACATCTAGGGCTCACAATTCAACGACTAATACAGTAAAATTCGATGCATCATCATCATAATACTAACAGAACTACATACGAATGTGCAATAAATGTGAAATTAACATGAAAAACTCGATGATTTTCAGCAACAAACCTACGGCGATCTTGTAAATTGTAAAATTGAGGATCGGAAATTGTGCAATTGCTGTGAATCTGAAGGAATTGGTTGAGAATGTGAAAAGAAGACTTACGATTGAAGAGGAAGAAGTCGGTGCACGAGTGGTGGAAGCAAGCAAAGGGGGAGAACTCAACTGTGTGCACCGAAAGCAATGTCTCCCCGTCTACAAGGTTTTTGTTTTTTCAGATATTTATCTTTGTTAATATTGCACATGTAGTCCTATGGTTTGGTGTTTGGCTCATTCACGTTTTGAGGAAGAGGGATAAACGCGTTTTTCATGAGTGAAATGGAATTTAAAGATAAATTATATATACTATAATTATATATTATATATACCTATAATTATATTATATTATATTATATTATTAATATACCTACAATTTACAACATGCTTGTGCATATGTTTGTTGTAAATTGTGCATAAAGTGTGTTAGTTGTTTTTCTTAGTTGAACCCTTAGCTTAAAAAATTATACATTACTTTTCATTTTGTTCCATATGCCATGTGCTTCTCATCATTTTAGCTCCCTATTGTTTTAAAGGCATTATATATTATATACAACAACAACAACTATCCCAGTAAATCCCCCAAATAGCAAAGCTAGTGGTAGGGTCTGAGGAGGGTGGGATGTAGGCAAACCTTACCTCCATCCCTAGGGACAGAGAGGTCGCTTCCAGATAGACCCCCGGCACTAGTAAAGTATGACATAAACAACGACCAAATAACAGACATACGGTTGTGGATGGGTAAAATAGTAAAGTATAAACATATAGAGACGTCATACGACCAAATATAGCCATAGCTACAACAAGATAATCACATGAAAAAGGAACTCTAATCCCCTACAAATCTATCAAATTAGGAACCCCCACCCCCCTCCATCCCCTCTCTTTCTCTTTCTCAAAAGTCCTTAATCTTAATCTTACGTCTCCATAGACCCCTATCATGTACCATGTCCACAGAGAGGTGCAATTCTAACAAATCCTGCCTAGTCCGCTCATCCCAAGTGATTTTGGGCCTACCTTTACTCCTCCTCCCCTCCATAGTCAAGGATTCCACTGCTTTAACTGGCGCTGTCAATTGTCTCCTTTGACATGTTCAAACCATCTCAATCTCCCCTCATGTATCTTATCTGATATACTAGCCACTCCTAACATTTCCCTAAGAACTTCATTTCTTATCTGATCTAACCTTGTATGCCCGCTCATCCATCTTAACAGCCTCATCTCTGCTACTTCCATCTTACGTGCCTGTGTCTTCTTGATAGCCCAACAGTCTGTTCCATACAACATAGCAGGTCTAACTGCAACCCTATAGAATTTCCTCTTTAATTTAGTTGGAAACCTCTTGTTTCACAATACCCCAGTGGCTACTCTCCACCTACACCATCCAGCTTGGATGCGTGAACTACATCACTATCTATCTCCCCATCACTTTGTACAAACGATCCTAGATATTTGAACTTAGTTGTCTGTGGAACCATTTGACCGTCAATGGTAATTTGAGTATCATCTACGTCACCTACTTCACTAAAATCGTAGTAAAGATACTCAGTCTTAGAGCGACTAATCTTTAAACCCTTGCCTTCCAAAGCTGCTCACCACTCCTCTAATCTTCCATTCAAGCATTGTTTTGTCTCCGCCACTAACACAATATCATCTGCGAAAAGCATGCACCGTCTCTTGAATTGATCTAGACAACTCATCCAACACTACTGTAAAAAGAAACGGGCTCAACGCAGATCCTTGGTGGAGTCCTACCTCCACAGGGAAAAAACTGGTATCCCCTACTGGCGTACGAACATTAGTTTTAGTCATAAAATACAAATCCCTGATTATATCTATATACTTCCTAGAAACCCCTCTACTTTCCAAACTATCCCAAATTAGTTCACGTGGCACACTATCATATGCCTTTTCAAGGTCAATGAACACCATATGCAGATCTCGTTTTTTTCCCGATACTTTTCCACTAGTCTTCTTAGGATGTGTATCGCTTCTACAGTTGACCTCACCTGGCATGAAACCAAATTGATTTACCGTAACCTGAGTTTCTCCTCTAATTCTAATCTCAATTACTCTCTCCCATAATTTCATAGTATGTCTTAACAACTTAACTCCTCTGTAATTACCATAACACTGGGCATCACCTTTGTTCTTATATAAAGGCACCACGACACTAGTCCTCCACTGATCTGGCATCTTTCCAGACTTAAAAATAAGGTTGAACAAACCAGTCAGCCATTGAACTCCTACATCTCCCAAACACTTCCACGCCTCTATCGGTATCTTGTCTGGACCAACTGCCTTAGCCCTTCCCATCTTCCTAAGTGCCACCCTCACTTCTCCCTGCGTGATGCCCCGACGATAGCAGTTATTCCTCTGTTGGCTTTGAGCAGCCATGATTTCGCTTTCTTGCAAGTTAGCCCTTTAGTATGGGCTTAAAAAAGAAAAAAATTCAGGTATGGGTATGAGATTTAGTGATACCCGCCCGATACCCGGTCCATTTACCCGAATAATACCCGAAAGTATCATATTATAAATTTCCATATATATAAACTTAGTATATGTACTTATTACCTTCTCTGTAGTACTAGGGTCTAGTCTTCTAGTCATATGTGGATATGTACTTAGCATGTGCTTAGTGAACAAATAACTTATTTTTGAGCATGTATATTGGATATGGAAGCTAACACTATGTGGATGTTATGCAATTAAGTGGTCTTGATACAATTACTTAATTAAGTAATCATTTTGATTTAGTTTGATACAATACTTAATATCATATGTAAGTTATTAATCATATTTTTATTTGTTATAGTGATTAAAATAGTAAATTATATAAACATCAAAGTAAAAATTGCACGCCTGTCCCAATGAGTATTTTTAAGAAATTAACGGGTATACTCGGTACTCGCGCTTATGCCCGATACCCGACGATAACAGGCCGGGTATGGGACAAAGAATTACAACCGGGTACGGGCCTGGGATTACTAATACCCGGCCCATTGCCATTGCTTCATGGGTTGTATATAGTGCTTCCCCTAGAAAGAGAGACCTATAGAGAGTGTGGGCGGGGTTTTTCCACTAGTGTGGAGGGCTTTTCTTTGGTGATGTGAAGGCTCTTGATTGGTGGATATAATTTGGGTTGGTATTGATTGGTTGGTGTTTATTTTATTTTTATTTTTTCAATAACGCCACTTTCATGCCCTTTCACTTCGTTTTTTTTATCACACTCTTTTGCTGACGTAGCTGCCGGTGTGGGTGGGGTTTTTTCCACTGGCGTGGAGGGCTTTTCTTTGGTGATGTGGAGGCTCTTGATTGGTGGATATAGTTTGGGTTCCTTTTGATTGGTTGATATTATATTTTTTTTTAATAACGCTACTTTCATACCCTTTCACTTCATGTTTTTTATCACACTCTTTTGTTGACATAGCTGGCATATGACACTTCGTACCCTACTCTCTATGATCTAATGTAATTAAGAAAAAATAGTATTAAGATGGGATGGTGCTATTAATCCAATTAGTAATGTTTCAAAATCTAAATGCACAGAAAAAGACGATGTTTATTTTTATTGTAAACAAGTTTACAAAGTACAAGGTTGATATACCACACTCAACCAACATATTATGACTAAATACTTACCAATTCAGTGACATTTTTCGGTGTTGGCGATTATTTTGGTTGTGTGACGTTGATGCTAATTGACATAGTTTTAAGTCCCCATCGCAACGCGACGGGTGACTTTTCTAGTTATAATTATAATATGTAACTAAAAAAAAGGAACGATGAGGAATAGTGTCAGTAATTTGCCTAATATTTTTTACTGGTTCTGTTAAATTATGGTTTTATCTTCTTTTTTTTAAACGGCCAACGAATCCTCTAAATGGGCTACTGGTGAAATTCACCACATCGGGATACACTCGCCATCCGAACCGGGGAAAACCCTCACCTAGGGCCAAAGCCCGTGAACACTTGCCCGAATGTACGACAATGCGGTGATGTAAAACCGGCTTAGTTCAAGAATCGAACTAGCGATCGCGCCTACTCGCCTAGTCTCCCATCATCACCAAATGCCGCAGAAACTAAATGTTGGGGGAATGAATTGAACTTGAGTCACTTGGGACACCATATCTCTCCCTTATCACCCCACCACTAGCATATTGGCAATTACGATTT